>JARBWK010000005.1:130816255-130932056 GCA_030556195.1 Anolis apletophallus
TGAACTCCACTGGATTGCTCCCCAGTTGGACTGTGGGTTGTGTCTTCACTTCTACGTCTATCTCCTCTCCTTGACCTTGGCCTGGCTCCTGAATTACGTCTCTCCTACGCCCCTTTGGATACCTTCTTGGACAACCCTTTGATGACTTCAATGCTGATGACCTTGGATTGATTCTGACGACATCTTCTCTGCTGCCCTCAGCATGCTTTTTCCCTGTTTAATTTGCTTTGATTTTGCTAAAGAGTTTTGGCATTTTGAATGCAGGCTTTTTCTCCCTGTTTGTTTTCATGCCAGTTAAGGCTTCCTTTTGTTAGCGTTTTCACTGACCATTAAGTGCTTTTGTTTTGCAAATACTTATCTCCAGAGAATCTGTGAATATTAAAACAAACTATTTACACTTCAATTGGGTTTGGCTCTCTGAACTGGCATCTGCTGCGACACCCATAGTAACATTACTTTCTATGGCTTCCTACATCATTCCCATTCAACTGTTCTACTTTTTCAGTGTTATATTATTTTTTCTCCATAGGCACTGCCTTGATCATCCATTGCCCTTTTCCCACATTTTCATCTCAAATTGCTATTTCATTTCTTCTTCTTTTGCTTGAATATTTTTATGCTGCTTTACATTTCACAAAGTTGGAATTCTGTGCAACACATAAAGAATAAATATAATTAATAATAAACAGTAAAAATATTAAATTTTGATACATCAAGGTAGTCGCATAAACAGAAAAACAACCAATATCGACTATAGAGAGATTTCCTATTCTACAAGTTGCAGAAACAAAATAATCTTAATATCCAGAGAGATGAAATGAATCACAGATTCTATGATACCAAACTCCACAAGTCAAGATATTATTCATTGACTATGGCAGGCTGTGTTTTTTTTAAACAAAGAACTGCATTATGCCAACGGATAATAGATAGATAGATAGATAGATAGATAGACAGATAGATAGATAGATAGATAGTAGGGACATGCAATTTTCATTAGTCCTTGTAACTTGGATCAAATTTATTAAATTCATACTTATGAGGCAATATGCAACATGTGGGTGTAGCCCACACCAAAAACTTAAGAATTGAAACTTAACTAAAACCTTTTTCTTTTGCATTTTTAAAAAATCTCTGAAGCCTCCCAAAGTCAGTTTCATTTTCAGCAGATGGAAGCAAAGCAAAGCCAAAAATGCTGCCTTTCCTCTTTAAATTAATGGCCTGTCACTATTAGGAGAGGCAAGCAACAGGGAGAAAAAGAATTTGCTGGGACAGAAAGCACAGAATTTTGGGAAATGTGGTTTGGAATGATGAAGAGCCCTATGCCAGAGAATTCAAAAGTCCCTGCCCTAAACTACATTTCCCAGAATTCTGCTCAGCATCACAAAGTAGCTAGAGTTCCAATAAATTGTTGTATCTGCAAAGAGGAGGACTGACTGATACTTATAGCAAGTAAATCATGCTACTAGGCAGGGAAGAAATCCCAAATGAAAGTTATATTGCTTAATATGAGAAACATTCAGTGAGATAGTTGTTGAGGTTTGTTTTTGTTTTTTTTTAAAAAAGTAAAATAACGTTCTTGTCAAAAAAAATTAAAGTCCCTAAAGTTAGTAGAGGTATTGATATTTCTGAAAGTTAGGGGGAATGATCACCTGTTATCTTGTGTCATTTTATAGAAAATTCAAGGAGATAGCTATTGTTTTTTTTAATTTTTTTGTTTATAATTTTTTTTTGAAATTTCACAAAAATCCATGGATAAATGAAATGTTCTGCATCTTTATGGGCTAACAGTGGTAAATGTGTTCTACCATTGTCGCATGTTTGACACCAATAACTGTACAAATGAGGAAGAAAGGAGCCCATCAAGTTTCTACATTTATCATAATTATGTGTAATTACTGTAACAAACAAGTAATAAAATTTTATTATTCTCGTTATAGTAACCTAATTTTTACTAACTATATTTTAGAAAAAGTTAGGAAATAAAACATCAGCACTGCCTAATTTTGTGATGATTTTTGGAACTTTTTTATTGATCGCATGTGCTTATAGATAGACAGACAGAAATATAAAATGGAATAGATATATGAAGTGGTGACATTATAATTACAGTTATGCCATGTCAATTTTTATATAGTTTAATGTTTTCAAGAAATTTTCATTCCTAGGGAGGGTGGCGTCCGTCAAAATGATGGTGCTCCCCAAAATAAATTTTTTGTTTGCACCACTCCCCATTATTAGGAAAGACACACAGTTTAGCCAATGGGATAAGGACCTCTCCAAATTTATTTGGGGAGGGAAAAAGCCGAGAGTAAGGTGGAAAGTCTTACAACAAACAAAAGAAAAGGGAGGCATAGGTCTCCCGAATCTTAAACTATATTTCGAGGCTAATTGTTTGAATTGGCTAGGAGAGTGGTGCAGGCTTAAGAATGACAGGCTTCTTGATCTGGAAGGATTCGACCTACGATTTGGGCTCCACGGATACTTGCATTATAATAAACTCAAGGTCGACGCCAACTTCAAAAATCATATTATAAGACATACCCTGATAAAGACCTGGGTAAAGTATAAAAAAAACTTTGGGGCAGGAACTCCATTGTGGTCGTCCCCGTTAGAAGCTTTTAAGATCCGTCAGCTCGACAATAGGAAATGGTTGACATTCAACGATATCCTAAGATGGAATGGAAATAGATATGAATTAAGACCAAAATCACAGATAAATATGGATAAAGAAATAGATTGTTTCCCCTACCTTCAATTAAGGGAAAAATTCAAAGAGGATGAAGAAAAGGGATTTGAAGAATCAAAAAATGAGTTCGAAGAGATTGTCTTCGACGACAAACCAAAAAAGGTGGGCAGAATTTACAAAGTATTATTAAATTGGAGTAACAAAGGAAAAGGGGATGAGAATTACAAAAAACAATGGTCATGGAATATAGGATACAAAATTAGTGAGGCTACTTGGAGCGAAATCTGGAAGAAGAATGTCAACATTTCCTATTGTTATAGCTATAAAGAAAACTGGACTAAACTGATTTATAGGTGGTACCTAACTCCAAACAAATTATCTAAAATATATAAAAACTCCAACCCTGATTGCTGGAATTGTAAAAAAAAGAATGGGGGTACTTACTTCCACCTGTGGTGGTTGTGCCCGAAGACAGATAGATTTTGGAGCGGGGTACACAGAGAATTGGAAAAGCTGCTCAAAAAGGATTTGGTAAGAAACCCAGAACTATTCCTGCTAGGAATTGTGGACCCCTCCTGGGACACTAAAGACAGGAGAACATTCATCTTGGCAGCCACGGCAGCCAAGATGGTTTATGCTAAATACTGGAAGGCCCAGGAGGAGCCCACGATAGAAGAATGGCAGCTGAAGGTAATGGATATAGTCCAAATGGAAGCCCTGACGGAGGCCCTGAGAGAGGAGGGGAAAAAAGGAGGGGAGAGTACAAAATGGGATTGGTCAGGGATAGTGGAATACTTTAAAAAAGAGAAGAATATAGAATTAAGGGTGAAGGGGATTTAGACTAGATTGCCGAGGAATTAATTAAGTATAGTTATAAATATAGGAGGAGAGTAACCACTATGGGGCGAGGGGGTACTCCCCTACACGGGAAATTACTACCACCTTGTAATGCTCGGACCGTCTTAATGCTTGAGTTTGTCTCCCTTAAAACCTAGGCTGCACCGGTCAAAAGGGTTTAACTATGGTGGAACCAAAGACTGTGAATCCAACCGCTAAGTCAAGATGGACAATTCAACAATACCGTCAAACCTTCGGTTCACTCTCAGACAGTCACTAACTTTTCTGCACTCTTGTACTCTATCTTCTCTCTCTAAATGGTTTCCATTTCTTTTCTCTGTACCCAGAGACATCAGCTCTGGGGAAAGCACGTGGACTGTTTTGGAGGAAACCTCCCTTGGTTTTCTGTATTTCTGACTTTCTTTTTAATTACTGTATAATCCTCAATAAAAACCTTTATTTAAAAAAAAGAAATTTTCAATCCTTTTTTATATATAAAAGACATCTAATCCTCCTCTATATTAGTGAATGTTTCTACCTCACTAACCATATTCATTTAGTAACAGGCCACTAAACAAGTCTTCTAGTGAAAACTGAGCAGGCCAGTAAGAGTTAATCTTTCCACTGACATTGCTGGATACCTTTTATTCTAGAAAATCAACCACATGACACTTTTTAGGAATGGTGCAAATTGAGTTATTTGCAATTTTCTTTCTTTGTTGCATTATTTAATTTTACATTTGATTGTGATGTTTTTATCATTGCAGGTACAAGTTGCATCGGCATGCATGCTGAAAGTGCAGAATAGAAATGTAATAAATGCATACATGCCTTCCTCATCCTTTAAGATCACTGTATAAATGATAAGATCACATAAAGCTGTTTATTGAAGTTCAGACTAAGATAAGTTGTTGAGATTTTCTTGCATTTACTTCTGAAAGAGTGAGGTCTGGTGGCTTAAATGTCAATGGTTTACACATTAAAGGAGCTATCCAAGGTGCTGTATCCTACTTCTCCAAAAACTGTAATAAACATTAGATTCACAGACTCCACTATTCAGAAGCAGTTGGCATAAGAGGGTGTCAATGAAACAGCTCATGGTGGAAATTGCCGTCTCTGGGAGAGTGGGAATAGATGGTGTATGATAGTAAGCCAGCTAAGGCGATGGTGAGAAATTCTAACAGATTTTTCCCCATGTCAGGAGCAATTTAAGAAACTGCAAGTTGCTTCTGGTGTGAGACAATTGACCATCTGCAAGGATGTTGCCCAGGAGACACCAGGATGTTTTGATGTTTTACCATCCTTGTGGGAGGTTTCTCTCATGTCCCCACATGGGGAGCTGGAGCTGACAGAGGGAGCTCATCCATGCTTTTCCCAGATTCAAGCTCTGACCTGTCAGTCTTCAGTCCAGCCGGCACAAGAGTTTAACTTATTGTGCCACTGGGGGCTCCTGTCTTCTAACAGCTGATATCCAGGAACATTCAAAGTATCCCTGTTTGAGAACTCTGCTGTAGAGATAGTGGGGTTACTTGGATTGTGGGATGTAGACAATGTGAACTGCTTTGAGTGACATCATCAGAGTTGTGACAACAAAATGGCTGCCTATAATAATTTTGTGAAACATTTCAGCAGCTAGATATAATCACTAAAACATTTATAGTAAGGCCAGTTTACATGACCTTTATTTATTTATTTATTTATTTGCATTTGTCTACCCCCCCCCCCCAGCGGCTCGGAGTGGCTCACAACAAGTCAATCATTACATAATAAAAACAAGCAGAACAGATAAAAACAGCATTAAAAACAGCATAAAAACGACACTAAGTCGTGCACTAAACACAACAGCAGCAGACACAGTTACAAGGTGGCTATGAACACACAGGTTAGCCAAACCTGTAGGTCTGCCGGAATAGCCAAGTCTTACAAGCCTTCCTAAAAGAAAGGAGGGCCTGGATGGAGCGAACGTCAGCGGGCAAAGAGTTCCAAAGAGTCGGAGCCACGATCGAGAAAGCCCGCAGTCAACTGGTAGATCTTAGCACTAGGGATGACCAGGAGGTTTTGCTCTTCAGAGCGCAGAGGTCTAGTGGGACAGTATGGGAGGAGACGGTCCCATATACCTTTCTGCTCTCTAAAGTGCATGCCCTTTCACCAGAACTGTCGTTATTACCCAATTGCAATGATGCTTTGAATAATGTGGTTTCATCTGCACACACTACAATTGCTGTCACTGCTGTTTCTTTTATAGCTGCCAATTTCGTCAAATTTTCTGGTATTTTAGCTACAACATTGTGGTATCCTCTATGGGGTGACACTATGAGCTACCACACTGTTTGACACTAACCCTAGTGACACACTGTGCAGTGATTAAATCCTCTTTTTGTTTGTTCTGAAATTTCTGTTAGCACGTGTTCACATACACAGACACACAGACAACTACCAGAATTTGTCCTTGGTATTATTCAATTTTATTTACTGGGTGCTAGTTGCAGATTTCTACCTCTTGCCTTTGCTGCTGTTATTGAGTTGTTGCAGACGTGTTTTAATTATGCATTATTGTTTCCAATTTTGGGTATGTAAACTTATTTGACTGACATATTTTGTGGGAATGAAGAAAGACTAGTATAAAGTCTTTAAATAATCCATTAGAATACATTAGTTTCATCAGTCCTAGTCAGGTCTAAATCTGTTGGTGGGGAAGCGTGTGATAAATCGGAAGAGAAAGAAATAGCATTGGCACTAGAATTATAAACAGTTGGTGCTGGCTTTTACTGAAGCAATCACAGCGGTTAGACTAACACTTCACCTGGTCTAGTATTTTCTCCCACACATTAATTCCTAGTTTATTTAGCAACATAATGCATATATAATTGCAAACTGTCACTTTGCCATTCGTAACATAATTTTAAGCCGATTCATTCATATAAACTCTCAAAAGTACATAATTAATGGAAATCTGATCTCTGCTTAAAAGCACTGAAGGTCTTAACATTGGTCTCTTTCCCAGTTGAAATACAAGAGGGCTATTTGTAAAAATACATGTAGCCCCATTAAAGGCTTTACACTACATTCTGCAATAAAATCAGCCTTGATTTTTTTGGTCTTTAAAAAAAAGCCTTTTTCAAATACATGGAAAGAGCAAGGAAGGCCTTTAGAGGCCCCAAGCACTTAAAAGTGCTTACATGGTCTGGGGCCAGTGTACCTGCGGGACCGCCTCTCCCTATATTATCCCACCAGATCATTGCACTCTGAGGACCAGAACCTCTTGGTCATTCCCTCCCTCAAAACCTATCGTTGACGGCAACCCGTTGGCGGGCCTTCTCAATAATGGCTCCAACACTTTGGAACTTGCTGCCTGCTGATGTTCACACCATACAGGGCATCCTTCCATTTCGAAAAGCATGTAAGACCCTGCTATTCCAGCAGGCTTTTGGAATTGGATGAACTGTAGTCCTTGCTGCAAGTTGCCACTCATTCAATTGTTCTTTTATTCTGTGCTACACTGTGCTTAGTACGTGGCATACTATGTTTTTAGCTATGTTTTACCGTAGTTTTAATGTTGTCGTTATGATTGTTTATGAATATGTTGTTAGCTGCCCCGAGCCTCTCGAGAAGGGCAGTAAACAAGAACGAATAAATAAAATAAACAAAAGATCTTGGTGCCTTTATCTAATTCAAAATATAAACAGTAACAAACTGTACCATTTTATTTTTCAAAGTGAAACAAAATTGACAGTAGGAAAACAAACAATGGTTATTTTTGCATACTTCCAATGTATTTATATGCACCTCTTGCATTTAATTTTGCACCATATGGTCCATGGTAAATCTGGCAATTGAAAAATTCTGTGGTGCCCTGTTCCCTGATGCCCTAAGCATGTGCTTATTTTGCTTAATGTTTAATTGAGCTCTCTGCAACACTTTTCCACAACTCATACTGGGAAGTAGGAAACTTCAAGCCAACTTAGAGTTAATCCTTTCCATGAAGCCAAACACTATTCACATTGTAAACAAGTGCACATGTAGTTCCTGCATACATATGAAATAAGTTGAATTCTCTGTACTAGATATATGAACAATCAGATTACCTCGTATGATGGTTTAAAATAAAATATAGTAACTAGTTTCAAGTTACCATATTTAATCAAAACTAATGCTCATCTTTTGGGGGTAAATTATATTGCCAAAATTGGAAAGCACAATAGATTTGATGGCACATTAGAATTGTGCATGTAAATCTTTCTGTGCCATTGGGCAAGAGATCCTGTTTAGGGACAGAGGGGGAAGAGGCAGTGGGGGCCACAAAAAGGCTGATGGGAACCTGCAGCCCTCCATAAGGCTTGGTGGAAAGCTAGCTTCTGACCAGCCTTTTCGTGGCCACCACTGGCTTCCCATCAAATTTTTCATGGCCATTACCACCTCACACTACATTTGACAAAAGTTGAGGTATACATATTTGAATAAATATGGCATTCAATAATTTTCATTAGTCATTAGTCATCCAACTCTTCCTGGTCCCCATGTTTGGTAGAACATCCTTTTTATCGGTTCTGGCCCAGCTTACTTGTTCGAACGCATCAGAGACTACATCCCATCTCGTAATTTAAGATCATCCGGGGAGGCCCTGCTTTCGCTCCCACCAACTTCTCAAACGCGGTTGGTGGGGACGAGGGAGAGGGCCTTCTCGGTGGTGGCTCCCCATCTGTGGAACGCACTTCCAAGTGACATACGATCAACACCATCCCTCCTAGAATTCAGGAAAAAAGTGAAATCTTGGCTGTGGGACCAAGAGTTTGCACATTAGCACAATACAGCACTTTGGACTGGATTTGTAACAGCAAGTTGATGGATATGACTCAATGCTCCTGTTAGGGACAAAATACTGTTTTTAACTTAAGAGAATCTGTATTATGTGTTAATGTTAATTGCATTTTAATGTGTTTTAATGCTGTATGTTTTTGGTTTTATATTGTATTTATTATGTTGGCATCGAATTGTAACTTTTGTTAGGCCGCTCTGAGTCCCCCCCTCGAGGGTAGAGAAGAGTGGGGTAGAAATGTTGGAAATAAATAAATAAATACATAATATCACTATTTTTTTAAAAAAAATATTGAAATACTAGACTGAAAGAGTTCTAATGTGGAGGTCATATTCTAAGCTTGCATTTTATAGTTGCATTTATGCAGTCCACTGTGAAAAGTAGGCAGATAAGAGTCCATTGGCAGATTTTTATATACACATTTGTGTATATACACAAACGGATCTATAAAATGCAAAGACATAATTTCTCCAGATATGTAGCAAATGTTCCAGAGCAAAATCTTAACACTCTACAACATTTCTAGAAGAATGATTTTTCAGATTTTCTTCTATAAGTTCTAAAATAAAATCAAATGCAGTAGGGTTTGTTTTTCTTGAAATGTAGCACCAAGAATCCATCAGTCAGTATGGATTCTGGCCATTATGATTGATGATTTGGGGAGTTGTACTCCAAAAAAGGAAATTTTAAACGGTATGACTAGTGCTATGAAAACTCTCGAAAGTTTCCAAGTACCAGAGAACACTCAAAGTTTGCACAAATGAAAACCAGGCTTGGTCATGTGAACTCTGCATGAACCTCAGCAAGTAGTGCTCAATGTCCTTAGAGTTCTTTACACTGGAAAACACATGGGGAGTTGAGAAGCTAGGGACAGGTGAACCTGTCAAGATCAATCTTTTCAAAATATTCATTTTCTATCTCTAGACTTAGTCTGTCCTGCTTCTGTACTAGATCATGAAATTACTTAGAGTTTCAATACAGTAATTCATGGAAAAGGGGGTTTAAAATATTTTTTGAATGTGCACTTTTTTGTGTGATTTTACCAAATGTGTGGACTTTTGTATGCAGTTTTCCTCTGACTAAAATCTGTGCGGGCATGCTTTTAGATGCACATTTCTCTAATATCTGAATGATTTCTGATGTATTTTTTGTCTTGAGAAACACATTGTAAAATTGGAAAAGTAAGGAGTACACATCCCATTTATTTATTTAAAACATTTATATGCCACCATTCCCAACCTGAGGAGGAATCAGGCTGAGCACAACGTATAAATGGCAAACATTCAATGCCAAACATAAATAGACTGTATTAATACATAAACATTAAAATAATTTGTGTTTGTATTTATTTACACTATAGTTTAATTGGGTAATCCTGCATTTAAATGTAAATCTAGTGAGTTTTTCCTCAGCCTTATGAAAGTTCCACAAGGAAAAGAAAGATCTGAAGTGCCATCTCCACTCAAAAATCTCAGAAAGTCAGAAATGAGAAAGTTTTTTTTCGGTATATGACATTCTGGGAAACCATTATCAGTCAACAACAACAACAACAATTTTATTGATTAGCCAGAAGCCATATCAAATACACACAGAACACAGACACATTGCAATGATTCTAAAAACAATCTGAGGAGAATTCTAGACCATTACATCAATTAAACCCCTGTTTTGCCCAGCAGGAGGGATTCTAAGGGAGGTGGTAACAATTCACAGGTCCTCATCTCCAACACAGTTTATTCCAATTGCATCTATGTAATCGGATCTTAGTTTCATGGCTTTACAGAGAAAACGAGCAGTAGCGTCTGTTATCAGCTTGTTGGAGCCGGCCAGCAGAAGTGAGACTTTTGCTAGAGGGTCCCAATGATTTTTCCCACAAGAAATATCTCTAGCAGTTGTTTTCAGTCAGAATTCACAAACTGGGCAGAATGGACAAACAATCTTCAGTAATATAAAGGAGCCCCTTATCTTCCTATATTGATGTTCCTCAGTTCTGCTTGTTTGAAAATGTCTGCTAACACAAGATCAAAGTAACTTTTCCAAGCATGGTGAGTAAAGAGTTTCTCATGTCTTCCTCCTCTGTTAGCATTCCTATAATTTGACTGAATGTAATTTGTACTTCCTTGGGTTTTACCTGAAAAGCAAGCTTAGAACTGAATTTAAAAGAGGAAAGCCTGAGACAATTGAAAGGAGACTCAAACAAAAATAGAACAAAATCCCAGCACAAATCCCTGATCCCACCTGAAATAATAAAATAACTGGGACAGTAGAAATATTATTTCCATGGATTTATCATGTGAATTTTTTTAGTTGCTGGATGGATTCAAGTGCACAAAATGATTGCCCAAAAATATATCCTGCAAAGCCAATATGTTAATGGGTCAATGAAGGTGGGCTGCTACACTGTGCTCACTGCAACGTAGCTGCCAAATCATGTTAAGCTCATAAGCCATTAGATGATATTTTGAGAAATTAATTACTTCAAATGGGATCATTGCCATGTTTCTTCATTAATTTGCCTTACACCATAGTTAAAGGCACATTTGGACAATGCTCAGGTTAATCCTTTACAAAGTATGAGGAAAATTGAAATAATTCTATCAGTAATTTAAATGAGATCAGTGACAATTTGCTCTCTAGTGTTAAGGAAATTTCTAGTAATTTATTTTTGAGACTACAAGATAGTGGAATTGGACTAAGACAGCCCTTTTGCATATAAATCTTAATAAACCTCATTCAGGTAACACAAAAACACGGCAGTTCAAAATACCACTTGGTTGTGATGTGTAGAGGAACATCATACAAAGAGAAATTACTTCAGTATTTGTTAAATGATTATCTTTTGCATACATGTGAACTATGCAGACATAGATTCCCATATCCCCATCAGAGTATGGAGAACTGCCATTCATATATCTCCATGCATTCAAAAATAGCTATAACAACTAATGAATTAAGACATTGTCTTAAATCCAATTGCTATTTTCAGCTAGCATAGGGCTTGTGTTGAATAATAATAATAATAATAAGACTTGCCTCTTGTTGTGACTCAAGGTGGGGTACAACATCATTAAAACAAAGAGATAAAACACTATTAAATTACAAGGTATACATACCGTGTTTCCCCGAAAGTAAGACACCCCCGATTGTAAGACGTATCGGGGGTGTCTGGGGGGTCGGCTTATATAAGCCATACCCCGTATATAAGACGTACCTCGTCCCGCCGCCGCCGCCGCAACCGGAGGTGTGCCGCGGCACACCTGCGGCACACCTCCGCGGCACACCTCTTCGCCAGGGCTCCAGGCAAGGGTGGGAGGAGGAGCCAGGGGCGGGAGGAAGCAGCGACGCGTCACTGTGACGCTGCGATCGTCACCACGCCCCCTGGCTCCTTTCCCTCTCCCTTGCTTGAGGAAAGGGAGAGGGAAAGGAGCCAGGGGGCGTGGTGAGGATCGCAGCGTCACAGTGACGCGTCATCGCTTCGTCCCGCCCATGGCTCTCTTCTCCCACCCTTGGAAGGGAGGAGGAAGGGAGCCATGGGCGGGGAGAAGGGACGACGCGTCACTGACGCGTCATCGCTTCGTCCCGCCCATGGCTCTCTTCTCCCACCCTTGGAAGGGAGGAGGAAGGGAGCCATGGGCGGGGAGAAGGGATGACGCGTCACTGGCAGCGTCATCGCTTCGTCCCGCCCATGGCTCTCTTCTCCCACCCTTGGAAGGGAGGAGGAAGGAGCCATGGGCGGGGAAGGGACGACGCATCACTGACGCGTCATTGCTTCGTCCGCCCATGGCTCCCTTCCTCCTCCCTTCCAAGGGTGGGAGAAGAGAGCCATGGGCGGGACGAGCGATGACGACGTCACTGTGACATGCGATCCTCACGCCCCCCTGGCTCCTTTTCCTCTCCTTTCCTCAAGCAAGGGAGAGGGAAAGGAGCCAGGGGCGTGGTGAGGATCGCAGCGATCACAGTGACGTCGTCCTTCTCCCCCCGCCCTTGGCTCTCTTCTCCCACCCTTGGAAGGAGGAGGAGGAAGGGAGCCATGGGCGGGGAGAAGGGACGACGCGTCACTGTGACGCTGCGATCCTCACCACGCCCCTGGCTCCTTTTCCTCTCCCTTTCCTCAAGCAAGGGAGAGGAAAGGAGCCAGGGGCGTGGTGAGGATCGCAGGGTCACAGTGACGCGTCGTCCCTTCTCCCGCCCTTGGCTCTCTTCTCCCACCCTTGGAAGGGAGGAGGAAGGGAGCCATGGGCGGGGAGAAGGGACGACGCGTCACTGTGACGCTGCGATCCTCACCACGCCCCTGACTCCTTTTCCTCTCCCTTTCCTCAAGCAAGGGAGAGGGAAAGGAGCCAGGGGGCGTGGTGACGATCGCAGCGTCACAGTGACGCGTCGCTGCTTCCTCCCGCCCCTGGCTCCCCCTCCCACCCTTGCCTGGAGCCCTGGCGAAGAGGTGTGCCGCGGAGGTGTGCCGCAGGTGTGCCGCGGCACACCTCCGGTTGCGGGCGTGGCGGCGGCGGCGGCGGCGTGGGCGTGGCGACGGGGCGTCTTGGGTTATATAAGGCGTACCCGAAAGTAAGGCGTAGGGGGGGGACTTTTGGGGGAAAAGAAAGTAAGACGCTGTCTTACTTTCGGGGAAACACGGTAGTTAAAATTCATAGTCGTATGTATGCTGAACTTTGATTCTGGAATCCAGGTTTTGATTCCCAACTTGACCATAAAAAATACCAGGTGATACTGAAAATATAGTTACACAAACAATTTAACCACCCCTTGCTCCGTATCTACCATATCTCACTTTTGTTCCTATCCCTCGTTTACTACCATTGCTTTTCTGGGTAACTGATTATTGTTTATTACATTATAGAAAATGGTATTTCTTAACCATATATTGTGGATTTTGTACTTGGAACTGCCCTGAGGAAGTGACTTACACGAAACGAGTTGGATCCATATAAAGGTCCCAGTAGGCGGAACTCAAGCCTTCACACAGCATGGTGAAAAGAGGACACCACTCATCCCGGATTATTTATGTGGAAACACTCATCCACGATGTCACCAGAGTAAGCCCAAGGATTGTCCTGGGCTTGTGGATTACAAATTGTTTGGAATTTTTCCTTTTTCCTTTTGGATATTTAGTTTACTTTGGAGCAACATTCGTCGAGTTTAGAACAATTAGTGAACGCTATAGAGGAGCGTGAGTAAAAAAAACTGCTACACAATACCAGGATTGAATACCAACAATAATTGTTGGAGGTGTTCCTCTTACACAACTGTATTCATTGTTATATATATTATTGCTATTATATATAATAGATATTGCTTATTGAAATATATTTTCAAGGGAAGAGAGAATTATCTCTCTCTGTGTACATGCTTTACTTTTTGTCTTAGACCCTTTAGTGTTTGTAGATACTGAAAATATCACATTTCTCAGCTTTCAGCTTTCAGAGGAAGACAAATCTGGTCAAGAAAACTCTATGATAAGTTTGTCTTAAAGCACACAACAAAGAACCATCCTATCAACAAGATTTAGACAAACGTTTCCTTATGATTCAGCAACTGATTCAACGGCTTGTTGGGCTAGCAATTGGATTTAGGCCATTTTGTCTACACCATTTCATCCATACCTCTATTCCACCGTGGAGATCTATGTTCTAACATCTCAAAAAAATAATTTGCGTAGCACAGAAAAGAGATGTTTAATTAAGCATGTTAACACCAAAACCTCTGATGAAAGATGATGTAGAAAGCAGTTATTGTTTACAGTGATTAATTAGCTTGTTCTTGAGAACCACACAATCACTTTGTAAGCGGCTGAACTTGGCATGCTTTATCTGTCATTTCACTGTGCTCTTTATAAGTCCCTCTCTACCAAATGACATTGTAACACTTTAAGAGGCAAGTGAGAAAATAAAATGCAGGATATAAGAAGTCACCTATCAAGGTCCAGGCACAAGGCTGCTGCTGTTTAAAATTTGGTTTCTATAGTAACCACTCCATCTGATTGTACAGAAAGCTCCCCAAGATACAGAGATGGCTGGATCTTCAAACGGTGTGCTTTTTCCTGGTGTGCATGTATGTGTGTGTATTGCTGCTAAGAAAAAAAAACCCAGTGGTATCTTTCCAAATATATTTCCTGCCCCCTATTTGACCCTCTACATACCTTCATCTAGGTGTTCTTCTTTCAAAAACAAGCTTTTGACTTCCTGAACTAAAAAAAGCTCGTTGTTGAGCAAAAGCTGCTATGAGAATTGGTTAGAGGGGATTTTATAAGATGATGAAACAAGCTTGCTCTCTATGAGACCAACACATAGCATGCCATAGTGGCAGAAATTATGTAGACCAGCCACTGGTCCAGTGAACAGGGGTCCAATTATTTTGTATACGAAGTTCTCAAAAATGTGAACTTCCAAGAAAGTCACAGAAAGTGAATAATGATACTGTACTCTGGGGGCAAACAATCAAGATCTGACGGCTGCACCCATCACCAAATAATTTGGCATAAGAAAAAGCAGAAGGATGTTATGTAAGTTCAGTCATTCTTGAAAGATGGAAGAGACCATGTAAGATACCATGATTGCATGGTAGGAACAGAAAGCCTATCTAATCCATCCTTTCTGTTGCTATTTAAACTATTTTATCTGGTTTTAAGTTATTTCTCACTGTTATACATTTAATACATTTTTACACTGCTTTAAATTTGTTAGTTTAGTTTTATTACATGCTACCCTAAGACCTCTAGATGAGGTGTAGATGAGACATAAATTTTTTTTCATAAATGTGATATATATATATATATATATATATATATATATATCTCTGTGTGTGTGTGTGTGTGTCTACCCATATACTTCAAAATAAAATTATTACATTGCTACCTCCAATACTATGCAAACATTTAACATGCTGATGAAGGAAACAAATTTATTTATTTATTTATTTACTGCATTTGTATTCTGCCCTTCTCAGCCCTCAGATGACTCAGGGCGGTTTACAACAGCAATGATTCCATGCCCATCAATACTGTAAAATATTTAAAAACATTAACACATAATAAAAACCAGAACAAGAATATTAAAAACATAAAATATCATCGTCCAGTCATTCGAATTCCTATGTCTTTACCTTGCATTTTCAAACGCTTGCTCAAACAACCAAGTCTTGACTCTTTTCCAAAATGTTAAGAGAGAGGGGGACAATCTAATGTCCCCGGGAAGGGCATTCCATAGCTGAGGGGCCACCATTGAGAAGGCTCTGTTTCTCGGATTGAGAGAAGGGCCTCCCCGAACGATCTTAAAATCCTAACAGGTTCATAAGGGAAGATGCGTTCAGACAGGTAAGTTGGGCCAGAACAGTTTAGGGCTTTATAGGGTAAAGCTATCACTTTGAATTGTGCCTGGTAGCAAACTGGCAGCCAATGGTGCTGGCGCAACAGAGTTGTATGCTTTCTGAGCGCCACTTCTGTTAGTAATCTGGCTGCTGTCTGTTGGACCAATTGAAGCTTCCAGACAGTCTTCAAAGGCAACCCCACTTAGAGCACGTTGCAGTAGTCTATATGGAATGTAACCAGAGGATGGGCAACTGTGGCCAAAACAGACTTCCCAAGGTACGGGTGCAACCGGTGCACAAGTTTTAACTGTCCAAATGCTCCCCTGGTCACCCTCGAAAAATGGGGTTCCAGGCTCAGCAATGAGTCCAGGATCACACACAAGCTGCAAACCTACGTCTTCAGAGGGAGTGTAACCCCGTCCAACACAGGCTGTACTCCTATGCCCTGTTCGGCCTTGCGACTGACCAGGAGTACCTCTGTTTTGTCTGGATTCAATTTCAATTTGTTAGCCCTCATCCAGACCGTCAGAGCAGCAAAGCACCGGTTCAGGACGTGAACAGCCTCCTCACTCCCCTCCCATACTCCTGCAAAATGAAACCACTTCTGGAAGGATGGACCTTGAGCTGCCCATTAGCACATTTCTTCTTTCTATCCAAAGTTGCAGAACCAGGTGCATGATCTGTCTGATTCCCAAGAGAACCAGATTCCCTAACAGCGTTTCCCAAACACTGTCTCGCCGAGACAAATGTAAAAGTTTCATCTCTCTCATGAACTATGGCTGCCCCAATCCCTTGCACAGTAGATCCCAGAATCCCTACTGAGTACACAGGCCCAACACCAGGAGGGCCTTTGCACAGTTAAAACTTGTGTGCCAGCTGCGACTATACCTCGAGAAGTCTGACTTGACCATGGTGGCCTGAGTCAGGAAGAACATGATAGTGGACATACCTCAAGATTGGACTACTGTAATGCACTCTACATAGGGCTGCCCTTGAAGTCGGTTTGGAAATTACAGCTGGTGCAAAGGTTGGTGGCCAGATTGTTAACTGGAGAAAGTTGCAGGGAGTGGTCAACCCACCTGTTTAAACAGCTCCACTGGCTGTATATAAGTTTCCAGTCCCAATTCAAGGTGTGAGTCATCTATATATATAAAGGAAGACCCGTCATCGAACGACTGCCAGAGGCAAAGAAACCTTCCAAGGCAGAGACACCAAATTTGCCAACAAAAATAGGCCTCAGGCAAGGAAGGTTTTTAGCAAAGAAACTTCCCCCCCCAGACCCGAGCAGGCCCCCAAAACAACAAAAAAAACTACATGTCCCAGCATCCTCTGCGGCCGCCAGCGAATCCCATTGGCCAACATCGGCCCACACAAAATGCAGGGAGGCTGAGTTCCCATAGTAACGGTGGGTGGAGCCAGCCAAGGCTAGGTTAGAATGCTGAGTGATTTGAGTTTATTCAGTTGGTGTTTGTGGGTTAAACTGTCAAGGCCAAGCTCTAGGAGGGAGCAGGTTACCACACTCAAGAAACACAATCCAAAAGACCAAGCCAGCACAAAATACCACACATGACAGCCACACAACTCGCGATGCCTACCTCTATAGACCCACAACACAACAGACACACAACACACACAACGCATACATACCACTGCTAAACAGAAACCTACACAGTACAACCAACTAACACAAGAGGACATAACAACTACCAGGAGGACATAACACTAACACAAATAGGGCACCAGGGACACAGGCACCACTGACAAACACATACCGCCAGAATAACACAAACTTATAATATACTCCAACCACAACACAACACTGCACTGAAACTCTACAAATACACACAAATACCCAAAACACCCCACCCACACAAGCATTCCACAACATACTACCACCCACAATGCCACCACACACCCACAAACACATCAAAAAAGTAATACCTACACACAACACAATACGCACATAACACAACCTTGCATCTACTGCTTAACCCATTTGTATGCCATTCCTTCCTTCAACACCACACACTGACAACTCCACAGGACTTCAACATCCCACCCACCAGAACAACCCACAATGACACAGCCATGACCCCACCAAGACCATAACTAACATCAATTCCAACCCTTACATACTCAGGCTTTCTCGCATCTCCTAAATAGGGCACAGCAACACGTGCCGGATACAGCTAGTTACCTATAAAGCTCTAAACGGTTCAGGACCTGCCTGTCTGTGTGACTGCATCCTCCTCTATGAGCCCACATGGTCCTTAAGATCTTCCGGAGATGCCTCTCACTCCCACCCCCATCTCAGGTGTGGTTCGTGGGGACGAGAGAGAGGGCATTCTCGATGGTGGCCCCAGATCTGTGGAACTCCCTCTGAGGAAGATTAGGCTGGCACCCTTCCTACCCACTATCTGTAAGGAATTAAAGATGTGGATGTTTTGTTGTGCATTTGACTGACGACTTCCATGACAATTGACCTGTATCATGATTGGAATCATGACCTGAATCTGAATTAAATGTGTGTGTGTGTGAGTGAATTGATCCTGTTGAATTGATCTGTTTCCATGCTATTTCCTATTATATGTTTCTATCCCCCTTATTGAACCATCCATGCTTTAACCAGTTCGCATAGTGGCCTCTTTCCCCCGCTCCGAAACTAGTCTGCTGTTGCTTAATACTTGTTTTTTTATTGTTATGCTGTTTTATGCTATTTTAATTTGTTATGGTTCTGTTTTTAATTGTATTTTGCTTTGGCTTGGCCTCATGTAAATCGCCCCGAGTCCCTTTGGGGAGATGGAGGGAGGGTAGAAAAATAAAGTTCATCTTCTTCTTCTTCATATGCAGAATTATCCTAGTCACTGGAGAAATCACTTTTCTTTTTCAATAAATAAGACTACAAGAAATCCTAAATGTTCATATGATATAGAGAGAATTGGGTTGTCCAAGAAAAAAAGAAAGAAAAGGATGATTGACAGAAATAGTCAGTATCTGAAAGAAATGATGGACAAAAGAGAAACAGTGACTATAACCCTGGAAAAACAGTGTGCACTCCACTGTTTCTTGAGGTCACCTTATATAAAGTTATAAAGGCTGAAAGTTTCATTGAAACATACTTCAGTTTTTTGTATATGGATTTTTTATTACCTTTGATGGAAAAGATGTAAATATATTTATTTTAAAATATTCCTGCCCTCTACTGAAACAGACAGGGGTGGATTTTAATGGTATGCAAAGTAAGCAGACGCTTATGGGCACCACATGGCCAGGGGTGCATCCGGCCATGGCCACCAGGTTCAGCGCATGCCGCGCCATTGCCGTGGGCCTGCACGCGGGCCCGACTCCAGGTGGTTGGAGTTGCAGGAGGCTCCGCCCCGGCTGCAAAATGTTCCTCCGTCCTTTTTGGCCTCTTGGAGTGCGATTCGCAACTCCGACCACCTGGTGTTGCACTGCAGCAATGGTGCATGCATGGAAATTTCACGCATGCGCCATTGCTGCAGCGCAACACCAGGTGCATGGTGACACAAAACCTTGTGGAGTGCGTTTTACGTCACCGTCCACCTAGAGTCATGCCTCAGCCATGGCGCTTACGTGGAACTAGCTGGCCCTTCACATGTACGGAACTAGTTGCCCCTGTGTATGCGCACACCGGCGCACATGCACGGAACTAGCTGCCACTGCGCACGCGCACTCCAGAGCACCACCGGCGTGCATGCACACCCAGCGCGAGGGTGGAGAGCGAGGGGGCGCCAAAAGAATATTCACATACCATTTTAAATTACTTTTATCTGGTACTGGAAACAGATCAAATAAATAATAGACAAATAAACCAAGATTTTTATGCCCTCAAAATTACAGTCCAAATGAGATTTTCAAAAGAGGAAAAGGGAGGAAATATGAGGAGAAAAAATATTAGGCATTCGTTTTTTTAAATGGTATTGTATAATGACCAGCAGGGATAGAAATGATTCAGAAGGAGAAGGCTACAAAAGGAGCTGATCTCTTGGAAAAGCAGGTGAAATGGCCCCATTCCTCTCTTCTTGTTTTGTTTTGCAGCCTGGTTGAATGCCATCTGGTCTTATAGGATAAAAACTATGGATATGGGGTGAAGTTCTTGTAACTTTAAATCAAATAAGCAAATGGATTGTTTTGTATTCCTCTTTTTTAAAAAACAAATTTTTTATTTTATTTTAACACACACACACACACAAAACACACACAAAACATATCAAACACTCACAGAACATTTACAATTCCCACCACCAACACGAGGATTATTTCCTTTTATATATTCATTTCTTATGGAGACAATCTTTATATCTTTATCTTTATACCTTTCCATTCTATATACTATATAACATTTGTATCATATTTGTATGTAATTGTTTTGTATTCCTCATGTCTACTTATTCATGATCCCGCCCCCACCCCAAACACACACACATATCTACTTATCCAGACATCACTTGCATGGGGAGGGAAATTTTACCAACAATCACAGCATGATTGAATGAAATTTCCATTACATCTTGGGGGAGGAGCAGCAGAAGCCACTTAGTTAAGTAGTTAATTACAGGCTATAGGATTCTGGCTCATTTTAGTAACACTATTGTAAAAGCAACTGCAGTTGGCTCTCCATATGAGTGCATTCTGCATGCACAGATTTGACAATCCACAACTTTAAATATTTTTAATCCAAAAACCAAACCTTAATTTTGCCATGGGGACAAATAGAGCATGATTTTACTACACCATTATGTAATGGAACTTTAGCATCCACAGAATTTAGTATCCATTTTGGGTCCCAGCAGATATCAAAGGTTCACTATATTCTGACTGTATGAGGATGACATCACACTGTTCTGCTGAATCACATCTTATTAAGTGTGTTATATCATGTGGACAACAGTTTTATAGCTGAATTTGCAGAAAAGGAATCTGTAACCTTCCTGAATTAATTTATCTTCAAAATAGAAATCTATTTCTCATTTCTTATTTAGCCATTCATGACACCTAGTTCCCCATGACTGTCTATTTATCCACATTAAATATATTGGCTGGCTTGTCCAAAGGGTTTTATGTCCTCCTTTCTATTTATCAAGGTTCTGGTAATTAAAATGCATATTGGTTGCATTTTCAAAAATTCTTTTATTCTCTCTAATGGGCTTTTCATCTAACTGCACTACAGCATTTGCCATTTATTGTAGATAAAATAACTCTTCAGACATCATCATTTCCTCTAGAATAGGTTTTTGGTTTATAGATTTACATTTCTTCCTTTGGTCTCTAAACACATTTCTTCTGTACGGATGCCATGAATATTGTTACATAGCCCATTTCCTTTTATAGTTATGGACATTTTGAGGAGTACTGAAGTATTAAAACATCAGATAAAGTGTTCTGCTTCCTAACTGAACGTTGCTGAAATAGGATAAATGTACAAACACAAGAGTGCTATAGCTGAATGAGCACAGTAAATAATCAATCATCACCCCAGCCATCCTGCACCATGTACAGTAGACTTTCATAAAATCATAGAGTTGGAAGAGACCTCATGGGCCGCCAAGTACAACTTCCTGCAAAGAAGCAGAAAAATCACATTCAAAGCACCTCTGACAGATTGCCATTCAGGTTGAAAGACAACCTGCTGACCTCACCTACCATACCTCATGTTGATGTCATAATGCCACTTGCGGAACTCCATCCCTCTGAATGAAGCCCTGGGGCTACGTGTTGTCCCCAGTTCTATTTTTGTAGCCCTCAACCCTTCCAATCTTCCTGGACTGCCCTTTTCCTGGCCAGAAACAAAACACAATGTGAATGCCCTTCTTTAAAACCTCCAGCAGAAGTGATTCACTTTTCAAGAAAAAACTGTGTAAATAAGATTCCCTTACATCGTTTACATTTTTGTAACTGAGTACTTCTGAACACTTCCAGGAAGCCGACCCACCCAGGCAGGGTCCATGGATACAAGCACCAAATTACTGCATTTTCTAATCATATTTTAAATGTACAACTTGTTAGGTTGCCATTCTCACAAACTTTAATTGGCCCAACGTTTGGCAGCCAGATTAATAACTGGGGCAAATTACAAGGAGTGGTCAACCCCCCTGCTTAAGGAGCTCCATTGGCTGCCATTCATCTTCCAGTCCTTATTCAAGGTGCAGGTTATTACCGTTAAATCCCTGAATGCTTTGGGACCCACCTACCTTTGTGACTGCATCTCCTACCACCAACCCGCACAATCCCTTCGATCCTCTGAGGAGGCCCTTCTCTCGCCCCTTCCTCTGTCTCAGGAGCAACTTGTGGGAACGAGAGAGAAAGCCTTCTTTGCTGTGGCCCCCCAACTTTGGAACTCACTACCTGGTGAGATTAGGCAAGCCCCCATTCTATTAGCCTTTAAGAAAGATTTAAAAAAACATGGTTCTTTTGTTGTGCCTTTGGAGAGTGACCATTCATCCCATTTCTGTCTTTTCCATCTACAGTGTTGTCCTTATGATGCACTTTTCCCACATCCTAAATTGAAGACCTAACCTTTTTGGGCTCCTCTCAAATACACTTATCTACTCCTACCTCATCCAGGGTTTTTATCATTTTATCTTGTCCATTTGGCTTGCCCATTGTGTTTGATTTTTTATTATGCTATTTTGCTTTATTTATTTAATTTTGCCATTGTATGTACTTTATTGTGATGTAATTTTTTGTTGTATTTTGCACCTAATTTTGCTGTATTGTATCTTTTTGCTTGGCCTCATGTTAGCTGCCCCGAGTCCCCTCTGGGGAGATGGTGGTGGGGTATAAATAAAGATTATTATTATTATTATTACCAGTCTCCTCCTCATTGGTCACTGACAAGCCAATAGATATTGCCTATACTTATGTGACATGAAATCCCTACCACAGTGGTAGGGAGTTGTAGCTCTCCAGATATTCATATCAGCCCTCTGAATGGGCCAGAATGGTTGGATTGATGGAAACAACATCAAAATAGAGTCCACAATGAACATCAGTGTATCTATCAATGCCTAAGTGTAAATGCATCACATGGCGGAACCGAATAAGGGATGGGTGCTTTGCCATATCACACATGCACATTTCAGCTGGGGAAGATGGAACAAAAATGATTCCTTAATGGTCATAAAGACACAGATCCTGCAGATTCTGCAACTGGTTTGAGGCTAACCTCTGTGGTGGATACAAGCACTATCTAGGCCTTTGAATCAGTTCCAGGACTTCACATGTTTTCATCTGCTGCCTTCTCTGCTGGTTTCACACCAACCTAAGATGTTAGTGTTGATATGCCCCCAGACCTGTGCAAATGGAAACAAAAACTCCATCGAACCTCTGTGTACAGTGAAAGTTTTTCTCATGACTTTTGGGGAACACAAATCCTGAATGGGTCAGGAGCTTTTGTTTTCCCCTCAGAGAGACAGTTCAGCATACATTTTAGGGTAAATGCCTGAAATTTCATGCTTTCTTTCAGACCCAGAGTTGAGCAGTTCTGGGCAATAGGAAGGAAGTCCTGCCTGCCACAAGCTTCTCATTTACTGCTCTAAGGAGACAGATTTTCCCATAAACTTTACGATTTGGTCTTGAAAGAATTCACCTTGCACTAAAAGAAAGTGTGTGGCAATTTATAAATTACAGTTACAAGAGAAATTGAAAGTCAGCCTATAACAAGGAAATTGATACAATGACAGCCACAGCTAACATGCTGTCTTTTATCAACTAAAAAAATGCAGGTGTTAAGCCCAGGATTGCAATAGTCACCCATTCAGCAAGAAGCTATTATAACCGCATTAGCCCTTCCGGATCTCTAAAAATGGTAACTGCAAAAGAGTAATAGTGTAAGCTCTTTCTTTGGGCTTATAAATAACTACCAGTAGGATTTCCACGCAGCATTAGTGGGTCATAACTCAGATATCCAACACCTTATCTTCCACTGTCTTGTCACCGTTCTCTCCTGCTGCAGACACACCAAGTCTTGCTTGTTTCTTTTTTTATTTTAAAGATAAAGCCACTTTTATTTAAACACAATGGGACAATTTCATATCAATCCTAAACATAGCAGGAATTGTGTATTGGGAGCCAGTGTGGAACAATAAATAGAATGCTAGGTTTGTGCATTTCCCTCCAAGAAAAACATAGTAGGTAGCCTTGAGCCAGGGGTTTCATCTACCAGAGTACAACCATTAAATTAAATGGGATTTAATTTAATTGTGACTAACTCAACCCATGAATTTCAAAGGTTCTACTTTAAGAAGGTTGAAGGTTGGATGCAATTATTATGATTCCATGTACCAACATCAAGGTACCAACTGAATTGAAACACAGGGACACTCTTTTGGTGTATTTGAGTGAATGTCCTGCAAACTGAGTAAGAAGGTGTGTTCCTAATTTGAATAAGGGCAATGCTTGATACTCTCACTCTAAATTAGTTTTGTGATAATGTCAAACACAGCACTATGACATCAAGAAGATTGTGACTCATGTTTGGATTAACACTCAGTTGTTGTTTTTTTAAAAAAAGGTTTTAAATTGGTATGTGACAGGAAGCAGGGAACAGAGTATACGAAGGGACTGCGTAAGTGTTGCATATCCAATAAGGCTGGGGAAGCAAGGAACAGCATATTGAATATCTCTTTGCTTTCCTCCCAAACCTCAATCTTCTCTGCCTCTTAAGAAATAGTAACAACACAAAAGGATTCCTGCATTTAAATAAGGACGAGAGTGTTGGAGTGTATGTGGGGAGGTGGGCAGGGAATATGTGAGCATGTATGAAAGATTGTGTGAGTGAAAAAAAGAGAAAGGTGTGGGAGTCATTAGACCTTTATTAGACCCACTTACATGTAGACTTATGAGTTTTCCCTCAACTCTTCCGTGGTATTCTTTTGTATTTTTTCTATTGTAATAAAATTGTGACTTTCATTTACCCATATTAGGCAGCCAGCTCTTCTCCCTTGCTGCAAACACTGATATTTCCTTCTGCTGCCTTCCAAGTAACATCTAGTAATTGAAAAAGTATAGTGAGACATCATCATAACCTAGGCTTTCTATTCCAAAGTTCTTGGAAATATGGGGTGTATTGTGATACCACAGATGATTTTTAATATTACAGTTTGAATATCCCTTATCCAAAATGCTTGGGACTAGAAGTGTTTTGGATTTTGGATTACTTTTTGGGAGGGAGGAATAGTTGTATATGTATATGTTTACATAATTACATGCATACAAAATTTTGGAATACTTGCATTTACATATGCATACATAATAGGACTGTGATTTGTATGATACATAATTTGGAGATTTGTATGATTTGTTAATTCGAATCTCCTAATTACTAATCGGAAAGGGACCCCCCCCCCTTGAAGCATTAGGAATCAAAACAGAAGCCTCTGAAACATTTTGGAGAGATTAGTAAAGATTTGCTGTTTCAGAGTGTTTCATACTACATAATTTTCTGAGGTGGGAAGGGGCAATGTGATTGACAATGTCAGGTGCATGTGTTTTTTCCCCCTTTTCAGCCAATAAGAAGAGGAGCCAAGAATAAAGCAATCACAAGGTTTTCTGCAAAGCTGGTGGTCTCCTCCCTCAGATTAGTGTTTCTAATTCTTTGTGGGGTAGTAGGAGAGAGAGAAAGAAATGTATGCTCATTTTGCGTGTTTGATAGTTCTGTTAGTTTCTGTCCCTTTGTATCCAGTCTATAACCTTCGTTTGTTGAAATTATCCAACTCCAAACTTATATTTTCCAGATTCCCATACTCCCTCACAATACTTTACAGCCCGTAGTTCCCCTCAGTTCTTAAATCCTTCTTTTACCAGCTTATTATCTGTGTCTAATTTATATGAAAGTGATTTACAGCCTTATTACGTTGACAACCCCATTCTTCTGGCATGAACAGAATTTTGGGGAATGTAGTTTCGGAAGGCAAGGATATCTGTAGCAGAGTATCCAATGGCCCCACTCTAAACTACATTTCCCAGAATTCTGTTCACACCAGAAGAATGGGGATGCCCACATTAAAGCTCCAGTGTGATAAGGGGGTTAGATTAATAACTTGTACTTAAACCAAAAAAAATCTTTAAAATCAGTGGATAGACTAATTATTTTAAAACTTGGCAGTCCTGCTGCCCGGCTCATGTTTTCTCACTGTACCACAATTTTTAAAATAATGTTTTAAATGAAAAAAACTTCAAAAATTCCCAAAAAGCAGTAGATGAACAAATCTTTCTAAAATATTGCCAGATTGACACCCTACCTATGTGGTCTCATTATGCATGAATTCAAGTGTGTACTTCTTGTAGTTTATATGTATGTGCGTGCGTGTGTAATGTTTTTTTAAATCCTAAAAATCACTAAATGATCAAAACAGTCTGAATCTTGGTAGGCTCAAAGTTATAAATGTTTCCTACCAGTGTCCCAAGTTTCATTCTTATAGCCATAAATATGACAGAGAAACAAGCATTGAAAATTTTCCCATTGATGCTAATGGAACTAATCTTAATGTAACTTTGGAGATTCCGATTACTAATCAAAATGGGCCTCTTCAAAATGAAGCAGGAGCCATCCAAGTCTCTGACACAACTTACTAATCAGATTTCAGCCACTTCGCACACCTCTAATACATAATGAGATATTATGGAGATGGGGACCAAACACAAAATTTTTATTATGTTTCATATGCACCTTATACGTATAGCATGAAGGTAATTTTATACAAAATATTTTAATAGCTTTGTGGATGGAACAATGTTTGTGAAAATTCAACCACCAGAAAGCAAAGGTGTCACTCATATGGATAATTTTGGATTAAGAATTGTTTTGGATTTCAGAATTCCAGCAATGGGATGTTCGACTAGACAATATGAGAGAACAAAACATGGGACTTCTATATTCTGCTGTGGCTGAACTTCCCTCATGACATCCAATTTGAAACTATGATTTAATGCAGAGTTTTGGACTTCAACTCCCAGAATTCCTAAGAACTGGTAAGATGACTGGGATTTCTGGGAGCTGAAGTCCAAGAGCACAGTTTGAGAAATACTGGTTTATTTATTTATTTCATATTTCAGGAGTTTACCCCGCTCTTCTCAACCCCCAAGGGGGGACTCAGTGCGGCTTACAGTACAGCACAATTCGATGCCTACATAATTACAATATAAAACCCCCAAAAACCCCTTCAACAGTTAAGATACATTAAAATACATTAAAATAGTTGCCTTAGCATCATACACATTCATTCCAGATTAAAACCATGTTCAGTCCATAAAAGCATTGGTCCTCTTCATCTACTTTCTATATAAAATCCAATCCTAAAATGCTGCCTAGTGCTGGTGAGCAAACGCCTGGTTCCACAGCCAGGATTTTACTTTTTTCCTGAATGCCAGGAGGGATGGGGTGGATCGTACATCGATAGGGAGCGCATTCCACAGGCGGGGGGCCACCGCCGAGAAGGCCCTATCCCTTGTCCCCACCAGCCTCATCTGAGACGTAGGCGGGAGCGAGAGCAGGGCCTCCCCAGATGATCTTAGATTACGAGGTGGGACATAGCGGCTGATGCGTTCGGACAAGTAAGCTGGGCCAGAACCGTATAGAGCTTTAAAGGTCAAAACCAGCTCTTTGAATTGAGCCCGGACAGGCAGCCAGGGGCTGACACAACAGGGGGGGTGGTATGCTCCCTGTATGTAGCTCCCGTTAGCAATCTGGCTGCCACCCGCTGGACTAATTGCAATTTCCGAACTGTCTTCAAAGGCAGCCCCACGTAGAGTGCGTTGCAGTAATCTATTCGGGATGTGACCAGAGCGTGGACCACCGTAGCCAGATCAGACTTCCCAAGGTACGGGCGCAGCTGGCGCATGAGTCTTAACTGTGCAAAAGCTCCCTTGGCCACCACCGAGACCTGGGGTTCCAGGCTCAGCGATGAGTCCAGGATCACTCCCAAGCTGCGAACCTGCGTCTTCAGGGGGAGTGTAACCCCATCCAACACAGGCTGTAACCCTATGCCCTGTTCAGGCTTGCGACTGACCAGGAGGACCTCTGTCTTGTCTGGAATAAGTTTAAATTTGCTAGCCCTCATCCAGTCCGACACAGCGGCCAAGCACCGGTTCAAAGTCTGGACAGCCTCCTTAGTGACAGGTGGAAAGGAATGACAGATTTGGACGTCATCTGCATACAGATAACACCTTACTAAAACTCCGAATGATCTCTCCCAGCGGTTTCATGTAGATGTTAAATAACATCGGGGACAGTACTGAACCCTGAGGGACTTCACAGAACAAGGGCTGTGGAGCCGAACAGGTGTCACCCAATGACACCTTCTGGGTACGACCTTCCAGGAAGGATTGGAGCCACTGGAAAGCAGTACCCCCAAGCCCCATGTCTGCAAGGCGACCCAGAAGGATACCGTGGTCAATGGTATCGAAAGCCGCTGAGAGGTCCAGCAGAACCAACAGGGACACACTCCCCCTGTCGAGCTCCCGGCGTAGATCATCTACCAAGGTGACCAAGGCTGTTTCAGTCGCATGTCCCGGCCTAAAGCCAGACTGTGCCGGATCAAGATAATCAGTGTCTACCAGGAACCCCTGGAGTTGCGAGGCCACCACACGTTCCATGACTTTGCCCAAATAGGGGAGATTGGAAACTGGCCGATAGTTCACTAATTGAGTGGGGTCCAGTGATGGTTTCTTCAACAGCGGTTTTATAACAGCTTGCTTTAAGCTGGCTGGAATGTTGCCCTCCTGTAAGGAGGCATTAACCACCACCTTCACCCACTCTGCCAAACCCCCTCTGGCTTCCTTGATCAGCCAGGATGGGCAGGGGTCTAGGATGCATGTGGTTTAATGTTACATGCATATGGACAAGAGTAATAACTCCCCAAGGATTTATCAGATGAGGAACATGCCAACTCCTGCCAGCATGAAGGGAAGGAAGCCTGGGTCGTATCCAATTGGGCACTCAAAGACTATCCAGGCCGATCTGCTCTGCAGCAGCTCAGAGGCAGAACAAGGTGAGGAACAGCCAGCGAGCTCCAAAGTGAAGTACAAAGAAAAGAAGCTAACCTCTATTCTCCCTTCTCCCCTTTCTCCATGCACTGTTCAGCTACAATAAAGCACTCTTGAGAAGCATTGAATCTAGGAAGGCCTTGATATATCAGCTGGGACACTGAGTGGGGGCAGCAGTCTTCACCTTTATAAACAGTGCAATTGCTCTATTAGTACTGGAAACAACACCAGGATCTAAACTCTTCTATCTCTATTTGTACTCTCTGGTTCCCCATCATGACCTAGTCTGTTTTACAAACTTGTTTGCTGCTGAGTACCTTGTTTGCGGCTGAACTCCTGGGCTCTCCTGATGTTGATTGATTACCTGTCTCTCAGCCTTTAGAGTGCTCTCATCCTATACTCCCCATTAGGACATTTCAGACCTTGTGCTAATAGACATAGACTTTCTAGACCTCTTTTTAGTCACCTTTGGCTTATCTCTGCTGAATTCTTCACTGACAGGGAATGAAACTAAGTCGGAACAGAACAAATACATTCAGGAATTAGGTCTACTGAAATCGGTGAGACATAGATGCTGTCATAACTAACTTCTTTCCATTTGTCTAATATGACAAGGGTTTCATCTAGGCTAAATATCTGAGGACATAGTAGTTTTCATTTTTGTACAGTCAGCTCTCTGTATCCATGGATTCTGCACCTACATATTCAGTCATCCATGGCTTGAATTTTTTTTAAAAAATCCAAAAAGCAAATATTGATTTTGACATTTTATAAAATGGACTTATATATATATATATATATATATATATATATATATATATATATATATATATAATGCCATTGTACATAAAGAGACTTCTGCATCTATATGACGACGAAACGGAAACCGATTTTAAGATTGTGGAACAGAGATTTGTATTTTGTAGTTTTAATTGTTAGTTTATATGGTTTTATATGATTGTTTTTATCTTATTATGATGTGTTGTATGTGGGCACTTGCTGCCGCTTGTTCACCCCCTCGAGTCGCCTTCGGGCTGAGAGAGGCGGTATAGAAGCATAGCAAATAAATAAATAAATAAAATCCATGGATTTTTGGGATCCATGGTGTGTGTCCTGGAACCAAATCTCTATTGCATTTGCCTCCCTAATTTTTAGGATCCAAATGATGCTTCTCTTGTTCCTGTATAAGAAGCTGAAGAAAATGAAGAAAAAGGAGGAGAGGAGGAAGAGGAGAAGAATAAACTTTTGTCTTTTCCTGGGGCATTTCAGTATAGATTAAATTCCAAATCTCCATAATTGTAGTGAATTTAATTTTGGAACGGTACACTTTAACATGGACTGGAGATTTTAACCTTTTCCTGGATTTTCAGTCCACTATGATTCCATGTCCACCTAATCAATGCATCTCCAGGTAACATGACCACCCACTCATGGAGAGAACATTTAAAGATAAATGAATAAATAAATATATTTCTAGAACTGTAGTATTATTGCTATAAGCTATGCGCTGCTTTGGTGCGAATTCGTCCCCTTGATGTGAAATCACGCAAATCATGTTAAATTAGACAATCTTGCACAAGGGAGATCATACAATTGTGCCTTTATAAAAAAAAATGGTAGCACTTGTATTACATTTCTAAAGAGATTTCTAAAAATTCAAAAGGGCAAAAGGGCACTTTGGGAAATAAAATGGGAGATGTTTGAGAGGATTATCATCAACATCATAACCAGGACAGGAGCCCCTGGTGGTGCAGTGGGTTAAACCCTTGTGCCGGCAGGACTGAAGACCGACAGGTCAGAGGTTTGAGTCAGGGGAGAGTGCGGATGAGCTCCTTCTGTGAGTTCCAGCTCCCCATGTGGGGACATGAGAGAAGCCTCCCATAAGGATGGTAAAACATCAAAACATCTGGGTGTCCCCTGGGCAACGTCCTTGGAGACAGCCAATTTTCTCACATTGGAAGTGACTTGTAGTTTCTCAATAATAATAATAATAAATAATACACTTTATTTATATTCCGCTCTTCTCACCCCAAAGGGGACTCACAGCGGGTTACAGGTACACATACTTAGCAGACAATCCCTGCCTTTTTCCACAATACACATACATAGATGAACAGAGGCAAACTCTGGCCACCAGGGGGAGCTGACGCACTCATCTCTCAGCATTCACAGCGTCCCTTGTTGTTCCTTCCGCATTCCTCAGCATTCCTGGAGTTCTTAATGGTCTCATAATTCAGTCGAAATTTGCCTCCCCACTTAATGCGGTACCTTTATCTCCTACCTGACAGCTGCAACTGTCTTTCAGGCTGCAAAGGTCAGCGGCAGGCTACACTTAAAGGTCAAGCACCCATCTCAACCCAGGCAGGTCTCGAACTCATGACCTATTGGTCAGAGAGATCTTATGCAGCTGACACTTAGCCGGCTGTGCCACATTCCCGGTGCCTCAAGTCACTCCTGACACACACACACACATAACCAGGATGCTCACAAATAAACTAAAACATGTTGGTTTTCTTCTTCTTTTGGTGGGCTAAAATACGCAGAGGTTGTTTGTCTCGAAAAATTATAGCAAAAGATATGATATCTTAAGCAGTAACATTAACAGGTACACAATAAATTGGCAAAAATTGCCAATCTGGTTGAGCCTAAATCTACATTCAGTCTTCTATTTAAATATTGAGGAATAAATACATAATTTAGTTTGAAATAGCATTAGCCAGGATTTTCCTCTCTCCTCTTCATAGAAGAGGATGAATGAGTATGTAGCCCCATAAATTAATTGCTTATCATCCACTCCACTGCCACTGCATAGAGAAGCTTTTTGAGGCTATGGTGAGTAAATAAATAGGCAGAAAACTGGTAATTTAATGCCACAATTATTTCTAACTTTAAGCCATAAAACGTTTACATTCAACTGCCTACCCTCTGCCCATTTAAATGAAGCTCTGCTTGGTTAATCAAACTGTTCATGAACATTTTACTGTTTGTGAACATTGAGAATGATAGCTCTGTTCTCCAATGCATTTACCACACAGTACAGCAGTGTAAATATTTAGTACAGCATATTGGGACATAGCTCTGTTATTCCTATTAACGTGAATAAATGTAAATATTTACAGGATATTTTCTTCTGAATATTTATGCTGAGATTTAGCACGAATGCAGAACTCAAAAAGAGTTAGGGTGGAGGGAGGAGAAACATCTACAATGAATATATTTTAACATTCCTTGCAAATAATCCAATCTACCAAGTGCTTACTCTGACTACATCTAACACATTTCCCTATGCAATGAACAGTCAAGCACTTATTAGACATAAACATTTGCTGGGATTAAGTCCCTTGAAATTGGAAAGACTACAAACGAAATACATTTTTAACCTGAGGGAACATATTTCTAGGAATCTCAAGACTCTCCTGCATGAGTCTGGGCAATTTCTGTCACAAACTATCCAAAGAATCACACTAGAGCAGTGATTTTCAACCAGTGTGCCGTGAAACACTAGTGTGCCGTGAGAGATCATCAGGTGTGCCATGGGAAATTATTTTCGAACGTCATTCATATATAAACTATAAGGCGCATCTGTCCCTTTAAGAAATGGAACCATAGCACTCTCGCATCACCTATTTTGTGTTCATTGAAACAGGCTCAGGTTTCACACTGAGTGTATAAATACATTAAAAACATATTAACTGTATGTATTACTGTGTTAGAGTGTCATTTTGTGTCATTTTAGTTGGTGGTGTGCCCCAGGATTTTGTAAATGTTAAAAATGTGCCACGGCTCAAAGAAGGTTGAAAATCACTGCACTAGTGGACCTACAGAACTCTAAAGAGATGTTCTCTCTAGGCATCTCTAAATCTTCCACTGTGGTTCTATGGCCAGCTTCTTTTAAAATTACTATAGAATTATGCAGGGAGATGTAGAGATTCTTAGAGATAGAATTTTGATCAAATGCACAAATAATCAAGTCTGCATAATTCAAAGGTGTAAATTTGGGTGGCCGATCATATAGGGAATTTTTTTCAGAAAGTATTTGAAAAGGGAATGAAATAAAACAGTGGTTCATCTCTGTTTAGATGCTGAGCAAACCTAGGTGGCTGGCATTTTACATATCTCTTTTTTTCCTTCATGGCGACAAGGAAAAGAAAACATGTGACATGTCAGCATCCAAAATTTTACAGTTGTCTTACACATATTTCCCCTTAAAAGTAGTTTAAAAATAACCAATGCAGAAATCTGTTGAATTCAGTTCAGCCACAGTGATCCAAGCCACGGTCATCTCAAGGTTAGACTATTGTAACGCTCTCTACATTGGCCTGCCTCTGTCGGTGACCCAGAAACTCAAGCTGGTGCAAAACATTACACCAATTCTGCAGGAACTGCACTGGCTTCCTATTGAGTACCAGATCACCTTCAAATTGTTAGTCTTGACTTTTAAGGCCTTGTATGGTCTGGGGCCAGTGTACCCAAGGGACCGCCTAACCCCACGCTGTCCCATGAGAATACTTAGATCTGAAGACTGGAATCTTCTAGCCGTGCCCAATGTCAAACAATACCACCTAACTTCAACACGGAGAAGGGCATTCTCCATCATCACCTCAGTTCTCTGGAACGCACTACCCCCGGAGGTCCGGGCCTTGCGTAATCTGTTGGCTTTTCGGAAGGCATGCAAGTCGGCCCTATTTCGGCAGGCCTTTGAGTTGTAATGTGCTATACCCTAGGACTTGTGTTATCTCTTAAGAATTGTTTTATCCTTATGGTTTTATTGCTGTTGTAGTTTTGTTGTTTTATTGTGGTGCTTGATGTAAGCCGCCCTGAGCTGGCTGGGAGTGGTGGCCAATAAATCTAATAAATAAATCAATAAGGTAGCCAAAGCAAAGTTGCACGTGTAGTACAATGACACTTGCAGATGCAGATGTGATTCAGATAGAATGTCTACATGAATTTCATTGTGCATTCATTTGCATATTAAATGTGCATTAACTTACATATTGAATGTGCATTCATTTGAACAATGTTGCCATTTAACACAGAGGTTGTATAGCACAACCAATTTGCAACTCTACACTAATAGAGGATATTAACCATTGCATACTATGTATTATCTTTGGCTCTGTTTTATAACACTGACTGTGAGACACAAAATGAGGCAACAGTTAGACGGAAATAATATTTTAAAATATTCCAGAATTGATTAAAAAATGATTTGAAATTACTACTCCTATATCAACAATCTCTTGCAAAGAAAAGTACAAAAGTACCAAGGGTGGGTTGACAGGCTACTCACCTCCCTCTCTATCTCTCTCTTTCTCTGCTCCCTCTCTTCTTCCTTTCCTTCCTATAGGATAAAAATGCAAATATGGTAGATCAAGGAAATGTCTTATCTGGAGGATTTCAAACAGAAGCTCAAGGGCTGTTTCAGTATTACTGGATGGTAGAATACCATAGCATTGGACCAGACGGCTCTTGTGGTCTCTTCCAACTATGCATCTGTGATTCCATTTCTAAAATTGAAACAATGGCTAGTTTTAAAAGATTAGTTTGTGAATGTACCAAATCAGATAACATAATTTGATCTCAAAAATAGTTTGAATGAACCCCAGTTCTCAGATGATGCTGAAATGATTTTGAATTGGAGATGGATAGGTTTCACTAAGTATCCTGGTACGAAAACCATGAGACTTGAAATCCACAGCAAAATCATTCAAAAGAGACTCAACGAGGTGTGCAGAACTGAAAGCAATGAAATGTACAATTTTAAACCTAAAGCACATGAACACCAACATAGAATTAATCCTAGGAATATTAAAAATAAATATCTCAAACTGTTAAAACCATTAGACTAAGGAAAAATGCATAAAACAATACAGAGCATCCCCTGGCTTGATCTTAAAAACTTTCATCCTTCAAAGCAGGTCTGAATAAAATTGTTTTAGCTTGCCATTGGAATAGAGCAAGGAAGGGGTCATTCTGGTTTCCCTAGGCAGAAAGTTCCAGAAATGAGGGGTAGCCACCAAGAAGTCCCTCTCTCATGTCCCTACCTACCATTCTTATGATGGGATCAAGAGAAGTATCTCTCTGGAGGAGCTTAAGGTTTGGGAAAGTGGGAAGTGGAATCTGCTAAATAGCCTGGATGTGAGTCAGATCATAACCATACTTTGGATTTTGTTAAAAGAATAGCACATGCATTGCGTCGTTATTTCTGGTGCTGTGATCCCAAATGGTTATTATGACCTATTTGTTTTAGATGTTCCCAATTTTAGTGCATTGGGTCTAAGAGCTGTAATAATAAAGACTCATTATTCTTATTACATGCAAGCTAGGTCAATGTGTTACAATATTTTTTCCTGATACCACACATGGATTGATGTGCTCAGAGTGGGGAGGTAAGCAGACATTTTCTCATTTCCAAGTTTTATTCTATGTAATTCAAAATTCTATGGCCTCAATAAAAATGCACAGCTCCATGCTGCCTATTAAAGATGTATATCTCTATTATATTGTAATGCAGTTGATTTACAGGTGAGGCACTGAAATAAGGCTCAAACTTTCAAATGTTATGTACAAAAATGTAGTGTCATCTATCTTGTTTGCATCAGACATTGGTATGAGTTCTATAGTAAAGTGTGAATAGAGCAGACCCATTTTTTTTGTATCAGGAGCAACTTGAGAAACTGCAAGTTGCTTCTGGTGTGAAAGAATTGGTTGTCTGCAAGGACATTGTGTAGGGGATGCCCTGATGTCTTACCATCCTGTGGGAGGCTTCTGTCATGTCCCCGCATGGGAAGCTGAAGTTGACAGATGACAATAGAACTACACACACCGAGGTGAAGATGATTGGAAGCCAAAACCTTCAACCAACCTTCCCTAACCCTCTTCTTCCCTCAACTTTCCTCCCCGATTTACCCTCTCGCCCTCTTTCCGACCCTTTCCTCTACATATTTCCTTCACTCTATCTCACTCTTTCCACCCCCATTTTATTACTTACCCCATGTTATAAAAGTCCAATAAAAATATTAATAAAAATGAAATTTGCCTCTGTATTAGTTAACTCATAGGTTTCAGGATCATAAGAGCAGCCATTGTGGCTCCAAGTACAGGTTATTTATTCCAGCATTATGTTCTGACAGTAACCAGCTAGAAGACAAAGATCCCTATCGACACTCCAGGTATATATGCTAATAAATTAGAGAAAGGAGAACATTTTTATTTTGGTCATTAACTAGCATTAAAAGAAGCAGTGGAACATGAATAAATCATACATTTAGGCATTAAAATACAGCTTTTAAAAAGATGTCTTAAAAACAAACATTGTTACATATGAGACTTAAAATAGCATTAAATGATTAAAATAATGTTAGCAATGATAAAAGCTAGTTAAATATAAACATAGGAAACATTGCAATACGAGATCTTGGAAATCCAGAAGTTTCGGAAACCAAATCCCCATAAATGGAACGGACCGGGTGGCTGCCAAAAACTGCTGTTGTTTTTTTTCCTGGATCGCCATGGCAGAAGCTGCATGTGCAGGGGGTCAGGAGATTTCCCCCTTAGCCTTGCCTAAGCCAATCAGAACAAGAAAGCAGATCACATGTCTTTTTGCCAAGCTTGTCCAGCAGAGCATGCTTCTCCTTTTTCCAGAGTTGGGGGAGATTGTGTGCTAGCTAGTTCAGTGTTTTATCTAAGTTCTGTCCTTGCTTAGGATTGCTTTTGGACCCAATCCCTATCTTTTCCTTTGTCAATTTTATTAAATTTTATTAGTTTAATATCTTTCAGTTCTTCTTTTTACTATTTCTTTTTACTTTTTACTATTTTTAGGAAGTGAGGGTGGGCATGCATTTGTGGTGGGGGGCTGTGAAAGAGCGTTTTTGGGAGTGTTTTTTGAAAAAATAATTACCATTGTGGGGGTGGGTGGTTTAGGGAAGGGAGGGAGGATTCCCCACAGGGAGAATTCAATCCCTCCCTGGCCCTAACTACGTATTTTCTTGCTTCTGTACTTTGTCCTGCACCTTTCTCCCCACACCCACTCCCTAAAAAGTTGTGTGTGTTTTGTTTTTTTTTTACAAAAAGCCCTTCCTTTTTCTCATTCATTTCTTTGACTGCCTCATTTATTCCCCTACCCTACCTCCTGGCTTATGTGCACTCCTGCCCCAGTTCACCTGGCTTAACAATCGTGTAAAAATGCAAAAGTTTAAGAACAGTATTTGTTGTAATGGGCCTAATTTTCCCAGAGCAAAAATAGAACTTTCAGCTGGTGAACCGATAAATGGCATTTTTCCCCTCCTAAATTCAGGCAGCCCCACCCCCCAAATGGAATGGTAGAACCTGAAAAGCTGACACCAAAAACAGCACGGGTTTTACCTGAATTGCACACTTCTATGAGCTATTGATAATTCCATCCTGGTTTTTAAAACAGATGAAACACAGGGAAGAAAGCAGGAAACATCTCCTCCTGTCTCAAATGCTGTTGAATCCATTGTGATATGCATGTGTGCACAAAAAAGGAGAAAGTAATGGGAGGAGGAGAGGTGCTCTGCACCCGGTGGTGCTCCCATAGCCAGGCCCAGATTACCCAAAAGGCCACCTTAGGCCATGGCCTAGGGGCTCAAGCCAAGGGGGGGGGGCACAGTTTACGGACCAAAAAAAATGTTGAAACAAAACCGCAACGCACGGCATGGAGAACGACTCTCTCTCTTTCTCTCTCTCTGTCTCTTGGGGGAGGGCAGGGGGAGAGCGCTGTGAGGGGGTGGGGGAGGAGGGAATCGCCCCCACCCACTTGTCAAGGAAGGAGGGCGCCATCGCCCCCACCCACTTGTCAAGGAAGGAGGGCGCAAGGAGGAGGAGGCGGGGGGAAGCCTCCGGGGCCGCTGCCGGGCATGCGCGGCACCCAGGAACATGGCGGAGGAAGCAGAGGTGCTCGCGCCCTCCTTTCTTGGTTTGGGGGCATAATTCCAAAGTGTGGCCTAGGGCGCCAAAAGAGGTTAATCTGGGCCTGCCCATAGCACACACATGACAGTGCTTATGATTGAAAGGAACATGTCATCTGTATATGCGAGGAATTTTCTTGTATTTACATTTATTTACATCATTTTAACCCCGCTCTTCTCACCCCTGCAGGAGCAGTGAAATGCTTTTAATATATGTACTATGCATAAATGACTGTCTCCTGCAATTTCTGGTTTTTTGAATTTAACATCTCAGTATTAATACAATATTTGTTGAGACTCCCACAGATGGCTCACAAACACGCCAAGCTAGTAAAAGTATTTACAGTTTATTCAAACAAAAACATAGCCACAGTCCGGCATAAAAAAAAACCCACACCCAAAAAAGCCTATAAACAAAACAGAGAAGACGTCCGTCTTTCGTAGTCTTTGGCCTTTATCCCGGCTCGAAGTCTGTGTAATGCGAAGATCCGTTCGAGAAGGAAAGGAGGAGTGCTTCTCAAATTCCAGGAGCTAAGTATACAAACAAACACATCAAAGCCCCTGCAACCTACATCAACCCCCTTCCACCCATTATACAATACCAAGAAGAGACAGGCACTCACAGTAACACAGAAAATGATCAAACGAAACACGGTAGTCACTAAACATAAAAACACACATTAAAGCCCCAACCCCCCAACAAGCAACAGTGTCAGCTAGAGCTGCCATAGCAGCTCCCCCAGAACCCAACATGAAAACAGCCCAATACTCACAGCTCGCTGGGAATCAGGAACTAAGACACCAAGAATCAAGAGCACCAGATACAGGAACTAGCAACCCACCAGCAACACCTTGGCTGACCGCAGAGTCCCAAATCCCCAGACCTTACTTTTATACCCTTACAACTCAGAGTCATCAGACTCCCCACCCAAATCTGCCTCAGTCCCCACAGCTGCAGCACTGGGTGTGTTCCTCCAATCCTCCCACCTTTGCTGAACAGTTAAAGGACCCCAATCCGACTCAACATTCCCACTAGGCCAATCAGGATCACTCGAACAGCCAAAAAATGAGCTTTCGCTGGACTCAGCATTTAACACATTCCTGACATCCTGCACCAACACTGAGCCCAGCTCTGTATCACTCTCTTCTGAGGTTAACTCTGCTTCAAACCCCTCAAAAGTGTCATCACTGGTAGGCTCCCTAAGTATTTGTCGGACCTTTCTCCTTTGTTCTGCACCTTCCAAACTCACAACACTTGCAGCTCTCTTCCTCCCAGCTGCAGTAATTCTGCCCAAACCTCCCTCTTCAAGTGACATGTCCGACAAAGTATCCTCCTCCCTGTTACTACCTGTAGCAACTACAGGCTCAGCTTGCTCAACTACAACAATATTAATGTAAGCAAGCAGGAACTCTTTCAGAAGAAGTTTTCCTTAACAGGCCTGTTTTTCTGTCAGGTAAAAGAGAACCCCATAATTCAATTTATCCTTTGGCAGTTCAGTTATGTTGCCATCAAACACCACCACCACACACTTTTAAGATACTAACTGTTCTCCGGACTGTTCACACATGCAAGCTCCGTATTCTTTACAAGGCATGTTAAGATTCTCAGTAACATAACAAAATGAGTGATGAATGTCTTCAAATTATTTCCTATTCCTCTAGGCTGTCTGTTTTTGAAGTAACTTCATCAGTGTCCATTGCCTCTCCTTTCCTTTGAGTTCTGCTTCCCAGCCATTGTTGTCCTGCTTCAAACAAATGCATTTCACATGCTCTGTCAGCTATACAGTGTTCTCTGTCTAGCATCCATTCTATTCTAATCCACTTTCCCACTGAAACTTGAATTCTTCACCATGATCAAAGAGGAGTGACAACCAACATTGGAGATAGCACAGATGTAGTTAGCTTGCCATTCTGCAACCTCAATGTTGAAATTCAATTTACATATTGAATTTTTATTTTTTTTACAAAAAGAATGAGCAAAGGGCTCTGAGGTATTTCAGGAACATGAAGTGAGAAAAAGCAAAGAGGAACATATAACATGGCAATCATATTGATCAAGACTATATAAGTGCTTCACAAAATATGAACAGAATATATGGGTCCCTGAATGCTCGAATAGATGAGTGCTACTCAGCCTACTTTCAAGTTATTTTGCCTTGATGTGGAGCTCCTGCACTTTAGTCTGTCTCCAGAAGTCACTCTGGATTTTTAACTGGGAAATAAGATGTCCACATATGTGTCTGAGTTTCTGTATTTTAAAAACATTGTTGCACGAGGACTGTAGTGCATGTTTCATGCACTTACATGACATCGTTCTAAACTTACTGCAACATATTTTGCAACTTGTGTTGAAACAGTGCGTTTCCACAAATGAGAGAAATCTGTTTTTAGGCTGCTAAAATAGAATTCAAGTATGAACAAGAAATGAAAGTGCTTTTTATTTACGTAGCAATCTGAAAGGACTCTTGCAACTAATCTGGGGTGGTGATGTCTGAATGCCTTGGTTCTCTCTTCTCTCTTTACTTTTCTTTGCGAACAAAGATTCAGGAAGGACTCATCCCACGCTTTCTACAAGCATTTTGATGATTTGGAGGTTGGATGTGTCCTTTGAGCCTGTGCAATGGATTTTTCTGGTGCAGCGCAGCATGCACAGAACTGGCTTCACCCTTTAAACCAAAGGTTCATCTGTCAGGGCCTAGCAAGTGCTGACAGTGCCAGCGAGATCCTCAGGTCATAGGTTTGGTTTGAGTTTCCTTCTCTTAGATGGTTGACATTACAGGGTTAAACAAGCACCATCTGCCCAGGTTTGAAATTAGAGTTTTCCTTCCCTAGGATGGTTGCCAAAAGGCTAGAGAGCCCATCCTGCCCATTGACGCTCTTTGTCAGACCCTTTAGTTGTGACCTGTCTGGCATGGGAGGTCCTACCGGTGGCTATTATGCCATCGCCAGCATAGCTCACAACTTCATTAGGGTACACAAGCCTCTCCCCCTCGACAAGGGGGCACCAACGAATAGGGCCTTGGTTCTATTACTGCATTAAATATATATTCTATTTGACCATAGGCATTGGAAGATTGTATGAAAGCATTCTAAGTGATATTTGGATTTGCAGGGTGGGTGGTTGGGTCTGATCATTTAATTCCTGCTCTACTCTGTTTTTTTCTGTTTATAAACTGCTGTGATTTCAACTTCCAATAGCCAGTTAAAGAACACCTCTGGCTGCAAAACCATAACTTCCCTCTTTCTCGCCATTCACTTCATAAAAAAGAATTAATCCAAGTAACGGTGGCACTTCACAGTTAATTACAGGAACTGATAGGGATTTTGTTAGATAGAAATTCCTCAGCATTGAATCTATGTGAAAATACAGTTTTGATGAATATGTGATAACACCTGGGAAACAATTGAGAAACCCATGAGGAAATACCTAAGGAGCATGCAGAAATGGCTAAGTCATAATCATGTAAGGTTTATGACAAGGGGGTGCAGCAGTCATTTGTCCCTTACTGATGGCAAACCAACAAGTGGGCATAAAAGGGAGATGAGATGTTTGATCTCTCTCTTTCCTGTGTGAATTGCATTGTGAATAACTCTCTGTCTCTAGAAATCATTTGTAAGCACAAATCTAGGAATGGATAAAAGAAAATAATCTCAAGATGCTACTATGAAAAGAGTCCAAGAGTTGAGAACCACCGACGTCAAGCTACCGAGATTAGAAAAAGAAGGGAATTTCAAAAACTGCTTACAACACCATTATAAAGAAGAAAGGAAGTACAATATACCTTTTCTTTTTTCTTTTTTCTCCCCCAATCCCTGACCGTACCGCTAACCCTAACCCTAATCCTAGCCCAAACCCTACCCTATTTTGGACTTTTATTCTTTCAACGTTTACCCCTGAAAACCTTTAATAAAAGTTATTTGCAGCCTCCCCAACCCCCCCCCCCCCAACAATTTTAGAGTTGCATGCAATAATGTCCTAAATGCCTACCAATATTCCTTTGACAAAATTGGCTCAGGCAGTGGTTACAAACTAAAAATACACTGCAGCAATAGTCAAATGCTAAACAGTTATTTTTCAAGGCTTCTCTTTAAACTTCTACAGCACAGGATTATGTAGCTCCATTCCAGTTTAACCTTCCTAATTTTTTTACTGAGCTCCACCATACTATCCCTCCTAAGCCTGCAAATGCACTTTCTTTATGTATTGGCTTTATTCAATTTATTACTGTTACTGTATTATAGGAGTATATACATATTATGTTTGACCACAGATATTACAAAATTGTATTAAAGCATTCAAAGTGGTATCTGGATTTACAGGTTGGGGGGGGGGGCAGGTCTGATCCTTTGTTTCTTCCATATAATGTATAGTCATGAAACTCAAAACTATTTTTTTTTTGTTTAGGTTCCTTGAGCAACCCTTCTGACAAGTAATAGTGAGACAGCAGATGGGTGCTTGAGAATAGTAAACCATACAGGCTGGAACAAAAGTAGACCATGCCAAGGGACCTGCCAGGAATAAAGTAAGCAATCCAATTACACCAATAGCTGCAAGGTGAAGACATATCTATTCTGTGAAAATCTGCATACAGGTTGATCTACCAATTTGGAATGGGGAAAATTGTGTGTGGTTTTGGGAGTCTTGCCAAAATTATCTATTTCACACTTTCTTTCTGAGAAAGCACGGAAAAGCGTGAAATAGATAATGTTGACAAGACTTCTGAGAGTACAGCATGGGGGCTACAAATTTCCAAGAAACCTCCACCCACAGTATGGGAAGTAGATTGGAGTAGTTTGTCCCAAAACCTAACTCTTTCCAGTTATTCCAAAGACTCCTTGCAAGCAAAGAAAATGTCTCTTGCCTTAGAAATGTACGTACCTGCATGTCTTATGGTACATTTCGTAGAAATCATATTTGCAGGAAGTTAGGTATACATTTTTTTTAAATGCAAAAGACTAAAATGTGTATGACTGAAAAATAAGAACACTTTTCAGGTGATGAAGAAAAAGCGTACAAAAATACATGCATGAGGGGAAAGTGTGCAAATAAATGCATTTGTTATTTGAAAATAGGGTGCAATGCCATATTTAATCAACTATTTCTCCAGTTTCCAAAGTGTACTTTTCTAATTATCAGAATAAAATAATAATCCATTTATTAACATGAAGTATTTCTCATGTATCATTTATTTTGTGTCTTCCAGCAACATCACTGCATATCCATTTCTGTCGTCTATGATTCAAAGGTCTCCAAATAACCAGGAGCTAGAACAACAATGATTAAGAAGCAGTTTGCAATCCATCTCTACAACACACAATGCTGTATGCAACACTGAGCAATTATGGAGGTGTAATATAGTGACTTTTAGGATCCTTCCAGACATTTAAAATCCCAATTCTTTTTGTGATTTAGGCTACACATAGGGCCCAATTCCCAGGTTTTCCTGAGTGGGTGGCTACATGTCCTCCCAGGTAAACCAGAGGTCAATCTTGGAGGGCATCTAGCCAGCCTCCAGCCTTTTGTTTCCCCTCTAAACTTATCAGGTGGGCTGTGTCTTCAGACTCCTCAGATAAAGATTATGCTGCATTATTTTGAAACATCGGGAGCTTTCTTCGAGAAACATGAGGATGCAGCCAGATCCCTCCAGTAAGTTTAGAGGGGAAAATGGGGGTCTGGGAGGGGAGCGTGTGATTCCCAAAGTGAAGCCCAAAGAACCAGGATGGCAGTGGAGATTGGCCCTCAGGATCGTGGAAGGAGGTCCTGAGAGTCAATCCCCACAGGCCCAACACCTCAAGAAATCCAGAACTTGCAGTAAGGTCTGGATTTGTTGTAGTTGGTTTTTTTAAAAAAAAATCCAGAGTAAACCAGGACATCCCAGTTTACTCTGGATTAATCTAGATTAACTGAGATGTGTCTTACCTCAGGTTAATCTGAAACCCATGATGGGTTTTGGTCCAGTGTGAAAATGTCCTTAGTTTGATGCTTTGGCAATACAGTGGTCCCTCACTTATCATGGGTGTTACCTTCCTGGACCACCCATGATAAGTGAAATTCCGTGATGTAGGGACACCTCCTCACCTTCCCTCCTCGCTCTCCTTCCTCTTCCTCCTCCTCACCACATGGGGTCTCTTGCTGCCACATGGGGCCCGCAATGCCTCCTCGGTCATGGGGCCCAAGCAGTAGCAAGTGGCCCCGTGTGGCAATTGAAGAGGAGGAAGCGGAAGGTAAGCAGGGTGAGGGGAGGCTCTTCTTCCCCCCTCACCCATCTTGTCTTCCTCCTCATCTGCCATATGGGGCCTCTTGCTGCGATGCCTCATGGGGCCCAGGCGGCAAAGAGGAGGAGGAAGCAGAATGTAAGCAGGGCAAAATTCTTTTTTTTTAAACCCTGTGAAACAGCAAGTCTGTGATAAGCAGACCACAAAGGAGCGAGGGATCACTGTACATATTTTTCAACTTCAAAGCATAACCTTTCTCTTTTTTTGGCTTTTTCACAGGGATGGGGTTTAATCAATATCTGTGGTCATATATCATTGAGGGCAGCTGCTTCCTTTATACTGGAGTAGACTGATTTCATGTTAGTAACCTCTAGACTGGACAGGGCTTTATTTCTCAAAACACTGTTTTTGTCTGTATATAATCTCTGAACAGTTTGGCGGTGGGGAGGGGGCGGGTTGAGGAAAGGGGGTATTTGGAACAAGTGGTAATAATTTTTTTTAATAACCTTAGAGAATATAGCTAACACAACACCATTTAAAATCAAGCATGCCTTTTAAAAAACAACCTTAATTTGAATATTCACTTCATGATTACATGAAATTGAACTTCCATGGAAATAATCATTTTCCATAGAAATATACAACTACAGATGATGGTATTTGAAATCCAAAGGGTAAGAGGTCACGGTATTTGACATCCAGGCGATTTGAAGTTTATATTATTATAGATTGATTTAAACATAACAACACAGCACACATGCATATTAGGTCCAAGTGTCTGGAATTTGTCTCTGAATATCAGGCTCTTCCCAAGGTCCTAGAATATTAGAGGTATTTTTGCAGATTGTGTGCATTTCTGTGAAGTGTTGCCTTCTGCAACATGTGGATTGATGTTCTGTTCAAATTAAGGCTTTTTCCAGTGCTTTTCAAGGATTCTTGGAATGCCTTCAAGTGCACCAACCATTATTGGTACCACTGTTGTTCACTTTTGCCATAGTCATCCAATTTCAATTTGTAAGTCCTTGTAGTTCGTACCCTTTTCCAGCTCTTTGTCCTCTACACCAGTGTTTTTCAACCTTTTTTGAGTCGTGGCACATTTTTTACATTTACAAAATCCTGGGGCCACCACCAACCAAAAAGACACAAAATGACACTCTAACACAGTAATACATATAGTTAATATGTTTTTAAATGTATTTATACACTCAGTGTGAAACCTGGGCCTGTTTCGATGAACACAACATAGATATCATGGCAGGAATGGCAGAAAAACACACACGAAGGTCTTGCTCAACAGCTGGGAGTGTCACGATGCACGGACTTGACCGGCCCCTTAATCACACACACAGAGACAGACTGAAGGCTAACTAGTTTATTGAATATAAAAACAGCTCAAAGATATTGTCCAATAGAATAGTAAAACAATCCAAAAGGTTTGAAGTAACAATGTCCAAGAAACGTGGCAAATAGGCTTAAAGTTCAGCAAGGCTCCACACAACCGTGTGGATCAGGATACAAGGCAAGGCTCCGCAAAACCATGCGGATCAGGAAACAAGACAAGGCAAGGCAAGGCAAGGCTTGATGACCACGGGCTAGCTTAGCTTCGTGGTCCCACTCCGCTTCACGCCTATTCAGGAAAGACGTGGCCGGAGCACTGAGGATTCGTTCCCACGGATCCTATACTTAATCCCTCGGCCGAGGTCCCCGACGCTCTAGGCTTCTTCGTCTCCAATCGCTGCTCACGGGCCTCGGCCGGTCTATGCTCTTAGACCATTCCCTTCTGCTAGACTCTATGTTCCGTCTCCTATCAAAGGTTCGACCTTGTCTCTCCGCAGCTGTGTTTCTATCTCCCTGGGAGCTCTCCTCCCTAGCCATTTCCCATGCGCCTTCTTCCATGTTTTCGCCTGGAGGCTCCTGAGAATTCCTCCCCCCCGGGTGTTCATAAGATCCCGAATCGCTATCCATCTGCACCTGGTTATCTATGTCTTCGCTAGGGCCAAACAACATTTCTTCCCATGCCAAGCTCTCTGTGGGCGAAAGAGGCCCATCAGGGGAAAGCTGCCCTTCGCCCCAGTCATCTAGCTCATCCTCTGAATCCAGTTCTGGCACTGCTGGTTCTAATGCTAATGGGACCCCAGGTCCTGACCCCTGCCCACCAGGCACAAACGAGAACTGCTGTGCTACAGGGAGTGATAGTTCAACCACAATCAAAGAGCATTCTGAACTCCACCAATGATGGAATAGAATCAAACTTCCCACACAGAACTATTTATTTATTTATTATTTCGATTTGTTAGTCGCCCTCTCCGATAGGCTCGGGGCGACTTACATTTACTTAAAAACACGAAAAACACAATAAAAGCAATGGACCAGTGTCCACACATTAAAATTGTACAGGTAATACACATTAAAAGTAGCTCTTATGGCCTACATTACCAATGAGCCAACTAGTGTTGTCTACGGACCGAACGCCTGTACGAACAGGTGGGTTTTACAAGCCTTACGGAAGGCTAACAGGTCAGTCTGTGCATGGATTGTGGGAGGGCATAACCAAGAGAAAATACTATAAGAGTTTGGTGGGCATTGACCTTGAGTTTTGGAGTTGTAGTTCACCTATATCCAGAGAGCACTGTGGAGGGGAGGGACAGTAGCGCCCGCACGGGTCACGTCTTCCTCCCTCCCCCCTCCCACAGAAGCGGCAGCGTGAGCAAAGCGAGGCAAAGCAAGCAGAGCAAGGCTGGGAAGAAGGCAGCCCGAGTGGAGAAGAAAAAGTGTTCAGCAGGAGGGGGAAGAAAAAGTATTGGAGGTTCCTACTTCCCACGGCACACCTGATGATCGCTCACGGCACACTAGTGTGCCATGGCACACTGGTTGAGAAACACTGCTCTACACTACTGTCTCCTGGCACTGCAATGTCTATAATAAAAACATGTTTCTTTTCCACAACCGTTATATCTAGTGTGTTATATGGCAGGTGTTTATCTGTTTGGATTCTAAAATCTCAGAGTATTTTTGCTTCTTCATTTTCCATGGTCTTCTCTGGGTTGTGCTCATACCAGGTTTTACTGCAGGGTAGGCCATACTTCTTGCAAAACTTCCAATGCATCATTGTTGCTATAGCCTTTTGTGACATTCAATATAGTCAGCGTGGCTATTTTCTTACAACTGCAAATGAGGTGCTCCATTGTCTCATCACGATCTTTGCATAAACGCCACTTTGGGTGATTGTAGGACTTTTCAATACTTGTTTTTTATTGTGTTTGTTCATAAGGCTTGTGCAGCAAAATTCAGGCCTTCGGTTTCCTTTTTAAGGGTTCCCTTTCTAAGTCACACCCATATTTTCTTGCTGTCAAGCTTCCCTTCAGTGTTCTTAAAATACTGCCCATGGAGTAGCTTGCTTAGCCACTGCTCTTTTATTTTGATTCTTTGGCTTTCAGCATCTTAGCCTTATGGATTTCTTTCAATTCTGGCTCTTGGCTCTCTTGGATGTATTCTTTTAGGCCCCATTCTCTCTTCCTCTACTGATTGCTGCGCCTGTACCAGCTGCACCTGTACCTTGGGAAGTCTGATCTGGCTACGGTCGTGCATGCTGTGGTCCCATCCCGAATAGATTACTGCAACACACTCTACGTGGGGCTGCCTTTGAAGACAGTTTGGAAATAACAATTAGTCCAACGGGCTGCAGCCAGATTACTAACTGGAGCTACATACAGGGAGCATACCACCCCCTGTTGTGTCAGCTCCACTGGCTGCCTGTCCATTTCTGAGCTCAATTCAAAGTGCTGGTTTTGACCTTTAAAGCTCTATACCAGACCTGGGCAATTGCCGGCCCTCCAGGTGTTTTGGACTTCAAATCCCAGAAATCCTAACAGCTGGTAAACTGGCTAGGATTTCTGGGAGTTGAAGTCCAAAACACCTGGAGGGCCGGCAATTGCCCAGGTCTGCTCTATACAGTTCTGGCCCAGCTTACTTGTCTGAACGCATCAGCCTCTACGTCCCACCTCGTAATTTAAGATCATCCGGGGAGGCCTTGCTCTCGCTCCCGCCAACTTCTCAAACACGGTTGGTGGGGACGAGAGAGAGGGCCTTCTTGGTGGTGGCTCCCCATCTGTGGAACGCGCTTCCAAGCGACATACGATCAATCCCATCCCTCCTGGCATTCAGGAAAAAAGTGAAATCTTGGCTGTGGGACCAAGCGATTGCACATTAGCACAATACAGCACTTTGGACTGGATTTGTAACAGCAAGTTGATGGATATGGCTCAATGCTCCCGTTATGGACGAAATACTGTTTTTAACTTAAGAGAATGTGTATGATGTGTTAATGTTAATTGTATTTTAATGTGTTTTAATGCTGTATGTTTTTGGTTTTATATTGTATTTATTATGTTGGCATCAAATTGTGCCTTTTGTTAGGCCGCTCTGAGTCCCCCCTTGGGGGTAGAGAAGAGCGGGGTAGAAATGTTTGAAATAATAATAATAATAATAATTGCTTGATTTGGAACAGACCTCTTCCTTCTTCAGACCTTGCTAGGTAGAGTCTGTCTATGTCACTTTTGGGTGCAGTACTCGATTTATGGTCATAATTTTTTGTGTTTTTCTATCCAGGGTGACCAATTTGGCTTGTGCCCAGTTAATTATGTCTGCAATGTAGCATACTACAGGCACAGTCCACATATTGATTGTTTTTATTGTATTTCCTCCATTGAGCTCTTATTGCAAGATTATTCTGACCACTCCAAGATATTCCTTCCTAATTGCGCATTTTACTTCTGCATGCTTAATGTTCTCAGCTTGCAGCATTCCCAAGTATTTGTAACCTTCATTCACTGGTAAGCTCTTTATTTCTATGCCATTTGGCCTATTTATACTTTTGCATGCTGCTAGTTTTCCTTTATTAAGCTCCAAAGATATACATTTGTTGAGCCAAAATTCAATTGCAATTTTTTACTCAACAAGGGTGTGCAAATGTACAATTGCAACACCATGAATAGTCTAATCAGTGCGATTGCACGTTTCAAGAAAGGTATGATATTGAAGGTGCTCAATTTATGTATCCACCATAAATTCTTGCACACCTGCAGTGCAATAAAGTATATTTCGACCCAGGTTTTAGAAAAATCCAAGTAATGACTAGTTTTGCTTTCAAAATGTGGTGAATGAGCCACTGCACTATTTCTTTGCAATGTACTTACTCACTTAGGCTCTCTCTTGTAGCTCAAGGTTGGTGGTCTTCCAAATGTTGTGTCTTGGCGGTGGGTCCATAGGTGGCTGTGGAGCCCTATTCTTTTTTTTAAATTTTTTAAAATTGTTTTTGAGTAATAGTGATACATTATATGAAAAGAGCACATAGTAAGTGACTGAACTTCCCAAGTATGGTTAGTAAGAGGGGGGGTTCTCCTTGGTTACAGGGTGGGGTGTGTGGAACAGATAGGGGAGAGGTATGGTAGGAAGATAAAACGAGAAAGAGAAAAAAAAGAAGGGGGGGGGAAAGTAAGTGAATAACAAATATATACACGGTGACCTCCATTCATCATCTTCGTGGTGTTTCCTGTCAGTCTTTCACTTTCTTTGTATTCATGTATTCTTCAAACAGAGACCAATCTGTTTGTCTTCTTGGATTTTCCGTATTTTTCCCCAAGTAAAAAGTTAATTTGTCCATGTCTTTTATGCTATAAATCTTGTCTATCCATTGGTCCAATTTGGGTATCCGGTCAGCTTTCCATTCTTTGGCAAAAACCATTCTAGCTGCTGTTGACATATATGTGAGAAGTATGTCTTTGTTTTCATCTAGTTTTAATTCGTTATCACTTAGCCCCAATAGGTAATATTCCGGCTTTAATGGGAATTTTAATTGTAATATAGATTGGGTTTCTTTGTGGATCTTTCTCCAGAATTCAGTGGTTTTTGGGCATGACCACCACATGTGAAAGTAACTTCCCACATGTGACTTACATTTCCAACACTCCGAATGTCTTTTGTTATACATAATGCCAATTTTTGAGGGGTTATATACCACCTATGAAACATCTTTAACCAATTCTCTTTAAGATCATAGGCATACGTGTACTTCAATTTTTTGTTCCAAATTTTGTTCCATTCCTGTAGTTTAATTTGTCTGCCAATATTTTTAGCCCAAATAACCATACAATTTTTAATTTCTTCTGTTTCTGTCTCCCAATCTAAAAGTTTATTATACAATTTAGATATATATCTTTTTTCCGATTTCATCAATTGTTCCCAAAAATCTTCTTTACCATGAAAGCCGTTTTTTTTGTCTTTTTCATACATATTTCTAATCTGAAAATATTGTAGCCAAGTTAAATTTTCTAAAAGCTGTTTAATCTCCTCGTGGGATTTTAACTCATACTTCCCCTCTCTCTTTTTCAACAATTCCTCATATGTCAGCCATCTAGACCAGCCTTGCAATCTTCTCTGTTCTGCTTCTATAGGGGAAACCCATCTTGGTATTTCCCTATAGAAGTAATTCTTGTACTTGTTCCATACCTTCAACAGGTGTTGAAGGTGTGGAGCCCTATTCTTGATCCATAGGCTTGAACAACCTATGAATATGGAACAGGGATTATGGGGTATCTGATATGTAATTGTTTTAACCCTGCTGTTCTGTTCGGGTATGAAATGACCCGTTTTGAAAATTAGAAATATTTTTCTTCATTCCTGTTTGATTTTGAAACTTGTGGTTCCTTCTATTTTCCTAAGTTATGGGGTTTATACTAAGGGTACAAAAATTTTTTGTTTCGGTGCTTTACTTTTTGAGATACAGTTTTTTATACACTTGTTATGTTCGGGTCAAAAATGACCCGGTAGCCTTTTATACTAATCTAATACCATATTTTGAGTAAAACAAAGGATGTTTAGTTTATTTTGAGACTACTTATTGCATCTACTATTGTTTATCAAGTTATCTACTTGTGTAACTCCTCCATGCCCTCAGAATAGTACCTTTGTTATGCAAAACAGTAACACAATACTAGCCTCTCCCATTTCCTCAGTCAGAAATTGCAAAGCTGTTGAAAATAGCTGCTTTCTGAAGCAGCTGAAAGAGTTTACCTCAAAGCCTTGAATTCATTGTGAACAGACTAAGTAATGTGAATGTTTACTGTTGTGTGTTTTCATATGCCTGTTATTATATCTGATATGTGATTGATATATGATTGCCATGTGTTTTGCTATATGACTGATATGTAATAGCCATTTGTGATCATCTATTTTGTACTGTTACCTCCCACCTGGAAGGCATTACATCTGACCTATGACTGTATACATGTAGATTGTTATTCCTTATGATATGTATTACTACTGATGTTAGATATATTGTCCCATGCTTTGTATTGGGATGTCCTTCCTTTTACTTTTTGCTACATATTACAGTTTATTGATATTTTGCTACCCTTGTGAGTAGTTTCTGGTTATTCAGAGTGACTTTTTCCTCAGTGTGTTTCTACTGTTTTCATAGCCTGCCTGGCTGCATTTACCAGGTGTGTGTGACTCCTCCCTGCCCTAAGAATAGTACCTTTGTTATGCAAAACAGTAACAGGGGAGAAGCCACATAAATGCATGGAATGTGGAAAGAGCTTCAGTCGGATTGGACATCTGCGTATCCATCAAAGGACCCACACAGGGGAGAAGCCACATAAATGCATGGAATGTGGAAAGAGCTTCAGTCGGATTGCACATCTGCGTATCCATCAAAGGACCCACACAGGGGAGAAGCCACATAAATGCATGGAATGTGGAAAGAGCTTCAGTCGGATTGGACATCTGCGTATCCATCAAAGGACCCACACAGCCACATAAATGCATGGAATGTGGAAAGAGCTTCAGTCGGATTGCACATCTGCGTATCCATCAAACGACCCACACAGGGAGAAGCCACATAAATGCATGGAATGTGGAAAGAGCTTCAGTCGGATTGGACATCTGCGTATCCATCAAAGGACCCACACAGGGGAGAAGCCACATAAATGCATGGAATGTGGAAAGAGCTTCAGTCGGATTGGACATCTGCGTATCCATCAAAGGACCCACACAGGGGAGAAGGCACATAAATGCATGGAATGTGGAAAGAGCTTCAGTCGGATTGCACATCTGCGTATCCATCAAAGGACCCACACAGGGGAGAAAGCACATATCATATAAACTTGAGTATATACTTTAGTATAAGCTGACAGCTATATAATATAAGGCACCTAATTTTATGACAAAAATTGGGAAAACTTACTGACTTGCGTATAGGCTGAGGGTGGGAAATGAGGCAGCTATGAGGTGGAAAGGAGGTTTCTGGAGAAGAAAGACAGTGGGAAGGGGGAAACTGGAGAAGGGGAAAAGATTTAGATGAGAAAGGGGTGTGGAAAGTGCTTTTCTTTCTTTGCCTTTGAATAAATAGATTAGCAGAAAACTTTTGGGGGAAAAACTGATTTTTTTGATTTTTTTCTGATTATTTTTTCTGATTATTTTATTATTATTTTTTCAAATTGTTTTTATACTGTTAAAATTTATTTTAGTTTTAAGTTAGTTGTACTAATAGTTACCTGAAGTTGTTGTTGATGTTGTTGTAAAATATATAGCTGATTATTCACGCACAAGTTGTTACTTTGGTGTAACATGCAAATTAGGCTTTTTTACATTAATCAACACAAAATTAAAAAAGAAATTTTTTTCAATTTTTCTTTGATAATGAACAACTATGATCACACACAGTATAATAATGCAACAGGTATTCAAAAAGAACTTTTCAGTGGCTCAAAATAACATCCGGGTCAAAAATGACCCGAACATAACAAGTGTAAGTTTTTCCGAACAGAACAGCACTGTTAATCTGTTTTGTTGTATTTTGATACGTTGATGTTTTGTTCCTTTATATGCGGCATTGAATTGTTGTCTTCTGTTTGCTACCCTGAGTCCCCCTTCGGGGGTAGAGAAGGGCGGGTTATAAAATAAATAAATAAATAAACAAACAAACAAATCCGCATGTTCTCCCGCAGTGAGGACATTGGTTTCCAGATGGAAGGCCATCCTAGTCAGGGTTGGCTTGATGCGCCTTCCTCTTGGCACATTTCTTCCCTTTATTTTATTTATTTATTTATTTTAGATTTTTGACCGCCACTCCCGGAGGCTCGGGGCGGTTCACATAACAAGACAGAATAAAACATTATCAGATGAAAGAAGAGTTAAAAAATTCCCGACATTAATCAAATGCCTGCCTGAAAAGATGAGTTCGGAGTAGAATAACTGCTTTGGGAGACAGTGATCAGGCATTCGGACAATGTGGCCAGTCCAGCAGAGTTGATGGCATAGGAGCATCACTTCAATGCAAGTGATCTTTGCTTATTTCAGCATGCTATTATGCACAGACAATGTAATTACCGCTATGGTAACTGAGAATACACAAGAATAGACTACAAAATGTCAAAAATAGCAAAAATATCAAATATATTGAATAACAAGGCACAAGGTACACACTGTAAAGGGGCAGTGACAATAATGCCCCTCGGCGCTCGCAATAACAACAATATTGGTTGAAATACCAGTCGATGAAGCGTGGCATGGTGTCCGAGCGGAGTTCCAGGATAATAGGCGTTTCATGGAATATTATATATCTTGGAGTGGGGAGGCACAATGTTTCAGGACTCGAACTCAGGACCACCACCTCCTCCTTCCCTCACTCAGATTATATCAAAAGATTAAAACAAAGAGAAACTGCTTGGATTTTAAAAATGGGCAGTGAGATTTATGATGGATTAAACGACCGTCTTTCTTTAAACGCTATACTTGGAAAGTAACTCAGCTGTAAGCTATGTGCTATATCCCTTTAAATGCATTGCACCTTTCACACTCTGTTACCATTCCCCCATCGGATGGCATACCTTGGATCTCCCCAGGATTGATACTCTACTACTGATGGTAATTATATGGCAACTAAAATGATTCTACTGCCGTTTTTAATGCAACTTAAATTACAAGATTTCTTGTATTTATTTTTTCAAATGAAGATGAATACCCATGGGGTTGTATGATTTTTCCGCTTGCGAGCCCTGAAGATTTTTTCGAAACGACCCGGAACGCCAGGCACCGGTACAGCGCTACTGTCATCGGCCATGGCGAGAGTTTCGGCTACCGCCCCCCTTCCCGGCTTGGGAAGCCTTCACGACACCTTTACGGCTCTGGCCCTTCATTTGCGGCTGTTCGCGACCAGCGCTGAGCTCCGTCTTTCGGATTCCCGGACCTCATAGAAGCTCCACGCTGGATGTTATTGCAAGTCTCTATCTATGTTACTCACTCGTCTCATTATTGACTGTTTGATTGAGTTTGATTACTAGGGCATTTGCCAATGATTACTTTAGAGTGAGAATGTTTTGCTATTATTTGTACTTGCATGTACTTTAGCTCCCAAAAGGGATTATTGATACGCCATTTGGCCATTATTTCTGTTATTGAATCCTATGCATGATAAGTGTATTATGACACAGAATTATTACCTGCTTAAATTGATATTATCTGCCTAATTTGATGTGACATATCTGTATTGTTAAGCTTGCAAAGTGCTTGAATACTTCGATATAATTTGCTGTTATTGAATTAATATTATACTTTGTTTATACAACGTGCATGCTGTTGTTTCTTCAGTGTTGATAACGGCACACCCAGTGTTAGATTTAATCTGATCACCCTCTCAGGGAAACTGGTTCCTCCCAAACCAGTTCCAAGATGGCTTCTACATAGTGTCAGTGTAGAAGAGGCCACAGCTACACAAATTAGGTTGGTGAGTTTGGGAATTTTCTTCCCCAAATGCCACATTATTGGTTACTATTGGCAAATAATGCAATTGAATGAATAGGTGTGCCAAAATGTTAAAATGGACGAATTCACAGCACTATCATTTTAAATTGTGGCCTTGTTTCAAAGCCATGTGTGTCTCCACCTTGAATGTCCTTCTTTATTACAGATCTGTTAAATATATATCTTAAGCACTTCACTGTTATTAGAAAAGATAAATTAAATTATGGATTAACTAGAACTCTTAGTTTTGTTTTGCTACACAAATGGCAAATCCTAACAGCAACAAATAAAATCCATCTTTATAGTATTATATTCCTTTCAACTGACAAGCTACTACACAATGAATGTGCAAGTCATTCTTGAATTTGGTCCTACATGCCTTTGATACCAAATACTGTTAGGTTGACAGCCTATCATTTTGGAGCTAAAAGCAGTTTCCCAAGGATTCTTCAAAAAATACAAAAAACCCGAAACATTTTAAACTTGTCAGCCAGGCCAGTGAGTCATAATGATAGATGGCACAGAGGGTGGTAATAAAAGAGTTTGAGTCATATAAAGAAGATCTTACCTGATGGAGGCAATTGTGTGGATGTCACTCTAACAAGCACGTGGATTCATTGACTTGATAGAGTTAGTGTCATCTTCAGATGCTCCTCTTCCTTCTAATACAAACAATGCTAATATAACTGTCACCTTCTTCCAGAAGCTGAATGCATGAATATATTTCAAATACAGCTGCCTTCCATTGTTTACATCATGGTGCACATGTATGTATTTAATAGGGGTGGTTGATCCATAAAAAATTTGATTCTAAACTCGTGTGATTCTATATTTCCGTTGCTGGGTCGTTATAGAAATTATTCCAAATTTTTTAAAATAAATTTAGTAATTGAAATGTAATTACTAACGAATTTTCATTTTTATTCATTACACCAGCTGGGCAGCTAGAATGGAGGGCTTGCTCTCTACTCTTCCCTCCCTCCCCCCCAGGTAAGAAGCATCTCGGATTAAATTTAATCCGAGATGCCTCTCAGCTGGGAAGGCAGGGAGGTTGGAATAAAGGGCTTGCTCTCCTCCCCCCCCCCCCCGAGCTCAGAAGCATCGCACATCATATTTAATGCGTGATGCCTCTCAGCTGGGGGGGGGGGGGCAGGGAGGGATGCAGGGAGAGCAAGCACTCCACTCCTCCCTCCCTCCCCCCGAGCTCAGAAGCATCACACATTATATTTAAAGCACAATGCCTCTCAGCTGGGGCGGGGGCAGGGAGGGAAGAATTGAGAGCAAGCACTCCCTTCTTCCCTCTCTGCCCCCCGCCCAGCTCAGAAGCATTGCGCATTATATTTAATGTGTGATGCCTCTCAGCTGGGGGGGGGGCAGGGATGGAAGAAGAGAGAGTGGGCACTCCCTTCTTCCCTCCCCCCCCCCGAGCTCAGAAGCATCACACATTATATTTAATGTGTGATGCCTCTCAGCTGTGGGGACAGGGAGGGAAGAAGGGAGAGCAAGCACTCGCTTCTTCCCTGCCTGCCCCCCCCCCACAAGCTCAGAAGCACCGTGCATTATATTTAATGCACGATGCCTCTCATCTTGGGGGGGGGGGGGGCAGGGAGGGAAGAGTGGATTGAAAGCCACTCCCTCCACCTCAGAAGCATCCTGGGTTAAATATAACCTGGGATCCTTCTGAGCTGGCACGGACAGCCATCCACTCTTCCCTCCCTCCCCCTCCACCTCAGAAGCATCCCGGGTTAAATATAACGTGGAATTCCTCTGAGGCGGTGGGGAAAGGAAGGGGTGAGTGGATGCAAGCCATCCACACACCCCTTCCTTCCTCCGCCACCTCAGAGGCATCTTGCGTTATATTTAACCCGGGATGCCTCTGAGATGGTGGGGAAAGGAAGGGGTATGTGGATGCAAGCTTGGTGTGGTTCAGTTATTAGCAGGGAAGGAGGTGCAGAGGGCATCCTCTCGCGTCCTCCTTCCCTGCTGAGAACTAACTCAGAGATTCGGAGGAATTTCCTCCTGTTTCCATGCTCTCCCTCTGCTTGTGAGGGAGAGCATGGGGAAACTGAGGAAAGCTCGGCCGGGCTGCTTCCAAAGCACCCGCCTCAGCTCTCAGCTGGCGAGTGGTGAAAGGAGGGTGCTGCTGCCCTCCAGTCTCCTGTCACGAGTTGAGAACTGAGGAGGGGGGGAAATGACCTAATAACGTGCCCTTTACCAAAAAAAAGAGGCGATCCTGGGTTCGGTTTTGAAACTTCACTTCCGAGTTGGACACCGAGGGTTGAAATAGGGTCAAAATAATTTCAAATACGAAATATTAACGGGTTTCAAAGTATTTAAATTGGAGATATCCGCCCCTAGTATTTGCACAAATAGAATGCAAGAAGAAACAGGGCAACACACCTCTGCCCCCAGTAAAAATAAATTTTATTTTTCTCTTCACAACAGTAATGAGATAGACTAGCACTTCAATAAACAGTCCTGATATGGTTAGTCAAGAGAAGATGTATAGTATTTAGGACAGATTTCTTTTTTAAACATAAGGCAGATTCTTCCACAAACACTTCTTTTCATCTCTGATAGTAAAGATACTACATGAATGGAGTACGGAAAAGTTACCATAATCCTATTGCCTAGGGCAGTAGTTCTCAAAGTGTTATCTTGTAAGTCTCTGAGGCCCTGCAAAGCATACTGAGGGGCTCTCCCTCCCCCTCCACGATTTCCCTCCTCTTTCCTACTCCTGCTCCTCCCCTGCCCCCCCCCCAGCCCTTTTTCCTCACTTTTCTTGCTTCCAAAACCCTATTTTCCTCCCACCACTCAGGTGATGCTTTGATTATGCATTTCCTGCATAGCAGAAGGGAATTGAACTGGATGGCACCTGGGATTGCTTCTATTACTATTATTATGATTACTACTACAAGGGCTGGATGGCCATCTGTTGGGGGTGCTTTGATTGTGCTTTTTCTGCATGGCAGAAGGGGGATGGACTGTATGGCCCCTGGGGTCTTTCAGTGAGATACTGTTAAGTTTGTTGGTTATAATTGTTCTTCATTTAAAATATTTTTTATTCTTTTCTCTTATTTGCACTACACGCAAGATATGTGCAGTGTGCATAGGAATTCGTCAAGTTTTTTTAAAAAAATAAATAGTTCACACAAACACTATCAAGCCCATCTGCTCTTTCCAGATCATCTCCTACAAACTGCAATCCATTATTTATAACACTCAAGAAGATACAATGTGAAAAATGTATGGTAAGCAGAGTAAATAATTTGAGGTAACCCAATTAAAATATTACACAAGGAGTCTATATATTTCCCATCTTTTCATTAGAGAGATTTTTTCCTTTCTTCAAGTAGAGCAGATACTAAATTCTAAAATAAATCCTATTTTAAAATGCTACCAAAAAGACTTTGGGTGGGAAAGATATTTCAGTTGACTAAAACGTAATCTTTTCTTTAATCAAGCATTCATGGCACCTTGAAAATTGTATATTCACATATAAAGAATTTGAAAAGATTCTCCCCCCTCAGACATAATTTTGATATAAGCTACAAGGTCAAATGCAGTATTTTATGATCACAATATTGTGCGGGTTTTGCCAACATTATGATGAGCAACTTTTTAGCTCATCTCTATCATTTGTTCCTTTGAATTAATCATTTGAATTAGACACTGAAACTCACACTATCAATCCCGAAGCTATCAGTCATGTTAATCTTTCTTATTACATTCACAAGGAGGTGCGATGAAACAGTGCTAGATCAATGTTCACAGAATTTGCTGCATTTTCATTGTCATTCCTAAAGATTCATTTAATCTATGACCAACCTGCATTATGAGAAAACGGTTTTAAATCTTTCTTGGGTAAGAATGTAGGAATTTGTCAACGTTACTTTTTTTCCTCTAGAATTCTTTCCATCAAGTATATCAACATAATGGAACAAAGTTCTCATCCGTCTGCACTGGCCTAAATTCTCAAACATCTGTTTTGAACATTGTGTTGCACCTTTCTGTAAAATATGAGGTGCCTGTTAGAAAAAGAAAAGGGCTGAAAAGAGGGATGGAGGGCGGGAACCCTGTTCGGCACACAAAACATGATTAAATCCTTGAAATACAATGTTGTCATGGCAGTTAAAGTGGATTAGAAACACTATAATAATGTAATGTCCTCTCCGTTGGCACCCCCTTGTTGTGGGGGAGAGGGTTGCGTACCCTAATGAAGTTGTGAGCTATGCTGGCAGTGGCATAATAGCCACTGGTAGGGCCTCCCATGCCAGACAGGTCACAACCGAAGGGTCTGACAAAGAGCATCAAAGGGCAGGATGGGCCTTTTGGCAACCATCCTAAGAGAAGGAAAACTCTAATTTCAGACCCGGGCAGATGGTGCTTGTTTAACCCTGTAGGGTCAACCATCTAGAGAGGGAAACTCAAACCAAACCTATGACCTGAGGACCTCACTGCCACCGTTCCAGCTTGCTAGGCCCCAGCAGATGAACCTTTTGTTTAAAGGGTGAGGCCAGTTCTGTGCATGCTGCGCTGCACCAGAAAAATCCATTGCACAGGCTCGAAGGACACATCCAACCTCCGAATCATCAACACACTTGTAGAAAGCCTGGGATGAGTCCTTCCTGAATCGTCGTTCATGAAGAAAAGCCAAGAATAATGTAATGTGACACTGCCTTTTGTTTCTCTCTCCCCCTCCCCTCGTGTCAGGAGCAACTTGAGAGAATTGGCTATCTGCAAGGACATTGCCCAGGGGACGCTCGGATGTTTGATGTTTTACTATCCTTGTGGGAGGCTTCTCTCATGTCCCCGGATGGGGAGCTACAGCTGGCAGAGGTAGCTCAACCCGCTGTCCCCAGATTCAAACCACTGAACTGTCAGTCAGCAGTTCTGCCAGAACAAGGGTTTAACCTACTGCACCACCAGGGGCTCCTACTGCCTTTAGTGAACATATTAGTAATTGCGGACATTAGTGATTAATGAATAGATTGTCCAGAATCCTTGTGTATGCCAAGTTCATGTTCAAGGATATTGTGTTAATTATTGTGCAAGTGTTGGGATCAGGCCTAAAAAATAAGACATTTCAGACAGTATTTATGATCAAATGGAAATTGGAAAAGCCGCTAATACAGGGGTGGGCAACCTACGGCCCGCAGGCCGAATCCGGCCTGGCAGCCGATTCCGTCCGGCCCGGGGAGAAGGGCGTCGGGGCGGGGCCAAGAGGAAGGGGTGCTGCTGCTACCATCCCATCGTGGGCTCTGTAGGGGCTGTGTCAGCAGACAGGCCAGAGGAGCAGCGGCTTTGGAGTGCCTGACATCCCTGGATGATCCCTGGATGGAGTGCCTGACATCATTGGGTCGCGGGGGCTGATCGCCCTGGCGACCCGGAAGACTTCATCGTCTTCCAGGTCACCAGGTCGAATAAGTCACCTCAGATCGCTGACTGCTCCCCCTGCAGGCCCGGATCCTTCCATTTCAGGGTGATCATTTGCGGAACGGCTGGGGGCGAGAGCGGGCAGAGGCCTGCAGCCTCCGATCACCTGCTGCTCTGCTCTGCTGCAGCGGCAGCTGGGTCCACTTTGCTATCCTCTAGGCTGGGGCCATTGGGTCATTCCATCTTGGGATCCTTCCTCTCTTTAGGATGTCAGTCTTCATCTTGGTTCACACCTTGTCTTCTTGAATTTAATTTAATTTTAGCGGTTTTTATTATTTTTTTATAATAATTTTATTATAATAATATAATAAATAATATAATATAATAATGTTATATTATATTATAATTTCAATATATTATAATGTCTATATATACTTTAATATAACAATTATGATATTGATACTAATAATATATGACTATTTCTTGATATATTAATATGTTAATATTAATGATGTGTAATATATAGTAAATATAGTAAAGAAAGAAAGAAAGGAATTATGTAGATTAGAATGTAGTTCAGCCTTTAGATGCGGCCCCCCATAATAATTTTTGGCTCTCGTGTCGCCCCTTGGAAAAAATAATTGCCCACCCCTGCTCTAATACATTTTTGTATTAAAGGTTTGGTCTAAGATGCGGAGAAACTCAGAGAAACTGGGGTTGACTTGACCTTAGGTCAATAATTAGAAAAATGGGGGAAAGAAGGGGAAGCAATGAACAAGCCACACAAAGAAAGCACTTTTTGTATACCTAAGCTACATCTTTCACTAATGCATATATATTTCACCTGTAAACCAATTAGAGTTTGCTCACTCATACGAATGGCATTGTTAAAAACCTTTATAAGCTTAAAGCCCGCATAAATTCAGGACTCAAATGTTGCCTTAAGTGCCTTGGTGTTTACCGCACAGTAAACACCTCCTGCTGGGACACACTGGCAATAATATGAAAAAAGCACACTAGGCAGAACCCTTTAAGGGTTTTGGAAGGGGAGTGGTAATACAAGGAACTATGTAATAAACTCTTTCAGTAATGCCACCTACAGCCCTTTAAACCCACTTTAAATGGCAGTCATGTGCTCCTGAATTCATGGAATGGCCCAAGGAAGCATGGCCATTTAAAAGCATAGGAAGAATGTGGGAGGAGCAGGTAGTCTCCCAAATATGTGAGCAGTTACTTCCCTCTCAGATCTCTAATGTAACCACTGCAGATCTAGAAGAGGAAAGACTGTTGTTTGCTTGTAATACCCTCAGCTGGTTAGTAAATTCTGAACGAATATATTCTTGCTTTTTCAAGAAGACGAATGTTCCTGGTAACCCAACAGCTGGGTGTATGCTCTGCTCCATGTGATACAGAATTGGGCAATTATAGAATGAATGTATAGGATTGGCTTTGCTACATGGTAGATATTTATAATGCTTGTTTCTGGCTGTATATTCCCTATTGCTATATGAATTTTTTCTGTGACAGATATTAATATAGGTCTTGTTAATCTCTTTATAGTTCATATGGCTTATGAAAATGAACACGTTGCTGTATTCCGTATGTGTTTAACCCAAGATTTTATCTAAAAACATCAAAGCATTTTGAAAATAACATGCAATACTTCCAGAATAACAAGGCCTCTATAATAAGTCAATGTGATATGAACTCAAGGCTGGGGTTTCCAGGCTGCATGAGTCACTGTAAAGTGTGTTACCCATTAGATCAAATATTCTTCAAAGCCTGACAGAAGAAAACATTTCATTGGTATTGATGTATTTCAGGTTTGGGGCTTTCACACCAGTTGTAAACTTCACGCCTTTAATTTTGATTAAAGACCAATACACATGATTAAAAATGTGGTTGTACAGTTACCAAAATTTGTCCAAATAAATGCTCTGCTTCTGTAAACAAATAAAACAAATAGAAGAAAAGTAAGCCTAATAGAGATGATTAATAAAGGGTGAAAGAGGAATGGGTTGACTTTGGTAATGAGCATTTGGTCACCCCAGATAGCTGAGAATTTCATTCAGTTCCTTTTTTTAAAAGGTTTGTCCAAATTGAGAAATTTGATAGAAAGAATTTAAATTTGTTTTTTTTAAATAAAAAAATCAGAAATGTTTTATGGATCTATATTATTCACATTCTATAGTGATAATGAATAAGTTTTATTGTTCTAGCCATATGCCATGACAAATTAAGCGCACATATTAGCGACATCCAAAGTACACATCGCAATATAAAACTTCAGTATAAATATTAAAACTCATTAAAACTGATTCTTTAAATTCCAGTCCTGTCTACAACCAGGGCCGTAGCCAGGATTTTGATTCGGGAGGGGCTGAGTTTGATTCGGGGGAGGGGGCTGAGACTGAGTGAGAGAGGATCTACCCTAGCAAACCTTTTGTATTGTTATCCCAATAACCCCATGAATGTGGGATATAATGAGCATGGTGATCAGATCATGATATGAATAAACAGAACAGTTTAAATAATGTACCAGTAAGGCCTTCTCACAGACCACCCTGAGAATTTCGGGCGAGGGCTGAAGCCCCCTAAGCCCCCTCTCCCCGGCTACATGCCTGTCTACAATGCACTGTATCATCCTGTGCTATTTCCCATCCTTCACTAAGGATTTTACTAGTTTCGCACGAATATGTTGAGCTGCCACTGCAAAAGTGGCAACCTTTATTGTTATATCTTTAGAGTAGTCTGCTAGCAAATCCTTAATCACTGCTGTCTGCTGCCAATCCACCCTATCCTCCAGAAGCCCTTGTAGAATCTTCTTTCTGGGATCCTTATTCAGAGGGCAATGTAGTAATTAATGTGTTAGATCCTCAATCTCTCCTGAACCACATATACATAATCTTTGGGAATAAGGTGACCCTCTATATCTTCCCTCCAACCAGGCTGAAGGCATTGTCTGAAACCGCAAGGCTGTAAAGGCTTTCCTGAAGGTCACCACGGTTAATTCTTGCAAGTAATCTTGGCGGTATTGATCACTCTTAAATAGGGGTTACCAGGTGGAAAATTTCTGCTTTAGACTATCCCTCATGTTCTCGATCACATCCATGTCCATTATTTTATCCCCAATGTCCTTCTTATCCAGTTTCTTTAGTGTTTGTTATCGAGTCATCCAAATACTGGTGTAGCAAAGGTGGCCAATATTGGATCCAGCCTCCCCACTTTTGTTGTTCTATCATACATTGCTTAGTCATGCTCTCTTCCTCCATTCCCATAACTCTTTTCCCATATAGGATACTGAGTTTGTGGATTCTGGCCTTAATTGAAGGCATGTCTGTTTCTAATCTTAACAATGTGCATGGTGTCTCAGAGGGAAGTGCTAAAAGGGCTCTGACAAAAGTATTCTGTATCCCCTCCATACCTTTTATATTTCCCTGGTCCCATAGTTCTGCACCATATAACAGCTGGGGTAAGATTTTGTCATTAAAGATCTTGATTGAGGGGCATACCAAATCACCTCCTTTTGTCTTCTCAAAGGTTAGGATTGTTTTTGCAGCCCTCTCCGCCACTATCTTGGCTGCCTCTATATGGCTCTTTCAGCTACCGTATATATAAAGAGGTGTGGATTGATACAGTAATCCAATGAGATAATACAGAACCTTCATTCAGAGGATGGGTCTACACTGCCCTATATCCCAGGATCTTTTCCCAGATTACCTGGCATTGTAGACTCGGGCCCCTTCTACACTGTCCTACATTGTCCCAGGATCTGATCCCAGGTTATATGTTTGAACGGAAATATATAACGTTCCACTATAATCCGGAATAAGAAGAAAATCTGGGATCAGATCTGGGATATAAGGGCAGTATTGAAGGGGCCTGTAATAGATTGGCTTATCCTAAATGGTTGGTGTGTAAAGGGTTGGTGTAAGAGGCTGAAGCCAGACCCAGCTTGCTGAAGCTAAGCAGAACTTACAGGTAGAGCAATCAGGCAGTCTCTAAGGCAGAAGTGCAACCTGATTGGCTGCAAGAAATTGGAGGAGAAAGCTCAGTAGTTGGAGATGGATGGAACCAGAGAAAAGGGGAAGAAGACAGCAGCCATTTTAAGATCAGTTATGGTTCAGGAAGTAAAGGAAGAAGGAGCTAGGAGTCTGAAGGGAAAGAAGGAAGAGATTTAAGAACTGTTTTGGGTTATAAGAAAGAAACCTCTTTGAGGAGTAATAGTTATTAGACCTCTATAGTGTTTAGAGTGCTCTGAAGGTGGGAAGGGAGATTTTAAAAGGTTTTAAAAGATTCCTGTTTGGATTTCTATGTGCGGAACTCTGTTTAAAGAAACTCAAGAAATATAAGTATCATCTTCTGTATTGAAGAAAAGCCTGACAAATTATTATACAACCATTAAGCTTATTGACTGTTCAGAATAAACAATACTTCCTGTTTTATTCTAACTGAAGTCTTTATGTGGCTTAATGAACATTTAATTATTTTTATTTATTTATTATTTTGATTTGTATACCGTCCTTTTCCAATTGGCTCAGGACGGTTTACAGCATATCGAACTATAACATCGGAACAATAAAACAGCAGATATCAGAACATTAAAACAGTGTCAAACTACAACCAAGGGTGACTAAAGGTCAAAAGTCTGGTGGAAATTTACATCCCAGTAAATGAGGTCTAATGAAATAATAAATTGGTGGCAGCAGAAGAAAGAAATCTTTAATAAGTAATTGGGGGCAGTTTGTTAAAATTGGTGGCACTTGCTGGCATATCTTAGGTTTTTGGGACTTATCTTCGCTCTATGGCCTCATATAATTCAATTCAAAACAGATAATCTGGGCTCAGATCCTGGGTTATAGGGCAGTGTAGATCCAACCTGAAACTGAAACTGTCCACAAAGATCTAAGAAGTAAGGAGGCTTGTTTTTTTCCAAACCATAACAAGATGATGGAATGGTGATAGAACAAATCATAAATCTATAACATTGATCAGTGAAGTTCTCTTCTGGAAATGTGTGGGGATATAAATTTTCCCCTTGTCTCAGGAACATTAATTTCTTTGGGACTTGAACCTTACTGTACATATTCTGGAATAATTGAACATGCCCCAAAATGAGTCTGTCTAAAGAACTACAGGCTAATCTTATTCTTTATTGGAATACATGGGTGGCTCAATCATTTACATACATTTTGCAAATGACATGTCCGTTATCTGGGGATCTGTAGCTTTTGCCTCATTACTTTTTAAATCATAGTTTACCTTTGACACTTTATTCATTAGCAGTCCTTTATTTGCCTCTAATGAAGAGGAGTCAAAGCATATTAGGCTAAAAATCTAGTCATCTAGAAGACTCTAATGATATAAATAATATTCTTCTTTTCTCCTTATTCTAGATGAGAAGGGGTTTTTGAAGACCCCTTGAATAAAAAAAATGCTGTTTCCTCCACGCATCACAATTTTGGAAAAATAAATACATAAATGAATCCCACAATGTGCACAATAACTGGAAAATGTGCCACTACCAGGCATGTAGCTGGGGGGGGCCTTGGGGGCTTCAACCCCCCCCCCGAAATTCTCAGGGTGGTCCGCGATAAGGCCTTACTGGTACATTATTTAAACTGCTATGTGTATTTATATCATGATCTGATCACCATGCTCAGTATATCCCATATGTATGGGGGTATTGGGATAACAATACAAAAGGTTTGCTAGGGTAGACCCTCTCTCACTCAGATTCAGCCCCCAAAAAAAAATCAAACTCACACACCCCGAATCAAAATCCTGGCTACGGCCCTGGCCACTACTATAATTTCCCAACCATAAATGTACCCAATGAAGATAAAAAACTTTTTAAATATAAGAACATAATAGTGAATATTTGCATCTAGTAACAATAACAAAAATTACTCAAGGTTTAACTAATTATCTTGTTCTGTTCCATTATCTGGGCCACAGCCAAAACGGGTGCTAGACAAAGAAGGATAGTCCATTTTATGTGTGCGTGGGGAGGGGAGTTGAAGGAGAAAAACCATTTCCCAATTTCCTCTGGTCATTCCCCCACGCCACTTCCCATTTCATAAAAGCAGTTGTTTCCAAGATGGTGACATGGGTTGGGGGAAATAACAGGAAAACAAGGGGAAATTAATTTACTCTTTCAACCCCCCCCCCAAAAAAAACTATCCTTCTCTTTCTAACACCCCCTTTTGACCTCAGCCCTGATCGTGGAACAGTATACGTTATCTTAATAATCTCAAAAGAATAATCTTTAAAAGGGTTAAGAGAAGAGACACAAAATAATGTTGGATGTGGAAGTAGAGTGCCCACGCTGTCCACAAAGTGAATATGAGTTGCAGCACAGAGCTGTGGAAACATTTAAAATTACATTTCGGAAATTAAGCCTAACTAACCATCTACAACAGGGGTGTTCATTAGGTAGCTCGGGAGCTACTAGTAGATCTTCGGCCATCTTCCAGGTGATCTTCGGCCCTCACCAGCCGGATGGGGCACTCCTGCCATGCGCGCGTACACCCTGCACGCGCTCCTGCTGTTGGCTTCCGCTCTCGCGATGCTTCTTTCACCTGCGGGGCATTGCAGGAAGAAGGAAGCATGAGGCGGGGCCTCTGGAGGGAGCGTCATGCCTCTCTCTCATCCAGAAGCAGCTGTGCAGCCTCCGTTGCTGGCGAGACAGGCAGGCGGAGCGCTCCCTCTGGATGCCCCACCTCGTGCTTTCTCCTTCCTGCAATGCCCTGCAGGTGGAAGAAGCGCTGCGGGGGCGGAAAACAGCAGCAGGAGCATGCGCAGTGGCAAGAGCGCACGGCGGCGGGAGCGCACGGTGGCGGGGGCAGGTAAATCTTTTGGACTTAGTTGCTTTAAGAGTAGCTCGCATGCTGAAAAAGTGTGAGCACCCCTGATCTACAATGATGGTAGCAAAAAGATGCAAGTAAAAAATACTTGATATTTCCAAAAGTTATCCTACTAGGGATAGTGATGGTCTGATGAACTGGGCCTCTATTAGCATTGCTTTCAGTCAAGTGTTGGAGAAAAAGACCACAGTAGTGAGAGGGTCGGGGCATTCAATTATTGTGAAAGCAGCTAGGATGGTAGCAGGATGCCTGGAAAACTCAGGATGGTTTATTCCTCCTAAATGTGTCAAGCAGTTACTGGGCAGCTGAAAAGAGACAAGGATAGCGACACCATAGCTAAAACATATTAGTAGTGCATAGAGGGTGGGCTGGTAAACCTTTTATAAGATTTTTTTACCATGGTAAAACTGTGATGGGACAAGTGAAACAAGATATATTGTCAGAATACACACAGCAAACTGTTCAGGAGCAACAGAGAAAAACTAAGTATAGCTGTGACTAAAAAAATGAATTCAAGTTCAGCCATTGACAAACTCAGAGATGAAAGGAAATTCCAAAGCAACACAATACATATTACAGGAGCATGGACTGTGACAAGCATGAATCAAAGGAAGACATGCATAGGACCTCATCACATTATCTTTGGAATTTGCCACAGATCTTGGTGAAACCCTGGGGTGCTGGCAGGGTGTGTGGAGAAATCCTCAGTCCATGCCCCACATTCCACAACTTACCTGGGGCCCCATCACATAGGGGGAAATGCCACCACCTGCCTTCCCCTATTGCTGGTAAGGGAACACAGGAAGGCTTCCATGTTGCCGCTGTGGCAGCATACACTGCTTGCTCTCCCCTCTCCCAATGGAGCCCAGCTGGCAGTACATGTGCATTGTGTAATGGACTCCATTTCAAAAGGGGATAACAAGTGGCGTATGATGAGCAAAGTAACCCATCTGATGAGGTGGTAAGTAAAACAAGAAATGGAACATACCAGCTATATAATATTTGGGGCAAGTGAGATAAAGATATGTGTATTCCTTTGGGGAAAAAGGTGGGGTGCGAACAGATAAAATAATAATAATAATAATACAGGCCAACAAAAAAAACCCTTTTGTTCTTGGTGTCTTTGTTTTTAGGACTGTTTTGGGAGTTATTTGGGGCAAGTCAATCAAAAACAAGGCTAACATTTGAGACAGCAAAATGTGTGTTGGCCAGTATAAAAATTTTGAGTCGAATAATCACATAATGCTTTAATCAAAAATGAAAAGACAAGGAAAAAATGGGGTGGTATTTATAGTGGGGGAAGATGTAGGAAAAGCAGTCAAATGATATAATGCCAAGTCTGATTGAATCATTTCAGGGAAAACTCATTAAATAACCCTAATTCAATTTTCTGCTCCAGCCACAGAGGCAAAAGAAGAAACTGAAAGATGCTATGTTGGATTTCAAGGGGAAATTCAAAGTAAAGTACTATCTGCAAAGCAGCAAAGCAAGAGCAGCAGATTCCCCAGCAAAGCAGATTCCCCAGCAAAACAGAGAAAGGAATCAGAATTTCCAGAAGCAAAGGGTTCCCAAAGGAAGAGAGAGAGGGTCTGTTTAGGATCTTCTTCATATTGTCCCCTTCATCCAGAACCTGCTTCTCTGCCATATTTGGACTTTTCTTCACATCAGAGGATGATAAATTCCTTGTGACTTATCTTCCATAGCCCCCTTAAACCCATATTATCTGCTGTAAGAGTCTGCCATATAATCCAGTTCAAAGCAGATAATATAGATTATTCAATTTCATAATCTGGATTATATGGCTGTACATGGGGTCTAAGATAGGTCAGGAGTAGGGCTTCTACTAGGGTTGTGCAATTCGGGTAAACTATAATTTATTTTGGTGTCCCGGATTTTGATGGGGGCCCCAATCCATTTGGACATGAATCCATTTTTGAACTGGGAAACTGAAAGATTTGTTTTTTATACTGCCAATTGGCAACATTGGGAAATCTCACCTTCCCATCATCTTAGGTATTATTTGGCCTTATATCCTTCATTAAGACCTGTATTAAAAGCACCAGACTTACAATGCCATTTTTTCTGCAATCCTTTCCCTTCTGCCTTTCAAGGAGATCAGGATTTAAGGCAAGTGCTTAAGAAACACGACCCCACCCCCATACCTGGGATATTACACAGAAAAACAAAAAGACATCACATTTACACCGTGACTTCCGTTCTCACTCTTAACTCTTAAAAAATTTTTTTTTCTTTTTTTGTTTTCTTATGTACTTTATCTTTACAATAATTAATTATTAATTAGTGTTCTTCATATAGTCTTCTAAAACCCTCCAATACATCTTCTTCATTTCTTTACCCTTGTTTTGTTTCCACCAGAAACTTTATATTTCCATATCCTTTATATCTCTTATCGTCTCCCACCATTAACACTTTTAATAATTTTATTTCTCATTTCCATAATTTCATAGATAAAATTCTAACTACTAGGCAAAGTCAATAAATGATTTCTCTGTATTGATATTATTTAAAAAACCAACCAAGATCCTTGAATCAAACACTCTTAACATATACATTTCTAATAATATAGGGAAATTAATATATCTACTAATAGTAATAAAATTGCTTTTATATATTTTATGAAATTCAGCCAACATTTTGATCTGCTTCTTCTTCTCCCGGGTCATCTTCTTCTACCTCATCTTCATTTGTTGAGAGCAGAGCAGTGGTCCCTTCCAGGGTTTTCGGGGGAATCGATTTTTTTTCTTTTTTAAGTTATCTGATCTCTCTATTCCTTCTATTTGTCAGCAACTTTGTGTCCTCTTGAACATACAGAGGGAAGGACAACAGTTTTGCCAACTATAGCGTGGGGAGCGGAGCACATTGAGAATCAGTAGCAACAGCAAGAAATATGACTTGCTCTTCTTAAGAAAATCTCAGTTATCCCTTATTCATATTAGTTTTTCTTTTGAAAGTAAAGCTATTCAGGTATTTGTAGGAAGAAAATGAAGTCTAGAACAGTTCACGGTAGACTTACCATTGTTTTAAAAGCATTTAAAAGTGCTGGTTTTGACCTTTAAAGCTCTATACGGTTCTGGCCCAGCTTACTTGTCCGAACGCATCTGCCTCTATGTCACACTTCGTAATTTAAGATCATTCAGGGAGGCCCTGCTCTCGCTCCTGCCAGCTTCTCAAACACAATTGGTGGGGATGAGAGGGCCTTCTTGGTGGTGGCTCCCCATCTGTGGAACGCGCTTCCAAGCAACATACGATCAACACCATCCCTCCTGGCATTCAGGAAAAAAGTGAAATCTGTGGGACCAAGCGTTTGTACATTAGCACAATACAGCACTTTGGACTGGATTTGTAACAGCAAGTTGATGGATATGGCTCAATGCTCCTGTTATGGATGAAATACTGTTTATAACTTAAGAGAATGTGTATGATGTGTTAAAGTTAATTGTATTTTAATGTCTTTTAATGCTGTATGTTTTTGGTTTTATATTGTATTTATTATTTATTATGTTGGCATCGAATTGTGCCTTTGTTAGGCTGCTCTGAGTCCCCCCTCAGGGGTAGAGAAGAGCGGGGTAGAAATGTTGGAAATAAATAAATAAATAAAATGTAACAAAATTTGTATTGTCTCTCTCACTATTAAAATAGACCTACATTCTTGTAGTCTTCACTTCATTGTTAAGATGAATTTAATTCAAATGGAAACACCAAGGGTAGAAGAGGAAAAAAGAATGGCAGTGTCATTATTAAAACACATCAGGGGACTTTTTGATTTGCATCCAGATAACAAACAAAGATGTCAAGCTGACCTCTGGTGTCAAAGCTGACTTATACACCACCTTATATATATATATTCTTCCCAGGTTTACTGTTTCAAAACAGATCTCAGGGTCAAATCTGGGAAGAGGATTAAAAAAAACAAAGACTTTAGGTCAAATGACAAGAAGTGTTATCAGCTCAGATGCTGCACTAAGTTAGTGTGTTGTCCTCACAGACATTGCATCATAAGCAGACAATGATTTATGCTGCAGGAGTGTGAAAACCTTCCTTTAGGCAAGCAATCTGATGTCTCTAGCTGTGTGACCATGTAGCTGACCCCATTGCTTTCAACACAGACAGAAACAATGGAGATAGGCATCTCAAAAGTTCTCTTGAAAAGCACTCTAAGAGCAGAACAGCCAGGTCCCTAGATGCTTAAGAATTTCAGTCTTTAAGAATTCAGGGTGGGTGGCCGAACGCAGGTCTCATATGCACATCTTGGATTTATGTGAAGATCTGGATACACTTATCTACTGACATTTGCACTTCCTGAATGCTCTCATGCAATTTTTTACAGTATCAAAATATATTTAAAATATGTATTTGGTAGAAAAAAATTGTTCTAAAATATACTTTTAGAAATGTTTTTCAATTTACATATTAAGGTGCAGAATAAGGGGGATTAAAATGTGACACAGATTTGGAGAAAGATAATAACAAAATGTCTCTTTCAGTGGGCTGCAATTTATTCTATTTTACAATTGCAGACAGTCTCATAAAAGTATACACTATACGCTCTGATATCTTGTCCCCTTTTTAAGCAAGACATATTATTATACTACTGTTCCAGTCATAAGCCGCGATGTAAACCAGACAATTAACACATCCATAAAGACTGAATTCACAGCTGATAGGCAGTAGGATACAATATAAAAGGCAACTGCAACACATGCGTAGCCATGGATGACATACTCACTTTAAATATTTTTGTTAATACTACAAAAATATTTTAGTGGATTCTTATCATAATCCATCTTCAGTCAAAGTGAGTCACCCTAGGGGGGAAACGCATTGGAAAACAGATATTTCTGTTTCCACTGCTCCCAGGTAAAACTTGCTAAATGACTGCCACGTTAACAAGTTATACAAATTATTTATGTGCCCTTTTCTTACTATGCAATAGATGCTCTGACACTGATTCTTCTTGTGCAGGAAAAACCAATTTATAGGGGGTCTCTAAATATTAATGAAACCAGGTTTCATCTACTGAGTCTTATGTAATTTGTAGATGTAAACATCTCAGCCATTAATGATTTTGGTTGTAAATTGCACTTAAAGGCAGAATTCCAGGAGAGAAAATTGATAAGAGTAAGATTTGTCAAGTAGACCTTGCAATAAAACAATGTAATGTAGAGTATTTTCTGTTCCAAGTTCCAAGCAAAGAGTGATTCACCGTCGTGCCCTCTACTGTTGGTGAGGGGAGCCATTAACTACCCTCACCAACAATCTGCATTGCATTCTCATCAGAAACACAGTTGTTTGGGTATATCTATTTTGGAGGGACAGGGGTCAAATTTGTAATTCTGACAACCTTAGAAATATTTCTAAACTTGCTCACCCATCTCCAATTATGTATGGTGCAAGTTTGCATATATAAGGATTCAAAATGGGTTCACTGCAGGTGCACTTGATAGCACAAAAGAGCTGCTTCTCATGAACTTCTGTACAGGCACAACTCACTGAGCAGAATTTATTTCATTATATGGAGAACACGTGTGCAAAACAAACAAACCCGAACGACTGGATTATATATCTCATCACGAAAGTCAACCTTTTATTTTTACACTATTATCCCATCTATTCTCCCAAATATCCTATAGTACATAGTTCAGAAAGATTGTTTGCCAAAGAAATGGAACAAGCTGGTGCCCCCAGCCCCTAGAAAATCCAAAGGTAAAATTCAAGATTCCAGATGCTTTGCACTTAACATGCTTCCTAACAGAATTCTAGAATTCTTGCCCTGTCATTTCTGTTTTAGATTCATCTATGTTGTGGTGTTTTCATAGGTGTATTTTTCTATTGTGTTTATTGCTTTTATTGTGTTTATTGTTTTCTGATGTTTTTGATATTTTCTGTGATTTGTTGTTTGGGCAAGGCCCCATGTAAGCCGCTCGGATTCCCTTTGGGGAGATGGATGCGGGTTATAAATAAAGTTTTTTTATTATTATAACATGGCCATACAGCCCTAAAAACCTACAACAACCCAGAATATTTGAGGCAATACAATGTTTTATAAAATCCTGAGAATTGTTTCAAGGGAAGCTAGAAGAGTTTTGACAAGATTATATAGATTACTTAGCAGTGTTTCTAAAAACTTCAATTTGTCTCCAAATTACAGCTAGAAGACATTTGTAGGCAAAGTTACCACACAATTCCGCCTAAGGTAAAATCCAAGATGAATGTATTGATGCTAGCTAAAGTAGGACACCTGAGAAAAACCAAAGAAGGTTCAGTGAAATTAGCAGAAGTTCCCAGGCAAATTTTATATTGAAAATTTGATGAAAACGACAAAGGACTTCCTGGGGCAAAACATTTATTTTTAAGGAAGTTAACTAAGATGCCTAAAAGTGTGACACCATTTCTAATGTCATGATGTTAATTGAGCAAAACAATTTTGAATATAACTGGATATTAAAGTCAAGCATTCTTGCTAAAGGAAGTTTGAAGGTATAGACAAAACACCAATTGCCTCCTTTGCCCCCAGTTGTTTCCTATTTTTACAGGAAAAACAATAAAACATGCAACAGCATTCATAAAGGAAATATGCTATAATGAGCCAACATTTTTTTCAGTGGATATGATAACTCAAAAGACAGCTTTGGATACAGTAAGTACAGCTGCCTCATAATGGTCTAGGATTATTAGAAACTTGCACACTCCTGCTTTCTAAACAGTTACACACTGTACATTTCTTAACCTTCACAGTTAGCTGCACAGTGGACACCTAGGATGCTCAGGAAGGTAGTAATGGAAAAAAGAACATGCAAGTTAACAAAATTTCACACAAAGCAAACTTTGTCTGGGTTGTTGTACGTTTTTCAGGCTGTATGACCATGCTCCAGAAGCAGTCTCTCCTGACATTTCACCTGTGTCTATGGCAGGCATCCTCTGATCTCATAACCATTAAGGATGCCTGCCATGAAGGTGAATCCGGCTAAGACGGAGATCCTGTGGCTGGGCCGCCGGGTACGGGCAGGGTCCAGCTTCCAACCATGGACGGTGTGGCACTATGCCCGTCGTCAGCTGTTAAGAGCCTCGGCGTCACCCTGGACACTCAACTGACGATGGAAACACATATTTCCATCGTCAGTAGAGTAGCGTTTTTCCATCTGCGCAGGGCGAAGAAGCTGGCCTCCTACCTGTCCCGCCACGACCTAGCTGCAGTGGTCCAAGCCACGGTCATCTCAAGACTAGACTACTGCAACGCTCTGTACATTGGCCTTCCTCTGTCCGTGATCCGGAAACTCAAGCTGGTGCAGAACGCTGCAGCGCAATTGCTGGCAGGCTCACCAGCATGCTGTCACATCACGCCCATCCTGTGCGAACTGCACTGGCTTCCAATAGAATTCCGGATCACCGTCAAAGTGCTGGTGTTAACCTTTAAGGCCTTGAATGGTCTGGGGCCAGTGTACCTAAAGGACTGCCTCTCCCTATATTGTCCCCCCGACCACTGCGTTCAGAGACACACAACCTCCTTGAGATCCCGAGCTGTAGAAGTCTTCGCTTGACCGCAACAAGGAGGAGAGCATTCTGCGTCATTGCACCAACTCTCTGGAATGCCCTCCCGCCTGAGGTTCGTGCCTTGACCAGTCTGCTGGCCTTCGGAAAGGCCTGCAAGACTCTGTTGTTTAAGCAGGCATTCGACCATTACTCCCTCGGGCGTATTATTTACTTGCGCAACTTGCTCCAGTTATATGCTGTGTATGTGATGAGTTATATACACTATGTTGTATATTCCATTTTTAATGGTTTAGGTTAAATGTGTTGTTTATATATGCGATTTTATCTGTATTTTATCTGCTTTTATTTGTATTCTTGTGTTGTGAGTTGTCCCGAGCCGCACGGAAGTGGCGGCAGACAAGTTGAAACAAATATTATTCGTATGTAATGGGACGTTTGAGGTTTTACGTATTGCTGCCGTGATCCCGGAAGTAGACTTCCTTTTACGGTCCGTGAAGCCAACAATTTGCGTTAGGATCGTAAGAAATTCTTAAGTATTAATTAATTAATTATTGTACTACTCACTTCTCCCTGTCTTCTCCCCTCATTTCCTTCCCGCCTTCATTCGGCTTCTTCTTTTTCCCGCATTTCTATGAGGAACTGGAAGTGACTAGGTAGGCTAGGCAATGCATTCTGGAAAGTGTAGTCCTCCAGGCTTCCCCCTTCTCTTCCCCGTTGCTCTGCTGCCATGCCCCATCGCAGGGGCCTGCTTCACACACACACACACATCATACTGTATGTGCACGCTTCTCCTCCTCTCTCTCCCTGCGCTCTCTCAGATGCTTCTCTTCCCCGTTGCTCTGCCATGCCCCATCGCAGGGGCCAGCTGCAGCCCTCCAGGTACGTGTTTTGGACTTCAACTCCCACCATTCCTCACAGCCCATGCCTAATATATATATATATATATAGAGAGAGAGAGAGAGAGAGAGAGAGAGAGAGAGAGAGATGTAGGTGAAACGTCAGGAGAGACTGATTCTGGAACATGGCCATACAGCCCGAACACTCCAGTGATTTTGGCTATGAAAGTCTTCAACAATACATCAAACTTTGTCTATCATCACATCCAAAGCCAGGTTTCCCTGAGCACCAGCAACCGCCTAATGAACAGGGGAATACTATTTGTAAAAATTGTTTGGAGCATACCAACAAAAGTTCAGATGAACAATCCGGGGATTTGAACTATGAATGTTTTCTTACCATAGGAAATCCAGAAGAATTTTGCCTGCATCACTTATGAGGAAAATGCTTCATAACTGTGCCAAGGAGAAAATAATTTGTTTTGTTCTCACGTAGCTACCATGATGGAAAGAAACTTAAAAATACTCTACCTGAAGAAATTTCATTAACTTCAACAGGACTAATACTGACAAATATTCTGAGGATTGCCCTGCAATACCTAGGGATAGAGATGAGAATGCAATAATTTTATATTAGACAAAAAGAACCAAAAAGAACATTTCCTTGAAAATAAGTTTTATATTTTTGCTTAACACATATTTTTGTTCACTTTCAGGGAGAACACATCCAGTGTAGTTTGCTCTTCTACTAATCATATGAAAAACATGCAACCAGGTCTTAGATATAAAGAGATTCAGGAAGTTGTTCTGTAAATTATTTCCAGTAACTAAATTAACTTCTTGAACACACACTGGCTAAATCCAATTGTAAATCTAAGTCAGAGTGCACCCAATAAATCAACTGCTAGATGGCAAATCAACACTTATGTAAATCTAATTATTTAATAGGTCTACTCTAGTAGGACCAGTAATTGGATTTAAGACATTGAACACTGAGAAATTAATCCAAATTACAATCTGTGTATAGGCCAGGCAACTTGGATTCTGTACCAAAGCAACTGCCTCATAGTTGAATGTCAGTTTCTGGAGGACAAGACCATTCACAGCTCTGAATGGGAACTCCAAATGTGTTAAACAGAATGGGAAAGTATGAAGGAGACACTTCCACCCAATTGGGTCACTTAACACGTTTCTGAAAACTAGTAGGTTTCTTCAGTTAATAAGATCTGTTCCTAATTTTTGAAACATGTACATGAATTGAATGGGTGGAAATGGAAGGAGACATAGGCTATGACATACTAGCAGATTTTAATTCAGATTTTCTTGTTCAGCTGTGAATGCTTTAATAAGTTACCTATTTATTTATTTATTATTCGTTCTTGTATGCCGCCACTCCCCGAGGGCTTGGAGCGGCTCACAATCACATAAAAGCAGAAAAAACATCAGTAGTAGAATTAATAGAGATCATTAAACTAAATAAAGTTAACAGTTAAAAGTTCAGCAGTCAAAGGCCAACTTGAAGAGGTACGTGTTACATGCCCTGCGGAAAGAAGGTAGTAGATCCTGCAGGGCACGGACTTCCGCTGGCAAGGAGTTCCAGCTAGTTGGAGCCGCCACAGAAAAGGCCCTACATCGGGTTGATGCCAGACGGATGGTTTTGGAGCTGGGCACCTCGAGAAGATTTAGGTCTTCAGAGCGAAGTGATCTCTGGGGTTGGTAGGGCTTCCAATGTTTTCGTTGTCTGTCTTTAAAAGGGATCTCTAAGCTCACTTATTGTTTTTGTCCCAACTCCAAAATTATGAGCTAATATTTCAGAATGGAGATTGTCATAATCAAATCATAGACTTTAGAAGCATGCTCTGGAAGGGAGGGTAGTAGTTAGTCTACTAATTATTTTAAGTAGCCCAGATCTGCTAATCTATTTCTTTTAAATCACCATGGTTGATTTGCTTCTATGGCAAATGGGTTAAACCCTTGTGCTGGCAGGACTGCTGACTGAAAGGTCGGTGGTTTGAATTTGGGGAGCAGAGTGAGCTCCCATCTGTCAGTTCCAGGTTCTCATGTGGTGACATGAGATAAGCCCCCCACAGGATGGTAAAACATCTGGGCATTGACTGGGCAACATTCTTGCAGACAGCCAATTCTCTCACACCAGAAACAACTTGCAGTTTCTCAGATCGCTCCACACACACACCATGGTTGAAACATTTGTGGAGTCCTATAGATGCTTGGGACCAGAAAGATTTAAAATTTATGGGGGTTTTTTGCTATTTTTTTGCAAATCAATGCCTCCTGACATTTCAGACTTTTGTACCTTTTCTCAGCCTTGTGTCTTGTTTGTTACCTGTGTTGTTTATGGGTCACACAAAAAACTTCAGATCTGGAAGACTAAAGTTATAAAATACCTGATGTCCACTTTTGCCTTGTAAACAAATAAGCAGGAGTTTTAGAATTTGGAAAATCTGGGATTTTGGAGATTTGGATTAGGGATGCTCAACCTGTATTAGTATTTTAATTATAATTGCTTACCAGGAGAAGAGATGGCTGGAAGAGTAAAAGGCATCAGTTACTGCAAAGTTTTTATTGCTAATAGTTGGGGGAAAAAACCATTGGAAAAATGTCTATGCTCATATTTTGAGAGTTTAGAGGCTTTCTCTTGAAACAAAGGGCCCAAGTGTCCAGTTCCATCCCAAACAAAGGTATAAAATGGGGATGTTGATCTTGGACACTCAAAGGCTTGGCTGCCAACAAAAGAGGTTTGTGGACAAACAGCTAGACAAACAGGTTTGGGTTTGACCGAAGATCACCCATCTCTGAAACAATGGGTCTGGCTGATTGCTTTGGCTTGGAAATAGAGATAGTAGAAAAGTTATATGAAAAGTCATGAAAAATAGATACAAATATGATAGCTGTTGCTGGCTTTATCTCCTGTAATCAAGCTCTGGATGTCAAATATTGGCACATAAATCTCCTGCTGAGCTGTGCCTACATCCACAATGAGTCCTTGATGGTCCCCTTTGTTTAAGTATTAACCCAACCCCGAGCATCCAGGAAATTTCTCTGAGAAGTCAAAGGAAGGCGTTGACCCTGTGGCTCACTCTAGTAGAAATCATGCTAGATACAATGGAGGCAAAGGCAATGAGGAAGGATATATATTCTATTAAAATGTTGGGCATATTTTGCCTTTGCAAGAGACTCGCTGCTGTAGATGTGGTCTCCCTTCCCCCCCCCCTCTCTCTGTGTATGTGTGTGTGTGTGAGGGACCGCCTTACCTGATACTGTCCCATGAGATCACTGAGATCTGAGGTCCAAGACCTTCTCCTCATCCCGAGCGCCAAAGTCGACGAGAAGAAGGGCATTCTCCATCATTGCCCCTACGCTCTGGAATTCCTTGCCGCCGGAGGTCAGTTCACTCTGTGACCTTCTGACCTTCCGAAAAGCATATAAAACCTGGCTATTTCGGCAAACTTTTAATGTTGAGTCAGTCTAGCCATATATGTTAGTTTTAGTTAGTACTGTTGTTTTTAATGTAATATTTTAATGCTTATCACTGTATTTTTAGCGCTTAATGTTTATTGTTGTTTACTTCTCCTGGATTGTAAGCCACCCCGAGCCACCAGGGAGTGGCAGCTAAGAAGTCAAACAAATAATAATAATAATAATAATAATAAATAATAATAATGAGAAATGCTGCTGGTGGTCCATCACAAGGTGGATACCTTGCGGCAAGGGGAAAATAAATTTTCCATCTTATTTGGCTGAAGTGTCCTTTTGAACTATAAATCTCAGGGCTTGGGGTGCCATGTTTGACAACATGTTCACATGCCAGAGGAAATCCAGTGCACATGACCTGTGGGGTCCTATAACACTTGAAAGTTCCAATCTCAAGAAATGGTTGCTAATTAGATAAAAACAAAGGTTTTCATTTCAGAGATTCAAAAACTTAATTTCCACTGGGCAAATATTTTATAATTTGGCAGAATTTTTATTTGAAAGGCATGTTTGAGCAACTGCAGTATATACTTAACGATGCTTTGAATGTGATTTTCCAGCTTCTTAGCAGGCAGTTGGACTGGACGACCCATGAGATCTCTTCCAATTCTTTGATTCTATGATTCTATCATCTTCTGTCAATAACACACTTTGGGATCATGTATTGTCCTTTGGTCTTAGGTTTGGGCATTGAAATGCCAGGGCCTAGAAAGCTCTCAACCTGGCAACCATAATAATATTCCCCTATAGAAGACTATGAAGAAATGATTGAAGATTTCCATGTGTTCAATGACAGACCAGAAACCTGACCTAATACAGCAAATCAGCACTATCACCACAATCCAGTTACAAAAAAGGAGCCAAACGAGCAGCAATTATATAAAGAGTAATTATTATCACATGGTTTGAAGACTGAAAATTTTCAATTGTCATTCTCGGATAGAAGTACTTCCTTGGTTGTCGTTCTGTACTGTTCTAATTTGGGTCACCCCTCTCTCTCCAGGATCAACAGAGAAGGGAATACTGTTAATGAACTTAGATGCCACCTTTCTGTAAGAAATGTCTCCATTGCCTTTGTGTTCTTTCTTTTTTAAGTTTCATAGAAATACATTGCTCTGAGCTATAACTTGATCTGTTATTGATTTCTAAGGCAGATGGATTTGGTCTTTCAACCCCTTGTGTGAACGCAATCTCAGGGGTTGTTAGTTAGGCTGGGACTTTGCCATATGTCTTTGTCTAAATAGATTTAGTTGTCAGAAAATAGAAAGAAATCTCTGTAAAAACATACAACAAAATAAAATATCAATTGCTTTTTTACCGTTTCATTTTCCAAATGCACTTATAATGCATTACAGGAGCAAAGATAAAATCCATATAGACATAACAAACAATACTAGTTGTGGAAACTGAATCCATTAAAGCACTTAAATATATTTTCCATTATTTCAATATTTGTACTGATATTTCATTAGGAAAGAGTTCAATTAAAATAAGGAAGTTTATCATTATTTTAAATGTTATATACCGTATTTTTCGCACCATAAGACGCAGTTTTTTTCCTCCCAAAGTAGGATGAAAAATCAGTCGCGTCTTATGGAGCAAAGATGCAGGCAGGGAGGGGGGCGCTGGAGCAGAGGGGCGGCGATATACTCACCAAAAGTGTCCTCGCTCCGTCTCTTGCTCCTTTTCCTTCCCCGCCCTTTGATCACTCGAGCAAAGGGCGGGGGAAGAAGGAGAGCAGAGGAGGAGCGAGGCAGCGTCGCGTCAGAGCCCTCTGACGCGACGCTGCTCGCTCCTCCTCTTGCTCTTTCTCCCCCGCCCCTTGCTCGAGTGATCAAAGGGCTGGGGAAGAAGGAGCAAGAGGAGGAGCGAGGCAGCGTCGTCAGAGCCTTCTGACGCGCGCGGCTCCCGCTCCTCTTGCTCTTTCTTCTCCCCCTTTGCTCGAGTGATCAAGGGGGGGGAAAGAAGGAGCAAGAGGAGGAGCGAAGCAGCGTCGCGTCAGAGGGCTCTGACGCGACGCTGCTTCGCTCCGCCTCTTGCTCCTTTTCCTTCCCTCCGCCCTTTGATCACTCGAGCAAAGGGCGGGGGGAAAGAAGGAGCAAGAGGAGGAGCGAAGCAGCGTCGCGTCAGAGCCCTCTTTTTTTTTCTCCCTATTTTCCTCCTCTAAAATCTAGGTGCGTCTTATCAGCAGGTGCGTCTTATGGAGCGAAAAATACGGTATACATGAAATGGACCATCAATTTTCATCTTATAAGCAAAGAAATAGGCACTAGACATGCGTAGGTTCATTCAGAATCTTCGTTATTCAGATTAAATAGAAATAAATCTCTTTTTACAGCGATTTCGAAGCGATTTGGGAACCCGGAAATATCCTTGCCCTTTTGCAGCCACGGCCGCCATCTTTTTCCCAATCCAAGAAGTGAATTGGAAATGGATCAGCGTTTTGAGGCAAACAGCTGCTTGCATGCTGGGATGCTTGCCTCCAGCCAATGAGGGAGGGGCAGGGTTTTGGCATGGCAGCCAGAGACACGAAGGCAGAGGGACTAGGGCAGGCTGCTTGGGTGGGAAAGGTGCCACACCACCGCTTTGCAAGGGAAGAACTGGGTTGGGAACAAATAATTTCCTTTGGGAACCACACAAAATACCACTAAGAAGCCCCCTTTGTCTGTTTTGGGATACACGTTGTAGTTGTGGAAACTAGAAATCTACTACAATCTGTTTAATAATTCCCTTCCTGAAGCAGGGAATACAACTTTTAAGGGCTTTTTCTCTTCTAAGGTTTGCTTTGGAAAACTAGAATTCCCCTTGGCTGCTAATAATTCCCTTCCTGAAACAGGGAATAAAACTTTTAAGGTTTTTTTTCTCTCCTAGGGGTTACAAGTTGTACTTTTGGAAACTAGAAATCTACTAATCTAATCTTTTCCTTAGGGAACAACAACACAATAAAAGTTTGGAAGGCCCCTTTCCTCTCCTTGGGGTTACACGTTGTACTTTTGGAAACTAGAAATCTACTAATCTAATATTTTCCTCAGGGAACCATACTAAAAACGGTTGGAAGGCCCCTTTCCTCTCCTTGGAGTTAAAAATTGTACTTTTGGAAACTAGAAATCTACTAATCTAATCTTTTCCTTGGAGAACAACAACACAATAAAAGTTTGGAAGGCCCCTTTCCTCTCCTTGGGGTTACACATTGTACTTTTGAAAACTAGAAATCTACTAATCTATTATTTTCCTTGGGGATCAACACAATAAAAGTTTGGAAGGCCCCTTTCCTGTCCTTGGGGTTACACATTGTACTTTTGGAAACTAGAAATCTACTAATCTAATATTTTCCTTTGGGAACAACAATATAATAAAAGTTTGGAGGCCCCTTTCTTCTCTTTGGGGTTACATGTTGTCCTTTTGGAAACAGCTTGGAGGGCCGGGGTGGGACACTGCCATCTACAGGGCGGTCAAGGAATCAGTTCTCTGGGGATTCCTCCCTCAAGGTCTGGGCAGATGGGGCAATGTTGAACAGTGGCCTGGCCTCCACTTATCTTGGTAACAAGCAAATGTAGTAAATTAATTAAATGTTATGAGATAAATTTCATTTTCTCATATTCAGAGGGGTGTGCTCTAGACAAATATGCAAAACAGAGAGATTTAAATTTTCCAAGAGAATCCTGGAGACAGCACATTTCTTCTTGTAATATTCATTATTAAACTACTGAAATTACTTTTAAAATTGTCAAAACCCCAGGGATCTTCTATACACGTTGAAAGTTAGTATGCTGACAAGAGGAGAATTTTTTCTACCACTGTGGCAAGTTTTGTCAGTAGGGGTCTAAAAATGAGGGAAAGAGAATCCTCCAAGTTTTGCCTGTCCCGTTTGCAGGTTTTTGCACATTGCGCAATCATGCCCGCCATTAATGGAGCGATTCGGAAATTTTGGAAATTTCAGAAAATTCTGACTTTTTAAGGGAAAATTTTGGAAATCATTTCCAAATCGAATCACCAGCACCCCCTACATCTGAAACGAGTTTTGAACAATTTCCCCCCCTGATCAAATAAGTCGAATAGGCACATACACTCCTATCCTCCCCCCTCTCTATATATACACACATACAGTTTATTTGTATTTTAAGCATTTTAAGACAGACGTCAAGAATGACAGGTCAAGAGTATACTAAGTAAATAGTTGACACAAAAATGGTACAAATGAACTTTTAAGATTCTACTAAAGTCTAGCACATCGGGAGTATATTTAAAGATTCTGTCATGTAAAATATCAAGTGTAATGTAAAAAAATTCAGACATTGTAAAGGGATTGTTCAAAGTCTGTTCTTCTGGTTCAGATATTAAAATGAAAACATTTAATGTAAAAATATGTTTCAACTGGTTTCTCCTCTACACATCTTACGTTCACAGTCAGTGCTAAGCTCAAAACTCTTTGGAACCGTACGTAAATGTTCAAAATGACTGCTAGATGATGCTACTATTAGGTGGATTTATAGATTTAAGGGTGGTTCTACACAGACACTATTATTTAGTTTGGAAATAGAATAAAATCATCAAGTTTCACAGTATCTACATAAAACAATATCTACATAAAAACCCCAGGAACTGGTTCAAGGTTGGAATGGTGGCCACAGTATCTATTGATTGCAGATAGCAACCAAACTCAGAAACTACAGTATCTGTGGCTAGACAGCCATTAGGGTTTTTTTTTCCTTAACTAGTCCACTGTAGACAATCAGAGCATATCCTGCTTTTGTGTTCTGCACGGAATATACTCTGATCAGCTGCATTGCATTATTTGGCTTATCCTGGACTTTCTGTTGATTTTTGTTTTTTTCTGGCTTAATGCATGCTGCTGTGTGAACTGGAGGTGTACATTTTGTGGACATTCTGCTCTCAAGCTGGCTTCTAACTGTATTATAATGTCTGTGTAGAAACACCCTAATATTGACCGAAAAATGAAAGGGTGCTCACCACCAATGCTTCTTCCTCATTGTGAAAAGATAGTAAGAATACAATGGGATTTGTTTGTTGCAGGGTTCTATTCTGAGCCAAATGTTATCCGGCCTCGAACTGTTGTGGCAGATTTGTAGAGGCTCACTAGCTTTTGGACCAGGGCCTCTGAGCTTCTGGAAAAGCTCAGCGGGTTAGGATCCAGACTCAAGTAGGGCAGCGTCAAAGGAAGTGGAAAGCAGTGGTGGTGGACTCCAGCTCAGCTTATCACTGGCCGGTGACGGCAAACTTCTCAGCTGAGGACAACAATGTCAGCAGCGCCTCCAGCATGGACCACCCACACCAGCCCACTTTCAGGGCTCCGTAAGCTTGCTAATGTCCAGGGGAGCTTGTGGGCCATGGCCACAAACCCTGGCATGGGCTCCTCCTGGCTCTGACCAGAAGCAGGAGAAGGGTGCGCAGTGGCACCAACCCCCACTTGTTTTTCAGGGCTATAGAGACTCCCCAAAATCTTTTAAAAATGGAGCCAGCAGCCTTTGTAGGCATGGATGCTCAGCTACATTCCTCACTCTAGGACTTCTGATGGCACCTGGGCCCCAGGCCCTTGTATGTGGTGCTACCTCAGCTAACAGGCATCTCCAGGGGCTTATGGCAGGTTGCCCTGTAGTTTCCTAGACAGAGTGGCAAAAGACCCCCTTTGAGGTTGGAATCTAAGCAGGGCCAGGTCCGCTTAGCAATTGGATGGGAGACAATTGAATTGGAGACAGGTGAAGCAATTAGCACCATATCTCACAAGGGAGGCCTTAGCAACATTCATTCATGCCACGGTGACAGCTAGACTGGACTATTGCAATGCCCTATACACTGGCCTTCCTATGTCTGTGACTCGGAAGATCCGCATTGTCCAGAACGCGGCAGCTAGGCTACTGGCACAAACTCCCATGAAATGCCGTATAACGTCAACTCTTCAACAGTTACATTGGTTGCCAACAGAATATCAGATCCTCTATAAGACACTGGTCCTGACTTTTAAAGCCCTGTATGGCCAGGGACCAATATATCTCAGAGACCGTCTCTCCCTCTATGGCAATCAGTGGTCACTTAGACCCAACATAACCTCCTTTTACATCCCAGGCCCCAAAGAAGCACGTCTTACTAGCACAAGGCTTAGGGCTTTTTCTATCTGTGCCCCGGCATCGTGGAACTCATTGCCTCTGTATATGAGGTCTATGCGCGACTTGCGCTCCTTCACCCAGTCTCTCAAGACCTGGCTGTTCAGTAGAGCATTTGATGTGTAATTTTAACTTTTATATTCATGATCCTGCATGTTTTATCTTGCTTTTATTGCTTCTGTGTAAATTGCCTAGAGCATCCCAATAGAGGGCGATTAATAAGAAATAAAGTGATGATGATGATGAGAACCCCACAAACACCAGGTGTGGTGGGACTTTTTCCAGAGAGGGATTGGAATATCAACCCCTGGATATTTGCTCTATCAGTGTGCTAGCATCCCCCAGGCATTAAGCACCTGTGCTTGGTTCAGCACCCATGAAAGTTAAATGTCTTTTTAACACCCCCTCCCCTCAAAAAACCCAAAGTAAGAAATGAAACAGTAGAAAGGGGATTCTGCCTAAGCATTACAGCAAAGGTTTCTGATTTGTTTCTATCAACAATTAAACTTCCTAATTCAGAAAACGATGGACTCTCCTTGGCAGTATGTCGAATACAGTCCTACATCAAATATTATTTGACTATACATTCATGCATTGGAATGATAGTTCTCTACATGACCCTTGAGATGCCTCTCAAATCTACTATTCCAAAACATGAATTTGCAATGTTAATACCCTTAAATGTTGTTATGGTATAGTTACAAGCAATATGAGGCTCCATCTACAATGCCATATAATCAAATTTGAACTGTATTATAATGGTCAGTGTAGACTCATATAATGCAGATTAAACCACATTTAAATGGATTATATTAGTCTACCCTGTTTATAATCCAGTTCACTACAATTAGTCTGCATTCTAAAACTGGATTATGTGGCAATGTAGATTAGGCCTCACTTTAAAGGCCCTGACTCCATTCTATAGAATCCTTGAATGTGTAATCTGGCGAGGTAATCAGAATCCTGCTAGAGAGCTTTAGCAGTATGCTTTAAAGGAGCAGGCTGGATGGAGTTTTGTAGTAGATAAACACTAGGCATGAGAAAAAGTTATGAAAATTAAATGATTCGGATGAAATTCGTAAGAAATGCTACTTTTGAGTATTTCCGCATCTGGAACGCCAACCAGGAAGTGGACTTTCTTTATAGAACTTCGGGGGCCAGGATTTTCTTAAGTATCGTTATTAGGTCGTAAGGGGGGGGCACCCTCCTTCTCTCTCACCACCCTCCCGCCTCCCTTGCCAATAAGTATTATGGCAAGGCAAGCCCTAAACTCGCTCCTTCTTTCGGCTGGAAGCCTGGAAAAATGTAAACAGAGAGGTTTACTCAGAAGTAAATCTGCAAAGGAAGTAAACAGAGAGGTTTACTCATGAGTAAATCCGCAAAGGAGGGCACTTTGGATGAAATGCCCTCCTTTGTGGATTTACTTCTGAGTAAACCTCTCTGTTTACATTTTTCCAGGCTTCCCTGCCCCTCCTGCCTGCCAGGATCTAAAGCATCAAAGAGTATTGGGGTAGTTGCACACAACATGTATAAGTAATCCAACTGGTCATATACCTACATTCCATGCACATGCAATAATACAGCAGTAATAACAATGGGTATAAGAAGTGGTAAAATTCAAACCGAAGTATTCTGACTGTGGTCCCTCCTCAAGCGGTGCAAACTGCAAACAGCTCTTCTGTATGAGCCCGGGAGGCAGCCTCTCCCGGGAAAGCCAAAAGCCCGGGCACAACGTTTGCTTGCTGCAGAATCCCGGGCTCATAGAGAAGAGCCTGTTTGCACCGCTTGAGGAGGGACCAGTCAGAATACTTCGGTTTGAATTTTACCTCTTCTTATACCCATTGTTATTACTGCTGCATTATTGCATGTGCATGGAATGTAGGTATATGACCAGTTGGATTACTTATAATATTTAGGCACTTACTCTATAAGTTAGCATTCATTCTATTATACATTAGGTTGGTTTCTCACAGGATCTAAAGCGTGCCAAGCCTTGATGCGCTTTAGATCCTGGCAGGGCAGGAGGAGTGGACGGGCCCTCCCTGCCCCTTCTGCCTGCCAGGATCTAAAGCCTTGAAGAGGCTTCATGACGGGCCAACTTCAGCCCTCCAGGTGTTTTGGACTTCAACTCCCACCATTCCTCACAGCCTCAGGCCCTTCCTTTTCCTCTCAGCCTGGGCAAACTTGGGCCCTCGCTCCCTCAGGATCGGGGTGAGAGAGAGGCAGCGAGGAGCGAGGGGGGTCTGAATGCGCATGCGCTGGCATACGAACTACTAACGAATTTCGTTAGTAATTACGTTACATTTTAGAAATTTTTGGAAATTTTTTGTAAGTCTTTCTATTACTAATCAACCCCCCCCATTAGAGTTTAGATTCCCTTTTTTTGGGTTCTAAACCATGCCTAATAAACACAAGTTTGACACCAAAGTTCCCAGCCTGAGAGTTTCCAACTTTAGTTCTGCCTATCCAATTTTATTAGATTCCATCTGCTATGATTTTGTTCATAAGGTGCATGAAGGTTTACCTGGATGCAAAAATATTTTGTAATATAGTACACTGTTATAACTTATCTTTAAAAAAATCTAGTGACTGTTGTGGTGTCTGATATTACTGTTAATGGGGATTCTGGGTATCAGTTCTGAAACTGAGCAGTCTGTGTCTTTAACTAATCAAGGTCAAATTCCAGAGGAAGCAGTGGAGCCGATCTCAAGGGAAAAGAGTTTAGAGGCTGAAACTTCAGGTGGTATTGAAATAATGAGCTTCAAGATAATGATAATGAGTTTGTTGATAGGAGACCTAGTTTTAATAGACTTCAGGCTGATCAACAAAGAATATGAAGATCAAAGCGCTTATTAGGAAAGAGGCCCATATCTGAACCTCATGTGGAAAGAGTGTGGGTGTATTAGGAAGGCCTGGAGTTTAGCCCAGCAATCTGGTCAACGTTTATACTGGAGGCAACAGCTCTTGTCAAGCCATGTCTGCTTAGAGCAGGGGTGCTCATTAGATAGATCGTGATCTACTGGTAGATCGTGTAGGGCGTCCTAGTAGATCGCAGGCAGGGCAGAAGGCTCAGTCCCGCCCCACAGGCTCCTGATGCCGCCCAAGTGCTGCCGGCCTTGGGTTATCTGAAGTCCTTTTCACACAGTTGAATAAAATCCCATGTTATCTGCTTTGAATCAGGTTATATGGCAGTGTGGATTCAGAAAACCCAGTTCAAAGCAGATATTGTGTTATATGTTTCACATTTTTGTAGTGGGTAGGTAGATCATTTTGACTTGGTTGTTTTATAAGTAGTTCGCATGCTGAAAAAGTGTGAGCACCCCTGGCTTAGAGACTTCTAGTTTCATGCCTTTGTTCATGTTCTTGTTTTCAAGTACCAGGGATTGTTCCTGTATTTCTGTATTGGATTCTATGTTTCTTGGGGGTTATATTCCTGTTTTGGAGCCTTGCTGCCTTAGGACGCTTTATTATTCTTGCCCTTGGAACCTTATGGATTATTGATACATTTGGACTTTGAAGTTTTTGCTATTTTTGCTATTTGCTTTTTATATAATTTTCAATAAACTATTTGCTGACTTAACCTGGACTGGCATGAGGTGGTTAAGTACAAAGTTGTTTCCTGGCCTGGAGTGCAACAGTGACTCTCCCAAATCTCTTTTTTCATATTTAAAAATGCTATAAGAATTACAAGTAGAAACAAAAAAAACACAATAAAACAATGACAGTAACGAACACAACAAACAGAACTATTCCTCCTTCTGTCACCACTCCCTGTCACCACTCACTGTGATACTTATATCCCCCTATTACAATCTGGTACAATGGCTACAATTGGAAATAAAAACAACCTGAGACTATTAGGTGGTTCGAATGTCTTATCTTCTTATCCCTTCACTTTTCACGCTAATCTTCACAGCAGCTCCTTGGATTTCATCTGTGTATCCTCAATAAAGTAAATCTTTTTCTCACCATAAAGTGCACACTATGGAGGACTCTGACCACCAACCGGTCAGTACTCAGTTAGCAATCTTGCCTTCTTGTATTCCTCCAAATGATTTAGGCCCGCTATCGCAGGCAACGCTCTGTAAAACAAACGTCTGGCATGGCCCTGTGTCAACCTAGACAATATCCAAAAATCTATCGACTCTGACGATTTTACAAAATGGGCCATAACCATTAAAACTCCTTCCCAGGACTGGCCTGCAATAGACAGAGCATTCGCCAACATCTGTGGCAAACTTAAAGAACTTATGTCTACCAAAATTATACGTAGGGATAATAAGGGTTCTTCTGTTCTGTGGTTTGATAGGGAATGTCATAAGGTTAAAAAACAGCTCAAGGCTGCTATAAGACTAATGAAAGGAATACAGCCCCACATTTCCATGCCAACATGCTGCTGCTAAGGCGAAATTATAAAAAAAATTAATTAGACTGAAAAAGAACAACTACAATGAACAATTATGGAAAGGATTGGAGCTTGCAGCGGCTGGTAAAAATTCAGTGCTTTTTTGGCACAAGGTTGCGGGCGTACTAAAAGAAAGGAAGGCTGATTTTGATAACCCAATTCCAGCAAATGTGTGGGAAGAGTATTATGGGCAGCTATTCTCCTCCCATAACTTACCTTTCTAGGCAATCCACCCAGGAATTGGATGGGTTGACTAATTTACCTCTCTGGCCCCGGTCACGGAACAAGAAATTCTAAATATTATTACTTTTTGAAACGTAACAAGGCCCCGGAGATGACTATCTTCCTTCGGAATTGTGTTTATAGCCTACAAGGCCTGGTGGGCCCCTGTTTTAGCTGGTTTATTTTCATATATAAATGATACAGGATATATACCAAAGGGTTGGAATATGGCGATTATTATCCCCATTCACAAAAAAGGAGATAAGAAAAATCCCGCCAACTACAGACCTATCAGTTTATTGAATATTGTGGCCAAAATGTATGCAAAGTATCTTCTATGTAGACTGGAGGAGGGGTAACTGAAAATGGAATCTTGGTGGAAGAGCAGTCTGGCTTTAAACACAATAGATCGACAATGGATAATTGTTTTGTCCTAAATCACTTGATTTCCAAATACCTAGCCAAGGGTAATAGACTATACGCCGCTTTTATAGATCTGTCAGCGGCCTTCGATTCAGTTGATAGGGAAATCCTTTGGGACAAACTCCAACGTATGAATGCAGACCCTAGATTGATTTTGCTGATCAAAGCCCTATATCATAATTCTCAGGTGACTGTGAGATTTGGTATTGCTGGTGAACGAACTGGCCCTATTAACACCGGCAAAGGGGTCAGACAAGGATGTATTCTTGCCCCCCTGCTATTTAATCTGTATGTAAATGACCTTCCAAATTCGCTTAGAGGGGCGGATGTCCATATGCCTAAAGTAGCTAACTTGCAAATCAACTCACTTCTGTATGCAGATGATATGATCCTACTCTCCTACACCCAAATAGGGATGAGGAGATTATTAAGAAAACTTAGTGACTACTGCCTTAGAAATGCACTAAAGATAAACAAAACCAAATCAAAAATGATGATCTTTGGTAAACGCCCCTCCAAAATGAAATGGAAAATAGAAGGCGAACAATTAGAACAAGTTAGATCCTTCACTTACCTAGGATTAGACTTTGCAGAAAATGGTCTATGGCACAATCATTTCCACAGGTGCTCAACTAAAGCCAAGGGCAGAACGAGCTTACTCTTAAAGCTGCTGAATCAACGGCAACCGGGCTCCCTCGTTCCCCTTCTGAAAGTTTACAATCATAAAATCTCCCCGCTGCTTCTTTATGGTTCTGAAATCTGGGGTGCAAATGATACTCCCCTCCTGGACAAGGCCCAAGCTCAACATCTGAAGTGGTTTTTAGGGGTCGATAGAAGCTCCCCAGCAGCGGCAGTTAGGGCGGAGTTGGGAATAGTCTCTATTAGCACACAATCTAAGATCAGAGCCTTTAACTACTGGCTCAAGGTCATGGAGATGGAGGCGTCTCGCCTCCCAAAATTATGTTTGCTGGAACAATCTAGCAGTTCTTATAAATCGGGGGCTGACCATTTGTTTGATTACATCAGAAGGTGTGGCATTCAGGTAATATTCCCAGTCCACCTATCTGGTCAAGAGCTAAGTAAGCACTTCAAAGAAGTGCGCCAACGAATTAATGACATTGCGGCCCAAACCGATATAGACTCCTTGGGTTCTACTGTTTCCCTGAGATGGTTGAGTGGTTTTAAGAAATCCTTCCAACTAACCACTTACTTACAGCAAGGAAGGTTACACCACCTAAGGAAAATTTTCACTAGAGCCAGGTTTGAGCAATTAGATTCAATGGTGAGATATGGGAGGTTCAAGAAAATTCCCTATGAAGAGCGTATCTGTATTTGTGGTGCCCCTGAGATCGAAGATCTAACTCACCTTCTGCTCTATTGCAAAATCTACCAAATAGAGAGAAAACAACTGCTAGAGATATTTCTCGTGGGAAAAAATCATTGGGACCCTCTAGCAAAAGTCTCACTTCTGCTGGCCGGCTCCAACAAGCTGATAACAGATGCTACTGCTCGTTTTCTCTGTAAAGCCATGAAACTAAGATCTGATTACATAGATGCAATTGGAATAAATTGTGTTGGAGATGAGGACCTGTGAATTGTTACCACCTCCCTTAGAATCCCTCCTGCTGGGCAAAACAGGGGTTTAATTGATGTAATGGTCTAGAATTCTCCTCAGATTGTTTTTAGAATCATTGCAATGTGTCTGTGTTCTGTTTGTATTTGATATGGCTTCTGGCTAATCAATAAAATTGTTGTTGTTGTTGTTGTTGACTTAACCTGGACTGGCATGAGATGGTTAAGTACAAAGTTGTTTCCTGGCCTGGAGTGCAACAGTGACTCTCCCAAATCACTTTTTTTCATATTTTAAAATGCTATAAGAATTACAAGTAGAAACAAAAAAAACACAATAAAACAATGACAGTAACGAACACAACAAACAGAACTATTCCTCCTTCTGTCACCACTCCCTGTCACCACTCACTGTGATACTTATATACTCTATAATACCTACCCTTATTATTCCCCTTGCAGCTTCCCTAAAATTCACTTTTGCCTTCCTTTCAAAGTACATGAAGGCCAGTCTCCATTTGTTGACAAACACTTCATTATTTTCACCTCAAAGTCCATTAGACATCTTGGCCATTTTGTATATATTATTTTGTAATGAGTAAGGTTTTTTTGCAAAAGAACAAAAAATGACTCAAACAAACAGTACAAAGAGAGGGAAAAGAAGGGGGAAAGGGCCATTAAAGGATATAATATGTGAACTGCAGAGTCATGTTTGTTAATTAGTTCCGTACATAAGTCTATTGTATCATCGGCGACATAGAGTGGTAGGGGGAATTCATTAAAAATCATTCATTAAAATGCCAATCACAATCATAAATAGAATACATTTAAAACAATTCACTTTAAATATTACATTAATAAGAAAGTTGTTTAAAATCACACAAATATTACATTAATAAGAAAGTTTTTAAAATACTCATTCTTTTAATTTTACCAGTAACAAATCTGAACACTGTTTTTTTCCTACTCTTACTGGCAGTCAACTATATACATTTCTTAAAGTTAATTTCATTTGTTAATAGATTAGTAATATGCATGTAAATATTATAATTATGTATCATTCACATAGGATCTACATGTAGTAAATCTTATATATGTGTATATATCTATAGTATAAAGCTTCTTGAAGATGTACACTTTTCTACTTTAATTCAAAATATTAACTTAACAAATTTCTTAAAGAAATGCCTTGCCCGACTTACCGGACGAGGAACGTTGTGGCGGGGGTGCTCTCCCACCGGCCATGTTGGGTGCAGGGAGCTTCTCCTTCCCAGAAGCCCCCTGCATGGCAGGAAGTTTCCCGCCACCCAGCTGGCCAGCCAATCAGCGGGCTGGGCGCCCCCGTGCCTGGATTGGCTGGGCACGGGTTCCTTTTGTCCCAGGCAGCCTTATTAGGTTGTCCTGGGTCTCTCAGGCACTAGGCCTGAGTAGTTTGGCCTCCCACCCACCCTGCATCTTGTTCATATTTTTGTTGGGGATATTGAGGTTGCTTTTGCCTAGTTCGTCACAACTACAGTTGGCATGTGGCATGGGCCCTGGATCTGGCTCCCTTCTCCCCCCTGGGCAATGTCCGGTGGTCTAGGGGTGCCAGTAAGTTAGCATGGTTTTGTGTCAGCGGCACCCCTGGTGTGTTTTTATATTGGTCAGCAGTGGGCTGACCAATCCTGATCCAGATCCCATGCATGGCAGCCAACACATATTCCTGCAACAGTTAAACAGTTGTGGCCATTTTCTTTCCAACTCGGTGTTTGTGTCTTCATTGGGCTGCTGGTGGAAGGGGTGTTACCCATCCACACACAAACCTCTTTTTTTGGCTTTTAGATATACAAGTTATATATTTTATACCCATTTAGAATACTTCTAGTTGACAAATACTATTGCAGTCATCTTCTTCTGTTTTTTTATACAATCCATAAAAGGTTTCAATTCTTCTTGCAATTTTTGTGTATTATCTTATAATATAAAATTAAAATTTATTTGTCAATTTCAGCCATTTTTAAAAATGTAATCAATTCATCTGGTGTTGGTGTTTTTTGTTGCTTCCATAGTTTCACAGATTCAATTCTTGCTGTAGTAGTAATATACAGGAAGATTATTTCTTGGTGTTTTGGTATTTGCTTATCTAGTAGTCTCAATAAAAATGTTTCTGTTTTCGATGTTACTTTGTCTTTATTATGTTTTCAATGTCAGTATGCATTTTTATTCTAAAGGATTTGGCCTTTGGGCAAGTCCACCATATATGATAAAAGGTTTCAGTCATTTGTTTACATTTCCAGCATAAATTTGATTTTTTATTTATCTTCAAGAGTTTTTCTGGTGTTACGTGCATTTGTAAATCATTTTGTAATTTTTTTCTTTAATCGAATAATTTCTTGTAAATTGCAATCTTTGCTTCCAAAGTTACTCCCATTCTTCTAAGTGTATTGCTTGCTCTCTCTCTCTCTCTCTCTCTCTCTCTCTCTCTCTCTCTCTTTGCCAATTTGATCATGGGCGCCTTTATTTGGTCATCAAATGTGTATTCTTTCAGAAAGTATTGACATATTTTCCCAATTTGTTTGTAGCAATAAATACCATTGATTCTGCAGTTCTTCTATATTTTGATTTTTGACTGAGCAGAGTCACTGTCGAAGTTGATTGTAGTGGAACCATGTCATTGTTGGAACTTATCCTTGTAACCCTAGAAAAGATTTTAGTTTCTGTAATGTTCCATGTAAAAGTAGTTGTTTATAAGACAACAATTTTCTTCTGGGCATTCTCTATTGTGGGAAAGCTTCTTGTGGTTTTGTCTAGTCAGGTATTTTGTTGTAGATGATTCTTTTTGTATTTATTCCAAACTGTCAGTAGTGAATTCCTAGTCTTACATTTTGTAAAGTTGGAATCTGATTTCATTTTATCATAAATTAAGTATGTGTGCCATCCATATTTTAAATCTGACCCTTTTATCACAAGTAATCTTTCATTTTTAAGAGAAATCCATGCTTTTGTCCATATCCAGGCTGCCACATGACAATATAATCCCATATTTGGTAGTGTCAATTACCTCTATCTTTTAAGTCTTGTAGATTTTTCGTTTTAATTCTGGGTTTTTATTTTCCAAATAATTTTTGCCAGTTCTTTATTCTTCCAACTGTCACGATGCAAGACCTCGGCCGGCCCCTTAATCACACACACAGAGACGGTAATCAGCTAACTACTTTATTGAAGAATAAGAAACAGTTGAAAAGGTAATTGTCCATAAAAGTATCAAAAGCAAATCCAAAGGTAAAAGGTAATGTCCAAAAGCAATCTTGGCATGGAAGTTTCCAAAACTTGGCAAGGCTCTGCTCAAACAAGCGGATCAGAGAACAAGACAAGGTTTCAAGATCCAAGGCACTCCTTGGCAGGCCACTAGCCCAAAACTTAGCTACGTGGTCTTGGCTCGCTACACGTCTGCATAGGATAGACGTGGCCGAGGTACTGAGGATCCGTTCCCACGGATCCTATACTTAATCCCCTTGGCGAGGCCCCGACGCCTAGGCTTCTCCTCCTCCAATCTGTGCTGCGGGCCCTCGGCCGGTCTAGGCTGTGAAACCAACCCCTCCTGCTAGCCTCAATGCTCCATCTCCTATCAAAGGTTCGACCTTGCCTCCCAGCACCTGGTTCCCTATCTTCGTGAGAGTCGAACTCCCCATCTGCTTCCCGGGCCTCTCCCTCGGTTGTTTCCCACATTCTTTCTTGTGAACCTCGCCCCCCGGCCGTTCATAATCTTCACTATCACTGCTTTCGAATTCCACCTGGCCTTCCTGCATCTCAAAGGATCAGGCCAGCCGTCATCCCAGGCCAGGCTTTCTGTGGGGGAAGAAGGCCCAGCTACCTCAAAATCCCCTTCTTCCAGCCCCTCCAAATCCTCCTCAGAATCAGCTGGCTCCAATGCAAGTGGGATCCCCGGTGCTGACCCCTGCCCTCCAGGCACGAAAGAGAACTGGGTTGCTACACCAACACAATTTGTATTGTTTGAAATAAATATAACCTCAAACTTAACAGTAGAGCTTCACTGAAGATGAAGGAGCCTCAACTTTAGTTTTAATCTGGTGTGGTTTTTTTAAAAACTATTCATTCATTTGGATTTTGAAAATACAGTTAGTCCTGTCAGAATGTAAAGATATCAAGCAAATGTTTGAGTTATGAGTATCTGTTTCTTTTGGTTTATGTGCTGTAGTAGTACTACTGTAGGTGTGCCTGAATAGGTGCAGCTGAGTTTGCCTGACTCCAGTAGGGTGTGGAAGCTGTGTTTGTATAAATCTCCTTTGTGATAGATTGGGTTAGGCTTTTGGCTTTTGCAGTTTCTTACTGTCCATGCTGGCTATTGTGCTGGCTGAAGTTCCTGGCTGATATACTGCTGTGATGCTGGAATGCTGTAGACTGGAGAAATTCATTTAAATGCTGGAATGCTGTAATTTGGAGAAATGGATTCCTAAACTGCTGCAATGCTGAAATGGTAACAGGGATGCTGGGAGTTGCAATACTGTGTGAGTTAACACAGAAGCTTGTTACTGAATAATGTGTGGACTGTTTATTGAAAGAGCATGTTGCTGCTTTTTTGTTTGTTTGAAGCTATATTAGTAAATTAAAGTTTTTGCCTGTTTTTTACATGAAGACAAACTTTGTTCTTTTTGCTTCTGTTTGCTCAAATACCCATCAACCACTTTCTTCTGTTTTCTCTGCAACTGTGGATATAGAGGATTACATGTCCCATTATCCCATCATCCAATTGACAAGTCCTCATTCAAGTCAATGGAGCATGTGTGCATTGATTTTACCTGAAAGGATGTTGGAGGGGACAAGTTTATAAATTATAAATTATTTATAAATTTGATCTCTACAGCAGCCAGAAAAGTATAGGGAATTTTATGCTGGGAATACGAATTAGACTCAGTAACTCCTTTTTCTGTAAAATAAATACTGAATTATTTTTCAGGACTGCAACAGTAAACTACAGTCCAACCTTTAAAAAGATGCATAAAGCAATGATAAGTGTTAAAATGTTGTTCTAGAACCAGACAAATCTGTCGGCATTGGATTTCCACCACCATGCATGAACATTTGCATGTAGGCTTGCACATTTCTCTGAATATTTACATTTTGATATGCAGATGTTTTGGTCAAATACGCATGTTGCCAAAGCAACTTTCCTAATACAATTCGAATCAATGTTATTTTCATTTACACATGATTTCTTTGTTCATAAATTTTTACTATACACATTTTTTTAAAAAAATAGACAGAAGAGTGTAAGTTATGAAATATTATGTTTCAGTTTCTGTATTGAACTGGTTTTTTTATATAAAAAAACACTCAGCTTCCGCACACATATTGTTTGAGATGTGAATGTATGTTTATGAGGAAAGAGGAAATATTAGCATATGAAACATGTATTCTTTTGGAAGACAATATATCTGTCCATTTGGTATTTGGGACAATATGATACTTAATGCTTACCATTCTTTTCTTCTTCTTCTTCCATGATTTGTTACCTCTCCATATAAGTATGAACAGAATAGAATTCAGTATCCCGTTTTTCATCCAAATTAGGAATAAAAAGATTGCCACAAACCTGCATCTTGTTTGGAAAGGCAATCCTACAGCACGAAGTATCATGGAAGTATCTAATGAACCTTGGTAACTGTTTTTCATTGATTCAGTTTTCTGGCTTTTCCATATACTTGTATATTCAAAGCAGACTAAAGCTTGTAAGTTATTATTAACATCACAGAGAACAGGAGAGATTGCAAATCTAGAGTTAAAAAAATAACCCTCTCTTCCCAAGGAGCTAATGTAATTGTCTTGCTTAAAGTTATCTTATCCTGTCATTTTTATCTTTCTCGTTAATGCATTTGCAGTCGCACTCTGAGAGATCATTTACACTTGGTGACCATTTTTCAGCCCTTATCACCTGTGCAGATCTTCCTGTGTCTGCCTCGTAATGCAGTTATGGAATCATTAGTGGCTATAGAGTTGTCCCCAAGTCTCACAGGCATATCAATAGGAATGGATAAAATGTGTTACACTAGAACATTCCCATGAAGATTTATTGGCCACAGCTAGCAGTATGAACCATGCTTTACAGCATGAGGTCCTCAATTTTAGGTTATCTTTTAGCTGCTGCTAAAGAGAGAAAGGGAGAAGGACAATGTTAGTAGAAACAATTCCTTAATTACAAGGCACTATATCAACTACCCAGTAGTCTGATTGGGTTATCTGTAAGCAATATTTCAGGTTTAGACACTGTGCTTCAGGAACATATTTAGCTGCTATATACATGGTTATTTATTGATTTCTGATCATTTTTTTCATTCGAAATAAAAATAGCAGGGTCAATATGAACATGTTTAACAATATTTAAAATGTTCTCCTTTTTATATCCCTTTTGATCATCTCCTGAAAAGACAAATAAAATATTGGCATTTTTTTCACAAGTGTAGGCCATCTTCCTTAATTTCGAATTTGTTTACCCTCAGGGACTGTAGCACATAACCATGTTCCACCAAAATACATGTAAATACCCAATCACATCTGATTTGGGAAGATAAGCAGGGCTGGGCCTGATTAATCCTTGGATGACTGATGACCAGAGGAAACCATGAACTCTAGATAGGGCTAGGAAAAACTCCTGCCTGAAACATTGGCCAGAGTTGACAATACTGGGCTATCGTACACGGTTTATAGCATTGTTGTGCCATGCCATCCAATTTGGGATGTCCAACTGGCAGTGATTGAGTCAATCATGCAACTAAATGAATCCAAGTCTTCAGGGCTGGATGAGCTGCATCCAAGAACACTAAGGTAATGTGCAAATGGGATCTCAGAACCACTGAAAATAATTCACAGGCCTGCAATTTTAAAAAGAACATTTTTTCAATATCTGGGCTGTTTCTAATGCATTTTTTTAGTGCTGAATTTGAAAAAAAAAACCACAATAGAAATGTTGGGCTACGTGCACTTATTTCACAAACGTCATTGATAAATTTAGTATTCATAGAAATATTGTGAAAAAAATCTTAAGTGGTGCAGCAAATCAGATTTTTTAAAAATTCAAAAAGCGTAAATTTTAAAAGGTTTTATTATCTTCACTTTTACAGGCCGGTATAATATTTGAGAAGTTTCATATATATATAATTCTTTATATTTAATTGTTAGAAATCCATCCTTAGGAACTCTGGGACCAGTAATCTGATGAGATACATAGCTTTTTCCTCCTTTCCTTGAACTAGAATTCAGATACTCTGAATTTACTAAGAATATGCACTACAGAATAAAACTGATTTAATCCTTCTTTTGCTTTCTGTCATTCATAATACAAGTCAAGTCCTCCTTATTAGAAATGCTTGGAACCAGAAGTATATTGGATTTAAGATGTTTAGGATTTTTGAATACATATAGTTGCATATATACACATACATAATAAGATATCTTGCAGATGGGATCTAAGTCTAAAAAAGAAATACGTATATTTATTCATATACACAATATACAAATAGTCTGAAGTTTAGTGTAACCAATATTTTCAATAATGTGGTGCATAAAGCAAAGTTTGCATGCATTGAATAATCGGAGAGCAGAGGTTTCATTATCTTAGACCAGTGTTTCCCAACCAGTGTGCTGTGGCACACTAGTGTGCCATGAGCGATCATCAGGTGTGCTGTGGGAAATTGGAGCCTCCAATACCCTTTCTTCCCCCTCCTGCTGAACACTTTTTCTTCTCCACTCAGGCTCCCTTCTTTCCAGCCTCGCTCTGCTTGCTTTGCCTCACTTTGCTCACACTGCCGCTTCTGCATGAGGGGGGAGGGAGGAAGACGTGACCCTTGTGGGCGCTACTGCGCAGATTCGCCCCACGTCTTCCTCCCTCCCCTCCACAGTGCTCTCTGGATATAGATGAACTACAACTCCAAAACTCAAAGTCAATGCCCACCAATTTCTTATAGTATTTTCTCTTGGTTATGGTAGTTCTGTGTGGGAAGTTTGATTCCATTCCATCATTAGTGGAGTTCAGAATGCTCTTTGATTGCGGGTGAACTATAACTCCCAGCTGTTGAGCAAGACCTTCGTGTGTATCTTTCTTCCATTCCTGCCAGGATAACTATGTTGTGTTCGTCGAAACAGGCCCAGGTTTCACACTGAGTGTATAAATACATTTAAAAACCTATTAACTATATGTATTACTGTGTTAGAGTGTCATTTTGGTTGGTGGTGTGCCCCAGGATTTTGTAAATGTAAAAAATGTACCGCGGCTCAAAAAAGGTTGAAAAACACTGTCTTAGACAACCATGTGGATAATTTGGGAGTATTTCAGATTCTGGAATTCACAATGAGGAATGTTCAATGTACTCTAGTCTTATAAAATAGAGATGGAAGAGAAAGGGAAAAATAACCTGTATACTTTTGGGTTTTACATTTTGTGCTGACATTGTTGAGCATTCTAAACTGCACTGCCCAGCAGCTAACTATCTGTTCTCTTCTTGCTGCTTGAGACATAATTTGAAAGTAGGGCAAATGAGCACCCAGGAGAGTGGGGTCACAAAAGTCAGGGTGACTTTTGCTAACCCCCAAGTCCTTCACTATAATTATATTTTTGCTCCAAGGACCTCATCACATTAAGATCAAAATTGTAGGGGGATTTACCATGGATCATGGTAAATCTTGTGGGGGCATTCGGAACCCATCACCCCATGCCTCATATCACCTACATCACCGCTTACCCCATCAATGCCTGGCTCCTCCCACTATTCTTCTCAATGAGAACAGGGAAAGCCTCCTGAATTCTCGGTGCTCCCTATTATGGCAGTTTCACCTCAGTTCAGGGATGGAGCCCTGCTTGAAGTAGATCTACATTGTCTGATGGGCTCCAGTGGGCTGCATCCTTAAACTGAGATGAAACTGTCATAAAGCTGGCAATTTTGCCTGTGTGACAAAGTAATAAGTGAGCCTACTGAGAGGTTACAAAGGCACAATCAACACTGCCACCATCACTATTACATGGTGAGCTTGGAAAGTGATGCTTATGTAGCCATTAAAGCCCATAAAGATCTTATGAAATATAACCATGATGGACAGCTGCTCTCAGGGAGATCCATGGCTGGTGGGGAAGTAGTGATAGTGACAGGGGATGGCCCATTAAGGCTAATGTGGTCTCAGTCCATTGTATACCAACAGTACCAATTGTACACTAACATGGAGAGTTTGGCCTTGTGTGTCTGATCACCAGGATCAGTTCTGAACACAAAACTTCAGACTGGCCTTAGATTAAGTGTAGATGCAACCTTTAAAAATCTCTATTAGTGTATCTTAGATTTTCTTCATGATTTTTCCCACTCAAAACCCCCCCTCAAATATTGGAAAATTTCATTGATAGTAATGCTTTCTAATAGGCAGCACGCTCCTTTAGAAAGTGTACTGTGAATCTAGTGCATGTGTGGTGTTCCAGCCTTGCGGTGTGATGCCCCAGCCTAGTGGTCAGAGACAGGCACCAGTGGTGCCAGTGGATCAGGGCCTGGATGAGGAGGATGAATGGCCAGATGTGGACATGCCTGCAACTGGGGATTTGTCTTGGGATAATACTGGCTGTGAGTATTGGCCTGAGGAAAGGGTTAATGAAGATTCTATGGAAGTTAGTTTTGAGACAGCCAGCGAGAACTCCTGTAACCTTGACTCTCATGGGAATTTGACTCCCTTGCCAGCTGAGCTCCCGGCAAATAGGGAGGAAGAGCTTTCTCAGCAAGATATGAGCCCATCTAGGCCTGCTAACGAACTGTTGGATTTTGATAGAAGGGCAAGTATCAGATCCTCGAGGAGAGATTGGAATTTGCGACGTGGGATTCAGAGGTCCCACAGAAAATAGATTCCTTTAAGAGACTGGTCCGGGAAAGAGATCTTTAGAACTGAAGCTACGTTTGGCTTGGATTGTTCATGCTCAAGTTCTCCGTTTCAAGTAGGCTGCCGAGCTATGTTCCAGTTTGATCGTTGCCACGGTTTGCCTTGGACTCTAAATTCCTGTTTCGGCCGCCGGAGCGGCCTGCCTCCGTTTTGGATTGCTTTCTTTGGGATTAACTCCAGTTTAAGAACTTATCAGTTTTGCTTTTGGACTTATTTCTACATTTAACTCTTCCATTCTTTGGACTTTTCTTATTCTAAATAGAAGTATTCTTACCGAGCTGCTTGTATGTGTGATCTAGGGGGGACGTTCCAGGTCTGAGGTGCAACAGCATGATTGTGTGTGTATTGATTTAGATTTTACAGAAAGCAAAAGGGAACATGGTAGTTATTCATTCATTCATTCGACTTTTACACCGCCACTCCCGGAGGCTCGGGGCGGTTTACAGAAGAGTTAAGATAAAAGCAATATCTGATAAAATATTCACAAGAGATTTTTGTAAACCTCACAACCAACATGTTCAGGGGAAGTTTCTTGCAGTCATAATTCTGCAAAACACTGCCCAAAATTGAGAACAGATAAGAGATTTCCACTACAAGGCTTTGCACGTGCCTGCCTACCAATAACCATTGGAGTGAGAAAATCCAGGACTGATGACAAGGCGGAGTAATACTGAGGACTCCCTGTGGACACTCAGAGAACAAACTAGCCTAGAAGCTTAAGAAAGAATCACGTCCTTTGGCCTTATAAAAGAAATCCTAGAAACTAAAGCTGAGGCCTTTAAAAGTCAAAGACTGTAGAATACTTTTTATGTTTTGTAGAAGCCTTAAAACCTTTTGTTTCAGTGATCATTAATAGCAATAAACTGGTGGCAAACAAGAGTGTCTGACCTTTTGGCTTTGCTGTTTCAGAGGAGGGTGTTGTGAAAACCATTTATACTGCAAAATCTTCTTCACTGCTGCTACAGTGTCACGAACGCCGACTTAGAACTGCCCCTTTAACACACACACGGAGACGTATCAAAGGCTAACTAGTTTATTGAATATAAAAACAGTCCAAAAGGTATATAGTCCAATAAATGCAAGTATTCAAAGTATAAAGTCAATAGTCCAAAGTATAATGGCAAATAGCTTGAAGCGAGGCAAGGCTCCGCAATTCAATGCGGATCAGGAAACAGGGCAAGGTTTCGCGCATCCAATGCGAATCAGGAACCAGGGCAAAGTGCCGCAAACCACTGCGGCTCAGGAAACAAGGCAAAGGCAAGGCAAGACTTGATGACCACGGTTAACTTGTGGTCCCACTCGCTCGCGCCTATTCAGTATAGACGTGGCCGGAGAACTGAGGATCAGTTCCCACGGGCCGTACTTAATCCCTCGGCCGGGCCCCCCGACGATCTAGGGCCCGGCGCCCAGTCTCTACTTTCCGAACGGTGACGGTCTAGGGACAGGTGCCAGCTCCTCCTGCCCTCCTCTATGTCCCTGCGCCTGTTATGAGAACGGCCCCGCTCTTCCAGCCTAGTATCGCTATCTTCCTGAGAAGTAGCCTCCCCGAAGTTTCCCATCCGCTAGCCTCCATCTGCTGTTCAGCCAGCTCCTGGGAACCTCGGCCATTTGGGAATTCATAACTATCTCCGCTATCTGCTTCACTGCCTCCCATCTCCACCTGGTCCGCTCCTTCCCCGGGAGAATGCTCCCATTCGAAATCCCAGGCTAAACTCTCTGGCGGTGGACTGGGCAAAGGCACCGCTGACCAATCTTGCTCTGGGCCTTCCAACTCATCCTCCGAATCCCTTTCAGCCTGTGCGGGTCCCAATGCCAACGGGACCCCTGGTGCATTACCCCTCCCCCGTTGCCCGAGCGGACCCATGGGTGCTACACTATCCCCCCCCCTCAGGGCCCCCCCTGGGCCGCCCCCGGGGTGCGGGTGGGTCGCTGCGTGGGCAAATTCTTGGTGGACAGCCAAACTTTATCCCCCACAAGGATGTCGGGGCCCTCCTGGCGCCGCCGATCAGCCATCCGCTTGTAGTCAGCTTTCGCCTGGTCCAATTGAGTACGTAGCAAGTCTTGGAGTGCAGTGAGCTCTCGAAGCCAATCCTTAGCCTCGGAAACATCCGCGGACGGGTCCACCGGGCGGGTAGAACCGAGGGTGGTGTCCATAGTTGGCAAAGAAAGGAGTCTCTTTGATGGATTCCTGCGTCCGCATTGTTGTAAGCAAACTCTGCCAAGGACAACAGGGACGCCCAATTGTTTTGCTGATAGTTGACATAGCAGCGCAAATACTGCTCCAAGGTGGCATTGACCCTTTCGGTCTGGCCATCGGTCTGCGGGTGATGAGCCGTGGACATCCGCACATCAATCCCCAGCAGCTTCTGGACGGCCTTCCAGAACTGGGAAGTGAATTGAGTGCCCGGTCCGTCACCAGGCTCTGGGAAGTCCATGCAGCCGAAACACATGTTGCACAAACATATCAGCAGTCTCTTTGGCGGTAGGCACCCCCACACAGGGGATGAAGTGACCCATCTTGGTGAAACAGTCCACCACGACCAGTATCGTGGTGAAGCCCTTGGATTTGGGGAGGTCAGTGATGAAATCGGCCGAAATCATCTTCCAAGGGGCAGAGGGGGTCGGAAGCGGCTGGAGCAAACCAGCCGGCTTGCCCCCCTGGTTCTTAGCCCGATGACACACAGGGCAGGATCCCACATAGTCCTCCACATCCCTCCGCACTTTAAGCCACCAAAAGTCCCGTAGGGACCAGTTGGAGAGTCTTGAAAAGCCCAAAATGGCCTGCGGCCCGGCTATCGTGGCAAAGCTTGAGAATGTCCTCCCGCTCGGGCCCAGGGGAAACATAGACAGAGTCCCGGTGGTAAAGTACCCCATTCTTTACCTGAAACGGAGCCGGAGGTCCCTTGGTCAGTTGCTCCTGCACCCACGGGTCGGTCCGCTGGCGAGCCTGGACCCGCACACTCAAGGGTCTCTTGTCGCCAGGGGCTGGCGGAGCCACCGGAGGGTTGACAGGACGCGCCCGAGCCGCCGCAAAGTTCTCCGCTTTAAGCAACCGGGCCTCGGACGGCCCGCCGCCCTCACGAACATACTCCGGCTTTCGACAGCGCATCAGCTTGCTTGGTCTGCTTGGGGGTCACATAGTGAATGCGGAAATTGAATCGCTCAAAGAACAGGGACCATCTCTGTTGCCTCTGGTTCAATTTGCGCTGGGATTTCAGATGCTCCAAGTTCCGGTGGTCGGTGTGAACCTCCACCGGGAACTTGGCCCCTTCAAGCAGGTGCCTCCAGACCTCGAAAGCCACCTTGATGGCCAACAGTTCCTTCTCCCAAATGGTGTAGTTCTTTTCCGGAGCCGCAGCTGCCGGGAGTAGTAGGCACAGGGCAACAAGTCCGTCCCCTGAGGCTGTAGCAGGATCGCTCCCACCGCCACATCCGAAGCATCGGCCTGGACGATGAAAGGGGTGCGGGGGTTGGGGTGCTGCAAAAGCGGCTGAGTGGTGAACAGCTGCTTCAACTTGCGAAACCCCACATCGGCCTCCGGAGTCCACCGGAACGGCACCTTTCCCCGCAAACACTGGGTGATCGGATCAGCCCACTTGGCAAAGTCAGGAATGAACTTTCTGTAGTAGTTGGCAAAGCCCAGGAATCTTTGAATGTCTTTTTGCTAGCAGGGGGTGCCCAGTCAACCACGGCTTGGACCTTGGTGTCATCCATGGCAATGCCCGTAGGTGAGATACGGTAGCCCAGAAAGTCCACCTCACGCAAGTCGAAAGCACACTTCTCCAGCTTAGCATAGAGCCCGTGGGCCCTCAGTCTCTGGGCACTTCCTTGACATGGCGATCATGGGTCGCCTGATCCGGAGAAAAATCAGCAGATCGTCTAAGTAGACCGCCAGATAGCGGTCCAACAGGTCTCGGAAAATGTCATTCATGAAATGTTGGAAACAGGCGGGAGCGTTGCACAAACCGAATCCCATCACCAGGTATTCAAAACTGCCCCACTTGGTCTGGAAGGCCGTCTTCCATTCATCGCCCTGTCGAATCCGGACAAGGTTGTAAGCCCCCCTCAGGTCCAGTTTAGTGAACACCTTAGCTCCCGCATCCGCTCCAAGAGCTCGGGGATCAAGGGCAGGGGATAGCGATTCCGGATCGTGAACTAGTTGAGCTCCCTGTAGTCATTGCACAGTCGCAACTCCCGATTTCTTCTTGACGAAAAGAATCGGAGCCCCAGCCGGGATTGGGAGGGCCGAATGAACCCCTTCCGCAGGTTCTCATCCAGGAAATCTCGGAGAGCCTGTTGCTCTGGTTCCGAGAGAGGGTAGAGTCTTCCCCGCGGGATCGGGGCCCCCCGGTTGCAGTTCAATGGCACAGTCATAGGGCCGGTGCGGAGGCAAGCGTTCCGCCTCCTTCTCACTGAAGACATCCCAAAATCCGGCATACTTCTTGGGCAAGGTAGCCACATTCTCCACTTCTTGGGCCAGGGACGCCCGGGCCGACATGCGGTGGCCCTGGCAATGGTCCGAAGAAAAATTAGCTGCCTCTTAGCCCAGGAGATCTGGGGGTCGGGAGTGCGAGCCACACAATGCCCAGGACAATGGGGAAATCTGGGAGCCTGGTCACAAGGAAAGAAATGTCCTCTTTATGGGAGCTAGTCCACATCCTAGTAGGAGCCGTATACTGCGTCACAGCCCCTGTTTTCAGGACTCTCCCATCAATGGTTTGGACACCCTTAGGCTCTTGGAGATCAAGAAAATTTAATCCGGCGGACTTGGCATAGTCCGCATCGATGAAGTTGTTGGTCGCTCCCGAGTCAATCATGGCATGGACCATCATTGGCCCCTTCTCTGGCGACCACAAACTGACCATTACAAGGAACAATTGTCCAGTCTTGGGTTCAGGGGGGAGGTTAGCGACGTCGGCCGAGTGAGCGAACCCTCTTACACCCGGCCGGCCCCTTCCCCCGTCGCCTGAAGGGCCTCTTCGGGCTCTGGGGCCCCTCCGAGGGCGGCAGAGGCCCGAGGAGTCTTTCCACGCGGCTTCTGGGGCACTCCTTAGAAAAATGTCCAGCCCCCGCAGTACCAGCACAAGTTGAGGCGCTGACGCCGGGCCTTCTCCGCTTGGTCTACTTTGGGCCGAACTGTACCCAACTGCATGGGCTCCGGGTCATCCGGGCCCGCCGGCACTGGTAATTGCCGGGTTGAAATTGTCCAGCCCCTTCCTTCCGCGCCACCGGTTTCTCCATCACGCCCTTGTCCCACCGTCTCCTGGTTTGCAGTCCCGCTTCCAACCGAAGGCTCAAGGTGATGGCAGCCTCCAGATCTGCGGGCCGAGGATGTTTGATCATCTCCTGTTGCAGTTCCGACGGCAATCCCGCAATGTAGTGATACCGCAACGACGGCAGACCCCACTGCGTCTGGGAAGCCAGAACACGAAAACGGGAGATGTACTGGGACAGGGAGATATCCTTGCACGTCAGCCGGGCCAGATCCCTCTCAGCCAGTTCTTCATTCACCGGGGCCCCCCATGTTTCCCTGATCGCATCCAGGAAAGCCTGCAGCGTGTTGGTATGGGGGGACTGCGCCCGGATCAATGCGGTGGCCCACGTTGCCGCAGACCCTTCCAGCAGATTGAAGACAAAAACCACCTTGGCTCGATCGTTGGCGAACTCGTTGGGGCGTTGCTCCAAGTAAAGTTCCACTTGGCACACAAAAACCTCCACCTGGGCCGGATTGCCACCGAAGCGGCCAGGTGGGCTCACCCCCGGGTGCCGTCCGGCCCGGGTCCGCAGCTCCCCCAATTCTCGTTGCATGTCTTGCACCTGCTGATCCGTCAGGTTAGCCATGGCAACCGTGGGGACGATGGGAGCCTGAGTGCGCTGTCTGCGGTTCCTGGTACGTCCCGTGGTGCAAAAAGGGGTTCGAGGAGTTCTCCGGCCAACTGTCACGAACGCCGACTTAGAACTGCCCCTTTAACACACACACGGAGACGTATCAAAGGCTAACTAGTTTATTGAATATAAAAACAGTCCAAAAGGTATATAGTCCAATAAATGCAAGTATTCAAAGTATAAAGTCAATAGTCCAAAGTATAATGGCAAATAGCTTGAAGCGAGGCAAGGCTCCGCAATTCAATGCGGATCAGGAAACAGGGCAAGGTTTCGCATCCAATGCGAATCAGGAACCAGGGCAAAGTGCCGCAAACCACTGCGGCTCAGGAAACAAGGCAAAGGCAAGGCAAGACTTGATGACCACGGTTAACTTGTGGTCCCACTCGCTCGCGCCTATTCAGTATAGACGTGGCCGGAGAACTGAGGATCAGTTCCCACGGGGCCGTATTTAATCCTCGGCCGGGCCCCCCGACGATCTAGGGCCCGGCGCCCAGTCTCTACTTTCCGAACGGTGACGGTCTAGGGACAGGTGCCAGCTCCTCCTGCCCTCCTCTATGTCCCTGCGCCTGTTATGAGAACGGCCCCGCTCTTCCAGCCTAGTATCGCTATCTTCCTGAGAAGTAGCCTCCCCCCGAAGTTCCCATCCGCTAGCCTCCATCTGCTGTTCAGCCAGCTCCTGGGAACCTCGGCCATTTGGGAATTCATAACTATCTCCGCTATCTGCTTCACTGCCTCCCATCTCCACCTGGTCCGCTCCTTCCCCGGGAGAATGCTCCCATTCGAAATCCCAGGCTAAACTCTCTGGCGGTGGACTGGGCAAAGGCACCGCTGACCAATCTTGCTCTGGGCCTTCCAACTCATCCTCCGAATCCCTTTCAGCCTGTGCGGGTCCCAATGCCAACGGGACCCCTGGTGCATTACCCCTCCCGCGGTGCCCGAGCGGACCCATGGGTGCTACAATTAATTATAAGAATGTGGTGTCACCAAAAGACAAAAGAGTAATGGCACATGATTTAAGGGCAGGATTGTGTTCTGGATTTAAATATATTTTATTTTTAAAGTTACTATTTTAGTAATTTTTGAGAAATGAAAATAGTGGGCATCATATATAAATGTGACTAACTACATTTTAAAGTACATTTCTATGTTATGGTACTTTTAACTCTTCATATTTGCATTCCCAACGAGGTGAATAGTAGGGTTCTGCACAGATCCATTCTTCAAAATGGACTCCGGCTGTTTCAGCCAGATATAACAGCACAGGCGTCACCGCCATTTTTTTCTGGCTCCAACAGACCATGTGGCTGCCCAAAATTATTGATTTTGGTTTCTTTTGGTTACATGTGAAGCATGGAGAGGCAGCCACACATGCATGGGGTTTCCCTGAGCCCTGGCTGTTTAACCAAATTGCACACCCCTAGTGAATAGATTCACAAAACCAATACTTACCAGATTTGACTTTTCTTCCATCCATAGCATGTAATACTTAAAGATAATTACTACTTTTCCATCTCTACCTGTGTTACACTAAACTTCTAAAAAAAACCCTCCCAAACATTCATTAATCAGTAGCATGTATCATGTCATCTCATTTGAGCCTATGCAAGAGTTAACCTAGAGGCAATTTAAGGCTCTTCTACATCGCCTAAAAATCCAAGAGAAACTGGGTTATTTTAACCCAATTCCTTCTGGGTTGCTGTACCCATTCGCAACCCAAACCCCAGGCTTTTATGGGGGGTGACTAGTTGGCTTGAGGTCTGGGTCTTTCCAGGTGCTGTAGAAATCTGGAGAAAACAGTTAAATCCCAGTTTTATCTAGGTTATAATTTGGTTTTATTTGAAGAGTCATTTAGATGCCTCAGGTAAAACTGAGACAGGTCCTGCATTTTGGGCCTGTCTGGAAGGGCCCTCAGTGAAATGGATCATGAATCATTTGATTATTATGAAACCATCTCACCTGAAGCTAGACGGAAATAACATGTTGGTCAAAATCTAGTGGAAGCAACTTATTTATTTAGCACATTTGTATACTGCTCCATCTCAGCCCGAAGGCAACTCGGGGCGGTTTACAACGACATCATAAAAGCAACATTTAGAACAAATTAAAAACATTAATACATTGATTAAAATCATAACAATATTAAAACAGTACGTCTCCAAGATTAAAACATAGTCCGATCTCATAGTCAATTGTTCCACAACTTCTCTTTGTCCCATAAAAGGTAGGTAGTTGATTTCTTCAAGTTTATGCTAGAGACCATTTCTAATTGTCCATGGATTTTCTAACCACATAGTTACTAAAATGAGGAGTAGCTGTAACAAGTTAAAGCTCACTTTATTACGGGCAATGATCAGCTCATGAGAAGAGGAACACAGTCCCGCACAAACACATTAGGTCTAAGGGGCAAGAGATTTAAAACTTTAAAACTTCAATACTTTAAAACCTTAAAACTCTAAAACCTTAAAACAAGTGCATCATTTCCAGAACATCAAGACAAGAATATATCAAAATTAATGGATTTAAAAGGGAGGGAGTCTGAAGGGAGGGGATGTAGCACAGGTAAGGGAAGTCCAGTCAGACAGAGGAGGGAGCAACATCCATTACTATAATAAAAATACTAGAATTAAAAGACTTTAATCAATTTTCTGCTAGTATGAAATCTTGACTTGTACTTGCTGGTGCTATTCGTCATTGACTGCCAGATTTTAATAGTGGATTTTTTTCAAGTTTATGCTAGAGACCATTTTTAATTGTCCATGGTTTTGCTAACTACATAGTTACTAAAATGAGTAGTAGCTGTAACACGGATCATCAAATGGATATTAGAAAACAGAGGATATAGGTTTCTAAGACCATGTCCTCTAGAAAACACATAAAATATCCCATCTGATAACAAGAATAGTTCTTCCACATAAGAAATTAGGAAGAGCCTGCTAAAGAAGGCCAAAGGCCTATATAGTCCAGCATTCACACAGTAGCCAATCTGATGCATTCATGTCCTACTAATGTGATTTGAATGCCACAACACACCCACACCCATTTTTGAACTGTTGGAATCTAATGAAAACTCCATATTCACAGCTTGGTTGAATAATGAATTATGTATTAAAAGGTTCATACACATACTTTTTCCAGGGAACCCATCTGATGAGCATGTAAGTTTAACAAAAAAGGCATAGAAGAAAAGGCATAGCAGTCCAATCTAGAGATCAATAAGAACATCATGTTCACCTCTTTATTTATTTAGCAATATGTCCAAATCTTAACGAAAGCACGTGCACATATTTTCAGTGTCTGAGCAATAGAGGGGAAGCTACATGTGTCAAATTGCTGCATTTCTTTTTCAAACCAGATGTGGATAAATATACATGACTAAAATGTGTTTGCTGGTAATATGTAGATGTACAAATGTTTTAGTTAATGTATATGCGAAAGAAAATATCAAAAATATACCCAACAGTAAAATAGGATATGCACCAAAACAGAGAGGGAAAAAAGATCTTGTACTCTAATTAAGAACTTTGGTAGGATGAGAATGCTGGTGGGATTCTCAGAAATACAGAATCTTCTCAACTCCAGACTAACCCCAAAGCATGTTCTGGAACCCAAGGTCATGTCTAAATATATGTGCAGTAGGCCTGGTTATCTCCTATTTAAATTTATTTGAAATTCATTTTTTTCTTATTTAAAATTATTTCCTTAGTTTACCGACCCTCAGGCCCTAACCCAGAAGTATAATTTCTTTACCGAACCTGGGATGGCAATTTTTCTTTAATTTTTGTAATAGATCGTATTTTCCCTTCTCCTCTCGCCAGCTCAGAGATTCGTCTAACAGGAATATTTATCTCTCCAAAATTGCTTTTCGGGGTCACTTACAGACTTCAGAGTCCTGTTCCTGCCTTCTGCCAGCTCCCAGGAAAAAGTAAAAGTGCACGAAAGCTTTGCCAAAAACTGCAGACCCGAGCAATCGATTGCCAGAGAGAATGGATCGGATCCATTGCTCTGGCAATGCATTGCTCGGGTCTGCGGTTTTGGGCAAAGCTTTCGCGCACTTTTCCTCTTTCCTGGGAGAAGGCAGAAGGCAGGGACAAGACTCTGATGTCTGTAAGTGACCCTGAAAAGCAATTTTGGAGGAGATAAATATTCCTGTTAGAAGAAGCTCATATTTATCTGTGCATTTCATTTGCATTAATTGATTATTTGTTGATATAGCTTGCTTCTATGATGTTATTAGTGATGCCCTCCATTCTTCCCTCCCAGCTGAGGTCACGAATAATAACGAATATTTGTTATTAATAACGTTTTAATTACGAACTTTTTGGAAATTTTTTTTGTAAGTATTTCAATTACTAATTTAAAAAATCCCCCCCCCAATAGTAGTTTGGAACCAATTTTTTTATGGATCAACCAACCCTAATGTGCAGGCATACTTAGAAAAGCAGAAGTAATGTGACATGGAAGTTTTTTCTCTGATAATTATATTCCCATGCTAACAAATGAAAATATCAGCAGGAAAAAAAGAAAACACTCCAAAATTGCCCACAATTTGTGCCCACAATTTTTCCCCTCAAATAAATTAAGCAGACATAGAAATTAACATGATGTGATTTTTTGAAGTTGGAGGGGCGGTGGGAGAGAGGAGGAGAGAAAAATAACAAAACATTTCTAAGGCAAAATATCCATAGCGGAAAATCAAGCAGAAGCTCTTCACTGAAAAACAAACAATTGGTGCGGAATCCCAACTGTTTCTGAATGCAAATGTTTTTCCATGAGATGTGAATGGATTTTGCTTCCTTGTAGGAGAACCGTGGTGTGTTTGTGTCTCGTTTGCCTAAATTGGAAGGTGTTGCCTAGAAGATAATGTATGTAGATTATCTGAATGACAAACTCTTCAAAAGAAGTAATTTTCTGCCCATGTGCAGCTGTGCTTCTTTATTGTGTCTATAATTAAACATTTGCTTTCAGGTTTGGAAAGGATGTAGATGTCTCTACACACCGTTTAATGCTATGCAAAATGAGGATTTAAGCACATAAGAAGAATTCTGCTAGTGATTTGCCAAGCTTCCTGTTTACCTTTGTTAGCTACAAAATAAAAATATCTGCCTGCTGCAGTGCTATTAGGTGACAATATTTCCCTGCCACTACCACCTTGTTTATGCTAAACAATAATGGGTAGCCAGTGATGTGTGCAAAAATGGCTTCTTAAAATTCATAATTCTACTTGAGGACAAAGAAATTGAAGAACATTTCATAAAATATCTCCAGGGGGAGGGAAATTTTATGATACCAATATTGATTTAGCATTGGCATAGTTATTTGGCCATAACTGCTAGCTAATTTTTTTCATTCTTCTCTAGATCTGTGGAAGGTATAGTTTCGTGTGGCACCTGTGCTCTTTGGCAGAGAAAATTAATGATCTTGTACAACTACAATTTCCATGATTCTATAGCACTGAGCTATGACAGTTAAAGTGATGTCAAACTGCCTTCGTTCTACAGTTAGATGCATCACTAGTGCTGTTCCAGGACATTATAAGATACCAGCGATTACCAAAGAAATGGTGGAGAAGGTGGGATGAAGTCCTGAAGCATTTGTAAGTTTTACTGCCTCTTATTTCAGTTTCCAAGGCAAGCATTCAACATAATTTATAATTTATTATTTTATTTACTGCATTTTATCCCATCCTTCTCAACCCCCGAAGGGGGACTCAGGGCGGCTTACATTGAGCCCCATCAAGAGGCTATTTCAACAGTTACAATAAAATCTCAACATATAGACAACATAATAAAACATCATAATTAAAATCAAATACAGTCATCAGTTAAAAATATAAACCAGCCTCATCCGTCTTAACATCAATCCAGATTCATCCCTTTAGGGTGCTGCTACTTCTATTGACCAAATGCCTGGTCCCAGAGCCAAGCCTTTAACTTCTTGCAGAAAGTTAGGAGAGAAGAGATCGCTCCTATGTCTGTTGGAAGTGTGTAACATAGGCAAGGAGCCACCACCGAGAAGGCCCTGTCCCTCATCCCCGCCAGGCCTATTTCAGCTGTTGATGGGAGCAAGAGCAGGGCCTCTTCTGATGATCTTAAATTTTGAGGTGGCACGTAGGGGCGGATGTGTTCAGACAAGTAAGCTGGGCCAGAACCGTTTAGAGCTTTAAAGGTCAAAACCAGCACTTTGAATTGGGCTCGGAGATGGATCGGCAGCCAGTGAAGCTGTCATAATAGGGGAGTGGTATGCTCCCTGTATGTCATAATAACAAAACTTGCCGCTCATTTTCCTGGGAAGCATAGTAACTAGGGGTGTGCGACTTGGCAAAAAATCCTGTGTTTTAGATCTCGTTTTTGACTGCCCCCACCCGTCCCATTCCATTTACCGGGAAATTCCTGAAATCAGGAAGGTGTGTGTGTGTGTGCCATTTTCGGCCTGGTAAGATTTGGTCCATTGGCTCATTTCTCTGTCATTTTAGGCCTATCAGGATGCATTTTGCCTCAGTTGTCCCAATCAGCCCACCACAAGAGGGGAGAAAAATTGCACAGATGACCAGGCCTCTGATTGGCTGAGAAAGTAATGTGAGAAACAGAGGGGAAAATCTCAACTCCCTGAGTCCCCCCCGGGGGGGGGGGTTGGGTTGAGAAGGGCAGGGTAGAAATATAGTAAATAAATAAACAAACTAGCTGTACCCGACACGCGTTGCTGTGCCCTTTTTAGGAGATGCGAGAAAGTCCAATCATCCACGGTGTGCCCTCCTCTAAACTGCAGTTGGATGGAGTGTGGGTCATGGGGGGCATGGTGTGCCAAGTTGGGTCTTTATTGGTCTTGGTTCTGGGCCACAGTGGTCAGTGGGGAATGATGGGTTTTGAAGTACTGCAAATCCCATTTTCCATGGTGGTACTTCAAGTCCCATCATGCAAGGTCAGGGCTCTGTGTGCCAAGGTAGAAGATTAAGGTCCAGGACCTCAAAGGTAGCATTCTCGGAAATGCTACCTGTTCCACGCGCAGGGACAGCCAGACAGGCAGAGCTCAGGAGCTTCAATGCGTGGATGAGGCAGTGGTGTCGAGAGGAAGGATTTAGATTTGTTAGGAACTGGGGAACATTTTCAGGAAAGCCAGACCTGTACAAAAGGGACGGGTTACACTTGAACGAAAATGGAACCAGACTGCTGGCGACTAATATTAAAAAGGCTTCAGAGCAGCTTTTAAACTGATTCCTAGGGGAAAGTCGACAGGAGCTGGGCAGCTTCCGGTTCGAGAGGGTGAAACGCCAAGTATGGAGGATGAAATTTACGCACAAATGGCTGATTCAACAGAAAAGATAGAAAGTAGTCAAGAGGTAGGACATGGTAGGCCTTCTACAAATTCTCATAAACAGCCAAAGTTGAAAGGGCACCAGAGCAATAAATATAAATGTCTGTACGCAAACGCTAGAAGCCTTCGAACAAAAATAGGGGAGTTGGAATGTTTGGCAAAAGAAAAATATTGATATTATTGGCATAACAGAAACCTGGTGGACAGAGGAAAACAATTGGGACACAAAAATTCCAGGTTATAAACTGTACAGGAAAGACAGGAGAGGGAAAAACGGTGGCGGTGTGGCCTTGTACATAAATGAAGAGCTAGAATCTCATGAATTAGAATTTCAAGAAAATTCAAACTCACTTACAGAAACATTGTGGATAAAAGTCCCAGGACAAAAACTAATCTAGCATTAGGGATCTGCTATCGCCCTCCCAACCAAACTCCAGAGCAGACTGCTATCTGGAAAATGAAATTAAACAGGCCTCAAAAAAGCAATAAATTAGTCATAATGGGGACTTCAACTATCCCCGAATAGATTGGCTAAATTCTTGTTCTACGCATGAAAGAGAGACAAGGTTCCTCGACATGCTAGCTGATTATTCCCTTGAGCAGATGGTCATGGAACCAACCAGGGGAAAGGGATCCTGGACTTGGTGCTAACTAATGAACAAGATCTCGTTCAAGATGTCCTTGTAACTGAGCCCATAGGTACCAGTGACCACAACACAATAACCTTCAACTTAAGTTTGATAGCAAACTGTCAGTGAAAACTAACACAGAGACCTTAAATTTTCACAAAGGGAATTTCACCAAAATGAGAAAAATAGTAAAGAACAAACTAAAAGGAACAGTAAAAAAAATCAAATCCCTCCAAAATGCTTGGAAACTGTTTAAAAATACTATAAAACAAGCCGAACTAAAATGCATTCCTAAAATAAGAAAGAGGCCGGGAAAGTCCAAGAGGACATCAGTATGGCTTACAAATGAAGTAAAAGATGTGATTGGAAAGAAGAAAAACTCATTTAAGAAATGGAAGGCTCTTCCTACTGAGGAGAACAGAAAGGAACACAAGCTCTGGCAAACTAAATGCAAAGCAACCGTCAGGAAAGCCAAGAGAGATTTTGAGGCACATATAGCTAAGAACATTAAAAAAATAGCAAAACTTCTTTAAGTACATCAGAAGCAGGAACCCAACTAGAAAAGCAGTTGGGCCACTTGACGAAAAATGGTAAGAAAGGGACGATAAGTGAAGACAAGGAGATTGCTGA
>JARBWK010000005.1:130932156-131366004 GCA_030556195.1 Anolis apletophallus
AGCCTCTGATTGGCTGAGAAAGTAATGTGAGAAACAGAGGGAAAATCTCAACTCCTGAGTCCCCCGGGAGGTTGGAGTTGAGAAGGGCAGGGTAGAAATATAGTAAATAAATAAACAAACTAGCTGTACCCGACACGCGTTGCTGTGCCCTTTTAGGAGATGCGAGAAAGTCAATCATCCCACGGTGTGCCCTCCTCTAAACTGCAGTTGGATGGAGTGTGGGTCATGGGGGCATGGTGTGCCAAGTTGGGTCTTTATTGGTCTTGGTTCTGGGCCACAGTGGTCAGTGGGGAATGATGGGTTTGAAGTACTGCAAATCCCATTTTCCATGGTGGTACTTCAAGTCCCATCATGCAAGGTCAGGGCTCTGTGTGCCAAGGTAGAAGATTAGGGTCCAGGACCTCAAGGTAGCATTCTCGGAAATGCTACCTGTTCCACGCGCAGGGACAGCCAGACAGGCAGAGCTCAGGAGCTTCAATGCGTGGATGAGGCAGTGGTGTCGAGAGGGAAGGATTTAGATTTGTTAGGAACTGGGGAACATTTTCAGGAAAGCCAGACCTGTACAAAAGGGACGGGTTACACTTGAGCAATGGAACCAGACTGCTGGCGACTAATATTAAAAGGCTTCAGAGCAGCTTTTAAACTGATTCTAGGGGAAAGTCGACAGGAGCTGGGCAGCTTCGGTTCGAGAGGGTGAAACGCCAAGTATGGAGGATGAAATTTACGCACAAATGGCTGATTCAACAGAAAAGATAGAAAGTAGTCAAGAGGTAGGACATGGTAGGCCTTCTACAAATTCTCATAAACAGCCAAAGTTGAAAGGGCACCAGAGCAATAAATATAAATGTCTGTACACAAACGCTAGAAGCCTCGAACAAAAATAGGGGAGTTGGAATGTTTGGCAAAAGAAAAAAATATTGATATTATTGGCATAACAGAAACCTGGTGGACAGAGGAAAACAATTGGGACACAAAAATTCAGGTTATAAACTGTACAGGAAAGACAGGAGAGAGAAAACGGTGGCGGTGTGGCCTTGTACATAAATGAAGAGCTAGAATCTCATGAATTAGAATTTCAAGAAAATTCAAACTCACTTACAGAAACATTGTGGATAAAAGTCCCAGGACAAAAAACTAATCTAGCATTAGGGATCTGCTATCGCCCTCCCAACCAAACTCCAGAGGCAGACTGCTATCTGGAAAATGAAATTAAACAGGCCTCAAAAAGCAATAAATTAGTCATAATGGGGGACTTCAACTATCCCCGAATAGATTGGCTAAATTCTTGTTCTACGCATGAAAGAGAGACAAGGTTCCTCGACATGCTAGCTGATTATTCCCTTGAGCAGATGGTCATGGAACCAACCAGGGAAAGGGGATCCTGGACTTGGTGCTAACTAATGAACAAGATCTCGTTCAAGATGTCCTTGTAACTGAGCCCATAGGTACCAGTGACCACAACACAATAACCTTCAACTTAAGTTTGGATAGCAAACTGTCAGTGAAAACTAACACAGAGACCTTAGAATTTTCACAAAGGGAATTTCACCAAAATGAGAAAAATAGTAAAGAACAAACTAAAAGGAACAGTAAAAAAAAATCAAATCCCTCCAAAATGCTTGGAAACTGTTTAAAAATACTATAAAACAAGCCGAACTAAAATGCATTCCTAAAATAAGAAAGAGGCCGGGAAAGTCAAGAGGACACCAGTATGGCTTACAAATGAAGTAAAAGATGTGATTGGAAAGAAGAAAAACTCATTTAAGAAAGGAAGGCTCTTCCTACTGAGGAGAACAGAAAGGAACACAAGCTCTGGCAAACTAAATGCAAAGCAACCGTCAGGAAAGCCAAGAGAGATTTTGAGGCACATATAGCTAAGAACATTAAAAAAATAGCAAAAACTTCTTTAAGTACATCAGAAGCAGGAACCCAACTAGAAAAGCAGTTGGGCCACTTGACGAAAATGGTAAGAAAGGGACGATAAGTGAAGACAAGGAGATTGCTGAGCGGCTAAACGACTTCTTTGCCTCCGTTTTCACACAGGAGGACAGACAACATATGCCTGCAGCTGAGTCAGTTTTTTTCAGGGAGGAATTAAATGAATTAAACCAGATAGAGATAAACAAGGAAGATGTTCTCACATGCCTTACTAAACTAAATGTCAACAAATCACCAGGGCCAGATGGCATCCACCCCAGAGTTCTTAAGGAACTCAAGTGTGAAATTGCTGAAATTCTAGCCAAAATATATAACCTTTCTCTAAGATCAGGCACTGTGCCGAGGACTGGAGGGAGGCAAATGTAACTCCGATCTTCAAGAAAGGATCAGGGGTGATCCAGGAAATTATAGGCCAGTTAGTCTAACCTCAGTTCCAGGCAAAGTGATGGAAACCATTATTAAAGAAAAAATTACTAAGCACATAGAAGAACAGGCATTGCTGAAGGAAAATCAACATGGTTTCTGCAAAGGCAAATCATGTCTTACTAACTTGATAGAATTCTTTGAGGGTGTAAATAAACACATAGATAAAGGGGACCCAGTCGATATTGTTTACCTTGACTTTCAAAGGCTTTTGACAAAGTCCCTCACCAAAGGCTCCTAAATAAGCTCTTCAGCCATGGAATCAGGGGACAGGTCTTGTCCTGGATTGGAACCTGGCTAAACTGTAGGAAACAAAGGGTGGTAATAAATGGACACTTCTCTGGGTGGAAAGAGGTGAGAAGTGGCGTACCCCAAGGTTCAGTTTTAGGACCGTTACTTTTTATTTTATTCATAAATGATCTGGATGTAGAAGTAAATTGTGAGGTAGCAAAGTTTGCAGATGACACTAAACTGTTCAGGGTAGTTAAAAATGAAACTGACTGTAAAGAGCTCCAGAAAGATCTCTCGAAATTGAGTGAATGGGCAACAAAGTGGCAAATGCATTTTAACCTAAACAAGTGTAAAGTCATGCACATCGGGGAAAAGAACCCCAAATACACTTATCAACTGATGGGATCAAAGCTTTCTGAGACAAACCAGGAAAGGGATCTTGGGGTTTTGGTGGACAGCTCAATGAAGATGTCAACCCAATGCGCTGCAGCAGTGAAAAAAAGCAAATTCTATGCTTGGCATGATCAGGAAGGGAATCGAAAATAGGTCGGCAAATGTTGTATTGCCTCTCTACAAATCTATGGTGAGGCCACATCTGGAGTACTGTGTACAATTCTGGTCTCCGCACCTCAAGAAGGATATAACGGAACTGGAAAGGTACAAAGAAGGGCAACAAATATGATCCAAGGGATGGAGCAGCTCCCTTATGAAATCAGGTTGCAACGCCTTGGTCTTTTCAGCCTTGAAAGACGGCGTTTAAGAGGTGACTTGATCGAAGTGTATAAAATCATGCATGGGATAGAAAAGGTGAACAAAGAAAAAATATTTTCTCTGTCACACAATACTAGGACTAGGGGGCACTCCCTAAAGCTCCAAGGTAGGAAAGTCAGGACTAATAAAGGGAAATATTTCTTCACCCAGAGGGTCATTGGGTTATGGAACTCACTTCCAGAGGAGGTTGTGACAGCTGTCAGCCTGGACAGCTTCAAGGCAGGATTAGACAGATTCATGGATACCAAGGGAATCAGTAGCTACTGAAATGGACATCCAAGTGCCACCTCTGTGTTGATGGAGGCAGGCAGGATTTTCCCCGGGTACTGGTTGTGGGGGGTCGGGAGCAGGTGAGGGTTTTGCCCTCCTTTCTGCTAGAGATCCCTGTGTACAACTAGTGGGCCACTGTGTGACACAGAATGCTGGACTAGATGGGCCGAGGCCCGATTCAGCATGGCTCTTCTTATGTTCTTATGTTCTTAAGGTAGGTTACTGTAAATTCAGGCCATACACAATGTCCCATGAGCTGAGGCCTAGTTAGGAACAGCAAGTTAATGAAGCCTTACTGTCAATTCAGGCCATACACAATGTCCAATGAGCTGAGGCCTAGTCGGGAGAATCAAGTTAATGAATAGGCATGAGAAAAAAGTTATGAAAATCAAAAGAATTCGTAAGTGATTCGTATGTAATGGGACTTTCAAGTTTTTACAGATCGCAAGGCCAATCCCGGAAGTGGACTTTCTTTTCGAACCCCTGGGCCCAAAATTTCGTTAGAATTCTAAATATTTTGGAAGGCTCCTATTACCCCCTCAAAATCAAAATCCAAAATCCCAGACATTACTCACAGTCAGATGGGGCCTTTCCATGCTCGAGGCCTACTTTAACTGAAAGGCCTTGCCTCCAGGAAGAAAAACCAGCCAGAACCATAGAGAGATTGAAACCGGAAGTCCTAGAGCAGCTGGAGGACTCAGGAAAAAAGCGCTTTAAACTGCAGGAAAAGGAGCCTGGATAGGAGGGCAGGCGAGAAGGACATGAGGCAGGCTGAAACAATGGGAGAAGGGGTTGAAAACAGCCTGGAGAGGAGCAGGAAAAGTGCAGATTCAAGGAAAAGCCATAGAGTTCAAACCTCCTAGAGATCTATGGCAAAATGAATGGGGAGAAAGCTGCAGTGAAAAGAGCTCTGGAGAAGGTAGGCAACTATTTTATAATTAATAAATATATTAATAATATTTACCCCTTCTAATTTCCTGGAAGAAGGGCCCAGGGCATTATTTAATTCTAATAATAATAATAATGAATATATTAATAATATTTACCCCTTCTAATTTCCTGGAAGAAGGGCCCTACTTGTTATTGATGGCACTGGGATCAATGTAAATGTGAGTAGATCAATAGGTACTGCTCTGGTGGGAAATAACAGCAATCCATGCAGTCATGCCAAGCCATATGACTTTAAGGTGTCTAAGAGCAACAACAGCTCTCAAAATCAATGGGAGACGCACAGCGAAGTAATAATAATACTAAAATAATTATAGAAACAACTTGGGCCTGACATAATTATAATAATATGTTTGCTTGTTTTTGAGGGCACTAGAGTGCTTGTGGCCTTACATAATTGATAACAGACATGGATTGAAATACTGTAAAATTGACAGGGCTCTAACAACAAACCTAAGAGCATGTTCTAGTTTACCAAGAGCACGTTCCTCATACCCTCCAGGTCACTATCACCCTTACTACATTCTTACTATTAGAATTTATTATTTAATTCTAATAAATGCTCTGGAGAAGCAAGCCTTGACTATTTTATTTAATAATAATAATAATACTAATAATAATATATTAATGCTTTATATCTCCCTGCAAGGAAACCAAGGGAAATGTTGCCCCTTGATTTGCCTGTGCTTAAAACAGTGTCAGTCCTGTTTCCCTGCTTTTCAAACTTTAGAACCAATTTAGAATTTCGTTAGTAATTACGTTACATTTTAGAACTTTTTGGAAATTTTTTTGCAAGTCTTTCTATTACTAATACCCCCATTTGATTTTAGAATCACGATTTTTTGGGTTCTAATCCATGCCTAATGAAGTCTTACTGTCAATTCAGAGCGTAAACAGCTTCCCAGTAAGTGAGGGCTAGTTAGGGAAATCAAGTTAATGATGTCTTACTGTTAATTTAGAGCATAAACAGCTTCCCAGTAAGTGAGGGCTAGTTAGGGAAATCAAGTTAATGAAGCCTTACTGTCAATTTTGTGCATGGTCTGTGATTTTTTTGGGTGTAAATTTTCGGTTGGAAGTGATTTGGGTGTTTGTGTTGGGGATTGGCTCAGGCCTTTTCCTCATTCTGTTTTGGCAGTTTATTATGGATCGGAATTTTCATGTTGGCTGGCCAGTGCAGCAGTTATGCAAATCCGCCCTAATTGGCAGCCAATCATGTTGTTCAGAATGTAGAGGCTGGGTGAGTCTTTGGCTGCCCCGGAGGATGCTGGTAAATTTAGTTTTATTTTTACTCGTTGTTTTGGGGGCCTTTTAGGTTTTGGGGGGGAAAGTTTCTTTGCTACAAACGTACCTTGCTTGAGGCCTATTTCTGTTGGCAAGTATTGTGTTTCTGTGTTGTATGGTTTCTTTGTTTGAGGTATACATCACATGACGTGAACCCATTTATATAATAGATAAATAAATAAACTTCCATCATGCCCCAGGAGGGAGCACAGAAGCTCTTTCAATACCCATGTTGTGCAAAGCAATGCTAGGAAGGTGAGTTCCTGGTGGGGCCCTCTCTGGAGAAGAGGCCTAGGGAAGCCTTTCCTACCTTATTTGCTTCAATTGGGTGCTCTTCCAGGGGGGAGGGTGCTTTGGGAAGAGATGGGGATGCTACTGGGGAAGAAAGAAAAGGAGGAGCCTCTACTGCTAGGTGCCCATTCTTGCCTCAATTGCGATGCTGTGGCCGCTACCCAGGGGTGGTCTAAGGTAATTTTAAATGGTAAGCGAACATTATTTTGGCACCCCCCAAAAAACATTATTTTGCCCCCATGTAAAACAAATATACAATTATAATATCACAATACCATTAGTAGTATTATATTGTATCAATGTATATACAATATATACCATACTCATACTATATTATATCATAAATATATTATACTACATTACAATATAATTATATTATAATATATTGACATTATAATATAATATAGCATTCTATTATATTATTATTATAAAATAATAAATAAAATTATTTATTTAAATAAAATTATCCTCTACTAAATATTTTCATTACTCCTATAAAACTCAAATAACCCAAAATAAAGTAAAAAATATACAGTATATTATATATTACTATTTTGTACAATACCACTATACTGCAATATTGTTTGTAATATTACATATAATATAAAATATATCATTATTCTATTGTCATATTGTATTTTTATTATATTGTATGACAATATTAAGCAGAACTGTATAATAATCAACAAGAAATGCAATGTAAATGCATCAAAATCAGAATATATTACCTACCACCCGTCTCATAATTCATAGGAGTCTCCCTGAAGTCCAAAATTAGGATCCCAATGTAAATGTAAATAGAAAATCAGCCCAAATGTTCAAATGAGGTCGAATACAAGCAGCCCGGCCTGGGCAAACTTGGGCACTCCCTCCCTCTAGGTGTTTTGGACTCCAACTCCCACAACTCCTCATAGCCTCAGGCCCCTCAGGTCTAGACAGAAATAGAGCTGAAGAAAGGAAGGAGGGAGAGAAGAGGTCACAGAGGAGGAGGAGGAGGAGGAGGAAAGCCCTTCATTCATTCCTTCACTTACACTTCCTTCACGGATTCTTTTCTCCTTCCCCGCAAACGCGCACGCGGTGGAGACAAAGGGAGAGGGGAAGCACTCCCTGCCTGCCCGATAGGGAGTACTTTGCTTGCAGACTTCTGCAAGCTACTGGGAGCTACTGGGCATGCGTGGAGATTTTTGCGCATGTGCAATTGCTCCTACACTCAACTTCAGCTCTGGAGCAACTGCGCCTGGGCGAAAACCTCCGCGCATGCCCAGAAGCAGTGTCGGAGCGCACAAGGCCAGGGCCCAAAAGCAGGCAGCTGCGGCACTGCCTGAGGAACATCGGCAGGGCCAGGATGGCACCCCATGCGGCCAGGATAGCGCCCCCTTCCCAGATGGTGCCCTATGCAGCCGCTTACTTGGCCTACCTGAAGGACCGCCCCTGCCGCTACCTCAGGTAGAGTGCCACTCAGCCCCATCACCCCCATTTGCCAAAAGATCCAGCTTTCATGATCTGTTTCTAGCTGAGCCTTAGGCTTCCCCCACCTGGTTCATTTTTGGAAGTTCAGCTGCCAAATTGCTAAAATTCCCCCAATCTGGAAGTGCCAAATGGAATTGTACACACCCCTCTTAGTAATGATAATTGAGAGTAATACTGAATTTATTTATTTACTACTAGCTGTACCCGGCACGCGTTGCTGTGCCCTATTTAGGAGATGCGAGAAAGTCTGAGTATGTAAGGGTTGGAATTGTTGTTAGTTATGGTGTTGAAGTGAGTTGGGTGTTTTATGTTTGTGCCTGTAGCAACCCAGTTCTCTTTTGTGCCTGGGGGGCAGGGGGCAGCACCGGGGGTCCCACTTGCATTGGAGCCAGCTGATGAGGAAATGGAGGAAGGGGTTAATGAGTTAGCTGGGCTTTCCTCTCCCATTGAGAGCCTGGCTTGGGATGATGGATGGCCGGATGGTTATGATAACTGGGAAGGTCAGACTGATTCAGAAAGTGTTGACAGTGACGATTGTTATGAGAAGCCAGGTGGTTTCGGGTCGCAGGAGAGAATCAGGGAAACATTGGAGGATGAACCCATGGAAGCTGAAAGGGAGTCTGGCTCTCATGAAGATAGCGAGGCAGGTGCTGGGAGGCAAGGTCGGGGCTTCGATAGGAGAGAGAGCATCGAGTCCAGCAGGAGGGGTTGGCACCGCAGCCTAGAGCGCCAGAGAAGTGCGAGGTCCCGTAGCACAGATTGGCGCCGAAGCCTAGAGCGTCGGTGACCTCGCCAAGGGGATTAAGTATAGGATCCGTGGGAACGGATCCTCAGTAGCTTGGCCACTTTTATTCTACACGGAGTGAAGCGAGCAGAGGACCACGGAGCCAAGTTGCCGGCTCGTGCCTTGCCAGGAAGTTTCTTGGGTCTTTGTTTTGGATTACTACGGACTCTTTCTTTGGATTGAATTTTTCAATATTTTTATGGACAATTACCTTTTCACCTGTTCTTTATTATTCAATAAATAGTTAGCTGATTATCGTCTCTGTGTGTGTGATTAAGGGGCCGGCCGAGTCCTTGCATCGTGACAGTGCCTTAGCTCTTTGCCTGCAGTCCTTCGGGTTTGACTTGTACCATGGCCAGGATGGATCAGCTTGGGGAGGGCTTGTCCTGTCAGGGGATCTCTATCTTCACAGGTGCGTCCAGTGTCTGTTGGGAGACTGTTAAAAATCCTTTCCGTATCCTTTTTAGCCACCTTTCTCAAGATCTTCTTGTCTAGCTTACTTTCTGTTCCTCTCTTTTTCAAGTTGTCCTGCTCTGTGTCTTTTGCACCCATTGGTCGATATCCGATGAGGTTTTCCTCATGGACAGGCCATCTGAGGGAGCTCTTCTAGCGCTGGGCATCAGAAGGTACTTGGTGATGACCTCCATCCCTTGGAGCCAGCATATAGAGGGGCTGGAGCACCCTCCTTGGCAAACCCCATTGTTGCTGGATGGTCCTCTTATTACTGTGGAATTCCAAGCCACTGGAGATCTTTTGGGAAAGGAAGAAGAGCTCCCCTTGAATGGTGTTGATCTCCATCATGGTCTTCTGATTTGAAAGTGTTGGAGGAGGCTCTGGCAGTCATCTGACAGTTTGTTATGGGTCGGAATGTTCATGTTGGCTGGCCAGTACAGCAGTTATGCAAATCCGCCCTTATTGGCAGCCAATCATGTTGTCAGAATGTAGAGGCTGGGGGAGTCTTTGGCAGCCCCGGAGGATGCTGGGAAATGTAGTTTTATTTTTACTCGTTGTTTTGGGGGCCTTTTAGGTTTTGGGGGGGAAGTTTCTTTGCTACAAACGTACCTTGCTTGAGGCCTATTTCTGTTGGCAAGTTTTGTGTTTCTGCGTTGTAAGGTTTCTCTGTTTGAGGTAGTCTTCACATGACGGCTCTTCCTTTATATATATAGATATTTCTACCCCGCCCTTCTCAACCCCCTGGGAGGGACGGTGGACTCAGGGAGGCTTACAAGGCACAATTAGATGCCGTCAACAATACACAATATAAAAACACTAATAAAACAAGATTAAAACATCAGCATTAAAAAAATTATCAACAATCAAATTAAATTTAAAATTCCATCTATAACAAGTCCACATTCAATCAATGGCGGAAGCCGTATTTTCACATCTGTCGTCATATTCGTCTGTTCCAGGTAAAGTGCTGCAGTTACTGTGCAAAGGCCTGGTCCCACAACCACGATTTTACTTTCTTCTTGAAAGCTAGGAGGAATGGGGTTGATCGTATTTCGCTTGGAAGCACATTCCACAGGCAGGGGGCCACAGCCAAGTAGGCCCTGTCTCTCTTTCCAGTTGAGTTGCTGGTGGAAGCGAGAGCAGGGCCTCCCCGGATGATCTTAAGTTATGAGGTGGGGTGTAGCGGCAAATGCGTTCGGACAAGTAAGCTGGGCCAGAACCGTATAGAGTTTTAAAGGTCAAAACCAGCACTTTGAATAGAGCCCGGAAATGGACATTGTTCTTTGTACATCCCACCATAGCTATGATATAATGGTTTGGAATAAGAGTTTTATATACTCCTGCCTTTCATGATGTACTATCTGCAGGGTCTTTCTAAATATAGACATTTCTTCATTCACACACAACACCTCACTACCATTATATTATTTAACTTGCCAGAAACCTCATTTACTATTCTCTCTCTTCATTCCTTTTTGACACAGCTAGCATCCTGCTAAAAATTAAGTTTTGTTTCCGGACAAACTCAGTGCTTTTTACTAGTTATAATTCCATGTTCAACAGAGAGAGAAAAACACTTCTGTCTACAATAAGAAGTTGCCTGTTACAATCAATGATGTTTTGCCAAAAGGGAAACATTGTACTGAGCACACACAGGAAGGTCTTTTACAAACAACATAGCTACTACAAGCTACCCCACCACCACCAGTCTGCCCCATGTTTTTCTCAGTCTTGTCTTTCTCATCCCTTAATCTTCTTACAGCATTTAGTTGGGGAAGAGTCCCATTTAATGGAAAACAATGTGATATACTGTTTAGGAGGTCATGAGTCCAAGTCATTCTCTCTTTGGAGCCCTTCCCTATGATTGATAGGTAGGTTTTTCCTAACTCAATATCACTGAGATGTTTAAAAGGCTATGAGAAAAGTTGCATTATGGGAATAGTTTTTGTGGGCATTACGGCAGTCTATGACACGATGCAGCATAGAGAAATGCTGCATAAAGTCTACCATATTACCTGGGACTATGATTTTACAAAAACTACCCAGACCCTCCTAGGAAACTGCAGTTTCTACATAGAGTTTCAATGCAGGAAATGTAGATGGAGGAGGTAAAAGAATGGTTTAACTCAAGGCAGCATTTTTGCACCGACCTTGTTTAAGATCCTTACTAAAAATCAGCCACAGCTATCAATCACAAAGAGCTTTATATATGCTAATTACAAGAAGAAGAAGAAGAAGAAGAAGAAGAAGAAGAAACTGGCACACTGGGTGCTGTGCTAAAAGTACGCTGCCAGCATTTGAAAACAATAAACATTGACAAAATCATGATCTGTCAACTGCAAAAGGCCACCTAACTTGGATTTGCATGCATCATATAAAAATATTAGGCATGGTTTCGAATCCAAAAATGGCGATTCTAAAATCAAATGGGGGGGTGGGGGTTGATTAGTAAAAGAAAGACTTACAAAAAAATTTCCAAAAATTTCTAAAATGTAACTTAAGTACTAACGAAATTCGTTAGTAATTCGTATGCCAGAGCATGCGCATTCAGATGAGTTTTGGCCTACAACTCCCAGAAATCCTAACAGCTGGTAAATTGGCTGGGATTTCTGGGAGTTGTAGGCCAAAACTTGAATAAACCACACTGAATTCTAGATGGGACTCTCCAAATAGGAAGGAGGGAGGGAAGGGAGGGAGGGGGGGTATTCTATTCTTGGAAGCAGCAAAAAAGGAGGAGGAGGGGCCCCCCTCGCTCCTCGCTGCCTCTCTCTCACCCCGATCCTGAGGGAGCGAGGGCCCAAGTTTGCCCAGGCTGAGAGGAAAAGGAAGAGGCCTGAGGCTGTGAGGAATGATGGGAGTTGAAGTCCAAAACACGTACCTGGAGGGCTGAAGCTGGCCCCTGCGATGGGGCATGGCAGAGCAACGGGGAAGAGAAGCATCTGAGAGAGCGCAGGGAGAGAGAGGAGGAGAAGCGCGCACGCGCGCGTGTGTGTGAAGCTGGCCCCTGCGATGGGGCATGGCAGCAGAGCAACGGGGAGAGAAGGGGGAAGCGTGGAGGACTACACTTTCCAGAATGCATTGCCTACCTAGCAGCGCGTCACTTCCAGTTCCCCATAGAAATGCGGGAAAAAGGAAGAAGCTGAATGAAGGCGAGAAGGAATGAGGGGGAGAAGACAGGGAGAAGTGAGTACGTAGTACAATAATTAAGAATTTATTACGATCATAACGCAAATTGTTGGCCTCAAGGACCGTAAAAGGAAGTCTACTTCCGGGTTCGCGGCAGCGATCCGTAAAAGCTCAAAAGTCCCATTACATACGAATCTCTTACGAATCCTTTTAATTTCCGTTTCATTTTTCTCATGCCTAAAAAATATATCATACAGTCCTAAACGCTTGGGAAGTGTTTGATTTGTGATTTTGTGATATAAAATTCAGCATATATATCTTGTTTGCTGTGTCATACTGTGTTTTTGTGTCAGGATAATAATAATAATAATACACTTTATTTGTACACTGCCCTATCTCCCCAAGGGGACTCAGGGCAGTTTCCAACATATAAACCAAAACATTCAATTGCCTCAAGGGAAAAACCATACAGATAAATTTAAATAAAACACCTTATCACATAAAATGCTGCTAAAACAGACATAAAAAATAAAACCCAATTTCATTGTAATTCCATCAGACAGGTTCAAAATTCCAATGGCCAGGATTACAAAATGGGCAATAGCCATTTTAAAGAGCTGGGCAAGGGACAGTACAACAGTGTATCATAGGACAGGAAATTGAACATTACCTGGGAAGTCCAAATAATAGCTAATTTGGGAATACCAAGAGGAAGAGGTGGTAGAGAGGAAGAATCCCACCCCCTGTTATCACAGTATGCCACAGTATGCCAGCATAAAAGCAGAAGAGATCCATTTCATCAAAATAAGTGATGGGAATATTTCAGAATTAGGAATAATTGATTGATTTTTACCCATCAATAGCTGGGAAGGGAGAAGGGTAGGAGACTGACAGCAGAAAGATGCACACAATGTTCTGTTGGTTTGCCTGCCTCGTGTGGTTAAATCCATATTTCATGTATTACAATTGCAGTACAACAGTATGAATGCCCCACCATATTCAGTGAGCCTGACTACCAAACAATTCATGTGTTTTGAATTGGAAACATATAATATACGTCTTCAAATGCTTACTCGTGGTTATATTTAAGGTTTTAAGGTTATCCGGTTAATTGTGACACTAAGGCAAAGCTATCACAGTGTTTTCTTGATAAGATTTGTTCAGAGGGAATTTATCTTTGTCTTCCTTTATTTATTTATTTATTATTAATTAATTAATAATAATAATAAATTTGAGGCTGGGAGTGCAGTTGCCTAACGTTGCCTGATGGGTTTCCATGGCTGGGCAGCAATCATTACTCAAACCACTATAATATGCTGACTTTCTGAGTTATTAAATTAAAACATTGGTTCCAATGGGACAAAAGTTCACTAGTTTACCTAGATTACACTGTTAAAAGAATGTGGTAGGTTTGAGATAATGGGTGCTAATGATGGTAGTTTCTCCATCTTGGATGAGGACAATGGTCCATGCTGGTGGAACAATGGGTAACAACAGACGTTAGCAAATCTGAATGAGTTCCCAGGAGAAAGAAAGAGATAAGGCATTTATATGACCTTTAATTTGGCTCCATTGTGAGGTGTGGGGAGGCATTGTTAGGGGATTATGCCTTCTGCCTGAAAGGGCAGTAGGGTTTTCCTATGTTCCCCCCCTGGTGAGTGCTTGTGGAACATGGCTGGGCAGCAATCATTACTCAAACCACTATAATATGCTGACTTTATTAAATTATTAAATTAAAACATTGGTTCCAAAGGGACAAAAGTTCACTAGTTTACCTGGATTACACTGTTAAAAGAATGTGGGTAGGTTTGAGATAATGGGTGCTAATGGTGGTAGTTTCACCATCTTGGATGAAAACAATGATCCATGCTGGTGGAACAATGGGTAACAACAGACGTTAGCAAATCTGAATGAAGGAGCAGGAAAGAGATAAGGCATTAGACAGTTTATATGACCTTTAATTTGGCTCCATTGTGAGGTGTGGGGAGGCATCGTTAGGAGATTATGCCTTCTGCCTGAAAGGGCAATGTGGTTTTCCTATGTTCCCCCCCTGGTGAGTGCTTGTGAAAGTTATATGTTCAGGCTAAACGTCATTTGTGGAAATTAGCTCAAATTAGCTTTCTGTGTGAAAGGTTGCCTTGGACTTGGATATCTAGACTTCTCCATGGCCATGGGTTTTGGGATCCTCCTTGGGATCCCAGTGTTTTGATAACACCACTAAATGATTAGATCCAGAACATGGAAGTTCTGCCTTCACAAGAGGCATACTTTTCAAGAGACGTGGATTGTTCGGGTCCAAGTTACCTGTCCGAACGCATCTCTCCCTATGAACCATTGAGATGTTTAAGATCATCTGGAGAGGCCCTGCTCTCGGTCCCGCCTTCGTCGCAGGCGCGACTGTGGTGGCTCCTCGGCTTTGGAATGCCCTCCCTAAAGACATCAGATCGGCCCCTTCCCTCCTGACATTTTGCAAGAAAGTCAAGACCTGGCTATTTGAGCAGGCATTTGCTGATGAAATATAAGGCTTACTGAGATATATGGAATGATGACGACGTGATGGAAACTGATTTCAACATGACGCTGAGATTGTAATTTTATGTTTTTAATTGTTAATTTGTTATTATATGGTTTTTGGGGTTTTTTTTGCCTTGTTGCTTGTGTTGTATTGAGGGCAGAGACTGCCTGTGTAAACCGCCCTGAGTCGCCTTCGGGCTGAGAGGGGCGGTATAGAAATGTGGCAAATAATAAATAATAATAATTGTGCCAGTAATACACAAAGTTGTAATCTATTATTTGTTTGCCACTATTTAAAAGTTCAGCTTTAGAAACGGCATTGCTCTTTAAAAAAGAAACATACTTGATGTACACAACTGTTTTCCTGCAAAATGTGGAATTTTGGTTCCAGGATACTTGCATGTTTGAACACCCATGTTGGGAACTCTAGGTCATACGTTATGTCTTTGATGCTTCGAGAATTTTCAAGGTAGACAACAATGTAACCGTGATGTAACATGCTGCTGTGTAAATTGTTGAACTGCCTATCCATGTTCATAGTGGAGTGTAATTACTTCTTGAGTGGCAAAAAGCATTTCGAAGCATACCTAACACATAGTAAGTGTTCCACTTCATGAAAAGGGAGTGAAAGATTGCATCAGTAATATGAAACTCTTAATTCAACTTTGAGATAAGCTAGAATTATTGTGCTCTAGTCTGGGGTCAAATTAGATGGTCGTAAAAAAAAAGCTTACAAAGCACACATCATATGTTAATGATTCACATGGTCACAGTTCAGGAAAATGTATGACAGATAAAGAAAATAATAGTGATACCCTGATTATTTATTTCTAAGCGGAAACAGTCAAGTTGGGTTTGTTCAGGTGTCTGGGTTTTACCATTGATCAGCACAGCAGCATACAGAGAATTAAATGTTCCTGGGAGCTATGTTAACTGTAGAACAATTGTGTATCTTTAAAAACACATTAAAATCAAATTTTAACTCCATTCCACGCATCAGCAAGGTGATGAGAAAATAATTTGACCTTAAATTGCACTAGCACACAAAATTAAAACCGAAAACTGCATAGAAAACAACAGCTTGGAAATATAAGACGAAAAAAAATACAAACTCTCATCTTTCAAACAAATCAGTGCAATTCCTATGCTAATTACATGGCAAATTATCAAAAAGGCAACCTTGTAGCAATAGCTAATCACAGCCTTGACCTTAGAGCCCTTTGAACCTGGTGTGATTGAAGCAGATGGAATGTTTTCCTTTGGACTGAGGGTGGCAGGATTAATTCATATAAAAAGCGTTCTGTATATGAATGTCAAATTGATGAACAGTAAAACAACCGTCATTCAAGAATTGATTCTGGTTGAGCTTGCCAGTCTTCTACATATCACAAGAATCCTGCTTAGGTGAGATAGTGGGAGAGTAAATATATCTCAGCTGTACAAAGCAGATGTGTCTGTTTGCCATCAGGTGAGACCTAAGATGTTGAAAGATGATCTAACAGGATTCTGTCCCTCTGATCAGGTGTCAACACCCATAGTCTGCAAAATTTTGAGTTTATGAGTATTTTGAGTAGATTTACCCAACGAATCATTGCACTTACTCTGAGCCCGAACCCAGTTTCAAATTGGCCAGCAAGGATTTTGTTTATATGATGTTAATTGATTTTAATGTTTTTATTATTTGTTTTTACTGATGTTTTTACTGTGTCTTTTTTATTTATAATCCTTGGGCTTGTCCCTCTGTAAGTCGCCCTAAGTCCCTTCGGGGAGATGGAGGTGGGATATAAAAATAAAGTTATTATTATGTTGGAGAGATCATAGGATTGGAGTTGGAGTCTACTTATCTTGTGGAGACCAGTATCTGTTCTGAAACTACCTGTAAAAAGTGGCTCATTACTTTAGGCAAACATGGGTCTCTCTAATCTCACTCTATGGATGTTAGTAGACACTCTAGACCAGAAATGCCCAAACTCTAGTTCTTGGAATGTCCTGAATTTCAACTCCCAGAAGCTTCGGCTGCTTTGGACAATGATCAGGAGCTGAAGTTCAAACAGATGGAATATATATTTCGAAATACAGCTCTCAACTTTGCTTTCTGATTAGGAAATCAATGATATTTTTATAGTAATAGCAATGCATTGTATTGATTAGCCCTTAGGCCATATCACAATACCAAACCAAATAACAAAGCTTGATAGGACTTGATTACACTCTATGCAATAAGTCAATCAATCAATCAAAACTTTATTATGGTCACAGACCAGCACAAAGCGGGCACAAGCGCACTAAGAGGAGAAGGACAACTCCCCAGTAAACAGTTATTTAAAATCAGACTAGAAATCAGTATAAAAATATATATTAAAAGACAAGATATTGTTGCCTTACGATGTCAGTCATCACCCGTCTGATGTTAAGGGCAACAGCACAGAACTTAGCAACACTGTAAGTCATTGCAGTGTTAGAGTCCGAAAGCAGCAGGGTGGAATAGCATCTTTCACTGCGCCCCGGGTACTTTAAAAGCCATGGTCCAATGAGATTGGCTCTAAGATCTCTGTAGAACATGCATTGAAGAAGCACGTGCTCAGTTGTTTCCACATGACCAGACCCACAGGGGCATAGTCCCTGCTTGAAGGGGGTCTTCTGATATCTCCCCTCCAATACAGCTGATGGGAGGGCATGGCATCTTGCCAGGGTAAAAGTCCTTCGGTGTTTGGGCACCTCCAGGTCTATGCAATAAGTTAAAATTTATTTATTTATTATTTCGATTTGTGTACCGTCTTTTCCACACTGGCTCAGAATGGTTTACAGCATATCGAACTATAACAAGAAAGTTTAAAACAGTAAAATGTCAGGCAATTTAAACAATATTCCGCTACCACCAAGAGAGGCTAAAGACTAAATGCCCGCCGGAACAACACCATTTTGCAAGCTTTCCGGAAGGCCGGCAGCTCGCTAATTGCTTGCACTTCAGATGGTAAATTATTCCACAAGTATGGTGCTGCCAAGGAGAAGGCTCTCTGCCTGGTTGATGACAAGTGGATGGTTCGCAGGGAGGTAATCTGCAAGAGATTGAGGTCTTCAGAACGCAGAGATTTCTGGGGAACATATAAGACACTTATAACAATACAGTAAATAAATATGATAAAACTGAATATATAAATAATATTTCCTTATCACTCCGGTGTTATAGTTTTGTTGACATAGACGAATGGCTACCTGCTAAGGTTTTAGACTCATTGGAACACAGAGTTCTAACAGATGCATGTAAATAATTAAGGGGGACTGGTGATCTGGATCAATTCCTGATGTTTCTTGGAAATTTTCTTGTGACCTCAGAGGGTTACTATGTCAAAGGCCTGATTGAATTTTGGAATGGGGAAATAACCATGATGGTGAACAAAATTGCTCTAGCCAGTCCCTTCTTGCAGAGTGGAGGCGCAGCCCCCCCCCCCCATTTCCTAGGAAGCTGCCATTCATGAAACAAGTGACACAAATGTAAAGTGATGTTGGATGAAAATGTAGATCTAGCTGAAATAATTAGCTGTGGTCGTATTTATAGAAAAAAACAAAATAATTTTATTTCCCGCCATAATATCTACAAAGAGCTATACAGTGGATGTGTTTTGATTGTTTAACAATCCTTTACGGATAACCTTCCTGGTTAGCATGTCCTTCCTGGTTTCCTCACCAGGTTGAGAATTGAAGGCACTGTTTCATACAGAATTGCCCAGAAAGTGGTACTTATTATTAACCAAAGTGCACCATTCATTCATGGTCCAGATCTGCAGAATGGTCAATCACCTGTACAAGATGCCTCTTGTGGCTTATCAAAACTTCTTATACATCCAAGCACGACTAAATTGACTTGGCTTGGTTTATTAATTAATGTATCTAATGTTCTGGCTTTCTTTCAACATGGGACCCAGAGGTGCCACTAAACAATTACAGCTGAACAAAGAGGCCAATTAGGTTGTGCAGAGGAAGGTATAAAACTACTGGACCTTGTCAGAGAAAAGGGAAAAGCTTCTACCTCTGAATAGACTGATAGCTAATCCTTCATAGATAGGTGTGGCGAGAATGTGCTTGAGGGAGCCTGTGGACCATCAGGCCTCTCTAACAGCAGATGGATTTAAATAGGCCTATGTTAGCTCTTCATGTTAGTAGGATAGACCTAAGCACCATTCTGGTCTGGTTTCAAAGAAAGATTGGCTGGTATGTGGATGTTATATTCATTATGCCAAAAATGTAATGATATTCTGTTAATATGTGACTTTTAAAGGGTAATGTTGGTGAAGGCAATATACAAAAAGAAATGTGTTTCAGATAACATTGCTTTAAAACCATTATATTGATTGTATTGTCTTATTATTTGCTGCTGTGTTGGTTTTACTGATGTCAATCAATCAATTGACTTTATTTCAGTTAACAAACCTTAGGCAGACACAGAAAAATATAATACAGATAAAAGTCACATATAAAGCACAATACAGGTTATCAAATGTACACATATTAAGATTGCTGGCCTTAAAATTTATATCTCTTAGAAGCTAATAATACGTATCTAGGGCTGTGTAGTTTTTTACTATTTAGTGTACTACAGTTATAATCGCATAAACTGTAGTTAAATTTCTCAGTTTCTCTTCGGTTACTTTTCTTTAGATAAAATTTTCTTTTGGGTCTTTGAGGCATGAGCAAAAAAATTTGCTATCTCCTCTGTAACTTTTTTATTTGAGTCTCCCAAAAGATACTTTAAATAACATTGTAAAGATCTTCCTGGCCAATGACAGATAAGAGGCATTATTACCTTCCTTCTTTCATCCCTATAAAAGGAACATTCAAACATGACATGCAGTAGAGACTCTACTATGCCCGCCCCGGTTTTACTGATGTGTTATTGGGCTTGGCCTCATGTAAACCACCCCGATTTCCTTCGGGGAGATGGTGGTGGGGTATAAATAAATTATTATTATTATTATTATTATTATTCCTGGCTCTGTAATATGTTGATTTTAACCAGAATTATATTCATCTTGAGGGGGGGAAAGCTTTATTATGCATGTGCTCTATATATCTCTGTGTGAGAGTGAGCACTTTCAACACATCACATAAATTTTATATTAAAATATTTTTTGTCTTCATTTTTGGGTAATAATACATTTGGCAATTTGGAGGGATTTTAATTGACCAGTTTCAGAATCAAAGCAGGAGATGCACCTCATATCATATTCTTCCTACGACAGGAGCGACAAATGTCATTTTTAAAAAGCATATGCATTCTCCCTGGTTAAAAATCTGACTGATTAGGGAAGGATATAATGAGATTATGAATGCTTCATACCAGAGTGGTCAAAGATATTTTAAAGTCATTATATTTTCTTACATTTCATTGTTTTTAAAGTAAGGTATAAATGGAAGAGACCAAGGACAATGTATCAGAAATAATGGTTGGTTCTAATAGGAAATTCCAGATTATTTCCACCAACAATTGCATCCAGGAAAATAAATGTTTAACCAATAAATAAGGTATGGAACTTTTGGATAAAGAAGATAATGGAGTATTTTTACTTCTTTGTCCAATTAAACCTTTTATCCACTTGAACACTGAATATAGTTTCACTTAGGACATTGCTATGACTACACTCTTGTCATAGCAATACATACTACAATAATAAGAATTGCAGGCTTTGAGACACCATAATTACAACTGTGCAAAGTAAAAAAAATGTCAAAAAGTGAAAGCAATGCTAGGATCTTTTAGGGAAAAAAAGACTGCAAAAAAGAATTACAGTATTCAAAATCTTTAATTAGGAACATTCCAAGTGCTGAAATGTTTGTGTGTGTGTGTGTGTGTGTGTGTGTTTTCAATTCAATTGTTATGCTGATCCCATGAATTTTATAAGGTTTTCTTAGACAAAGAATAGTCACAGGTGGTCATGTCAGTTCTTCCTCTGAAATATAGCCTACAGCACCTGCCATTCTTTGGTGGTCTCCCAGCCAAGTAATAGCTAATACTAGAGTTTAAACCTGCTGACAAAAGAATAGCAAATATGAAGGCACTGAAGCCTCCTTAGGAATGGAATTCCAGAGTCTGGGGACAGACAAAGTCCTCTTTTGCACTTCCAATAGGCTTGTTTGATTTTAAAAAATGGTTCAAAACTCATTTCGGATGTAGGGGGCGCCGGTGGTTTGATTCTAAATTCAACTCCAATTTTTACAGAAAAAAAATGTTCAAAACTTTTTGAAACTTCTGAGACTTCCGAATCCTTCCTTAATGGTTTGAAAGTCTTATTTCCTGTTTCATTGGGTGGGCTTTACTTTGAAAGAAGTTGTTTTACTCCAGAAAGGGGAGGGGGGGAGCAAAGGGAGAAAAGTCATCCCTCGGTTTTAAAATGCTTCCCAGGTTCACAGGGAGACGAGAGGGAAGAAAGTGAGCCACTCAGTTTTAATATGTGTTGCACTCCAGGGGACCTGGACCCTCTCGATGTATTCACACCAGCACTTGAAATATAGTCATTTATTGGAAGCAAGTAATATCAGCAATATATTGAAGCATAAAAAGGTAAAAAGAAAACACATCTATAATCCAAGCAGGAAGGTTTCAGGAGCCAAAGCAATACAGGTGAAATAAATCCGATAGAGTCCCAGTGTGTTCAATAGAGTCCAAGAGAATCAAAAAAGTCCAAGAGAATCAAAGTCCCAAAAACTTAAAATAGAAACTTCCATAGACAAATCAGAAAACTTGAGTTCCAAAGCAAGATGATCTTCCTGCACTGACGTTGCCAGAAAACTGGGGGTCACTATAGCAAGCAGCAGTAAAATACTCAACCAAACCACTTTCGATTCTCTAATTAAAACATAGGCCTTGAATTTTGCCAATTAAAATTCCTTCTCTGCTGACTGCACTATCAACGCAGGTGTTGCTTATCTCACTTTAGTGTACACAGACAAGTTCCCAGAGAATCTTCGCTCATGAAAATTCCCATCCCTTGTATCAGTTTGCATTGCAGGTCCCACAATTCTTGTAGCCAAAGAAGCCACAAGCCCAACAATATGCTTCCCAGGCTCACTGGGAGAAGAGAGGTGGAAAGTTGGCCACTCAGTTTTAAAATGCTTCCCAGGCTCACTGGGAGAAGAGAGGAGGAAAGTCAGCCGCTCGGTTTTAAAATGCTTCCCAGGTTCACGGGCTTCCCAGGCTCGAGCCAAGGCCAGGAATAATTTCCGACTCACTTACTGCTTCGTAACAGAAATGACAGAAAAAGCTTCAGAAGGGCAAAGTGACTTCCAGTTTCCTTAAAAACTTCAAAATTACTTCAAAAAGCAAATCTTTCCGAATTTATCCCAAATTACAAAGATTCTGACTGAACCTAACCATCTCTAATTTCCAAATATTTGTGAAGGAAGTGAGATCACAAGAAAAGCTTCAACCAAAGATATTAGAGCCTGGGGAGAAGCATATGGGGAAATACAGTCCTTCAAATGACTTGGGTCCATGCTGTATAGGGTTCTGTAAGTCATAAGAAGCATTTTGCAGACAAAAAAGCTGATGCAACAGGGCAGTTGTGTGATCTCTGTACTACAGCTTTTTGCAGCAACTGAAGTTTCTAAACATTGTTCAATATCAGCCCCACATAAAGCATATTAACAGCAAACCAACAGCATGTACTAGATCAGGGCAGCCCAACTTCTGCCGGCTCAGGGGCCGGACTTCTGGTGAGTGATCACCTGGGGGGCCACCTGGCCACGCCCCCGGCCATGCCCCCAGCCACGCGGCTCCGCCCTCTCTCCCAAGGCATCAGAACAGTTGTTCTGACGCTTTGGGAGAGAGGGAGACGCCGCGGGGGATCACGGAGAGAAGCAAGAAGGAAGGCGCAGAGCCCGGGCATGGGCGCCTCTCTTCCTGCCCATCTCCAAGAAGGCGAGGAAGACAGCCATCTCCGCCTCACAGAGACGGAGCGTGCCGATTGGCGGGGGGAGGGAGGGAGGAGGAGGAGGCAGCCTGCTCCTCCTCCCCGCCCCGCCCCGCCCCTCCCCGCCACGGAAAAAATATATAAATAATAATAATAAAAATAAAAAAATTTTTTTTAACGTTTAAACAGCCGATTTCTTTTTTTAAAGGGTAGGGGGCCGTAGGGAAGGGGCTGGGGGGCGTATACGGCCCCCAGGCTGCCAGTTGGACAGCCCTGTACTAGATGTTCCTTAAGACCTGCATTAGATGGCCCCAAGTATGGGGAAAAGTTAGTATCTCAGGTTTAATGGTGAAAATGCACTTCTGAACACCAATGAAATTTGTTCGTACAGGTTTGGGCACTGAATGTACAAATCAGGGTTGTTCCACACAGGTTCTGCTCAATTTAGGTTCAGAGGATATGCTGAACTGAGCTGAAGGCTGTTTCACTCTACAGAATTGTAGCACTTTGACGTTATAGTTCTATACTATGGAATTTTGGAGTTTCCGAATTCTCTGCCAGAACTACAAATCACAGGATGCCATAAGATGGAGTCACGGCAGATAAAGTGGTGTCAAAATGCTATAACACTGCAGTGTGGATGGTCTGGTAGTCACTGAAAGCAAATCATAGCTTTATTTGTGGCAAATAGAAATTATGTAGAAACAGAAAATACAGGCCAAGAAAGTGGCCCCATGTTGCTTTGGCTGAATGTCGACTGCAGATTTTTTTGGGTTTTCACTGCTAGGCATTACCTTTTTTTCATTCTTCCCTAAACCTTAGAAAATTACATCCAATCACAGGAAAGGAGACACAGACCCCTTCTACACAGCTGTATAAAATCCACATTGAACAAGATTATATGGCAGTGTGGACTCAGATAAACCAGTTCAAAGCAGATATTGTGGATTATCTGTCTTGATATTCTGGGTTATATAGCTGTGGGGAAGGGCCCACATTAGACGAGTATGAGTTCAGTTTCCCTCTCTCTTGGTGCCACCTCAGTTCATCCAACTACCTCTCTATGGACCTCTTCACATGACCCCTGGGGTCATGCTGTTTCACTGGCAGTCACCGGCAAAAGGACAGGAGTGAGCCTCCACGTGCCCGCCGTCCTTCCCCCATCACATGGTGGGGTCAGGACATGGCACATTGGTGCCCTGTCCCTTTCCCCATCATATGGATGAAAGGGCAGCAATGCACATTTCCGTCTTTCCCCCATCAAATGGAGGAAAGGGCAACAAAATGTGGGTAGCTCCATTGGAGCTACTCAAAATACACAATCCTCCCTGTGGTGGCAGAAGAAGCTCCACTTTGGGAGGAATGTGGGTGGGGCCAAGCCAGCATGATATGATGGCGCTCAGCAGGCAACATCCCAAAAAGGCAAAAGGGGCCATTTAAACCCCAATGTGATGGGGTCGTATGTTAAAAGCTATTGCAGCATGCTCATCCAGGATCAATTTCTGGATAACCGGGTTGTTTGTTTTTTTTAACAAACACTGATCTGGCATTGAGAAGCAACATTTTCAGGGGGTAGGGGTGTCAATACAAGAAATTTGACAGTTTGGGAACAAATAACGCTTTATTGCAGCTCTATTACTTGAAATAGCATGACTGTCCCCTTGTCATATCTTCCTTTGTCATGCATCATTGTAATAGCTGTTCCACAAGTATTGTCTCCTCTTGTTCCTTCTTGTCAGCAAGCAGTTCCCTCACCTTGACTCTTGAAAAGATAACCTCCCATCCACTGGATAGGACTTAAATTACAGAAAGCCCTCCTCCATTCAATCAAGCAGAGAAGCTGAAACAGCAAGTAGCTAACCTTCCACTTCTAGCTGTTTCTTGAAATACTCTTCTTAGGGATGTTTATAGGTTTTAACCCATGTCAGCCTGAAGTGCATTGATCCACCCGTTATGGGTGATTATTTAGATCTGTCTCTGTTATGCAAAATAGAAACTCACTGACTGCTGCAATTAAGGACCAAATGCAAAAATACAACTTAAAGAGCATGAGCATAATGAGGAAAATAAGCAGTCAGAGCACTTCTCATTTTGTTGTTCAGAACTGTTGTCTACATACTATTCCCTCTTACTTTATCAGGCACATCTTTTCTCAGTGTACTCTAAGGTCACTGGAAACTTGAAGTGGTTGGTTATTTTAAGTGTGGAAAAATAGATGGACTATTGGAGACATCCTCCTCCCTATCCAAGGAAGCCATACATGGACATAACCTGAAAAACCTTTCCTTTAGAGCCTTTGTTCCAGTCCTCCATTTTAAATTTTAAAAAGAATACTGATTCAAGGTCCACATTTATTTATTTGTTAGATTTATTGGCCGCCACTCCCAGCCGGCTCGGGGCGGCTTACATCAAGCACCACAATAAAACAACAAATCTACAACAGCAATAAAACCACAAGGATAAAACAATTCCTAAGAGATAACACAAGTCCTAGGGGATAGCACATTACAACTCAAAGGCCTGCCGGAATAGGGCCAACTGGCAGGCCTTCCGAAAAGCCAACAGATTATGCAAAGCCCGAACCTCTGGGGGTAGTGCGTTCCAGAGAACTGGGGCGATGATGGAGAATGCCCTTCTCCGTGTTGAAGTTAGGTGGTATTGTTTGACATTGGGCATGGCTAGAAGATTCCAACCTTCAAAGGCCACTTAAATCTCTGAAAAAAGAGGGGAGGGGGTTGCTATTGCTCAACTGCTATTTCTGAAATCTGCTCATTTCTTCTGTTCCCTCCCTCGTTTAATATTATAACCAGTTTCTATTTATCTGGAAGAGGGGGAAATAGACAGTCAGGTGTTTCCCATTCTCATCTTTCTCACCTCCTCCCTCCAAAACCTCCCAAAAGATTTTACCCCCCCCCCCCCAAGCAGAAATGGATTTAGCAACTTCCTATTTTGTATCTATCATTTTAAAAACTAAGCACAAACTTAATATTATCCCCAAGACCTTGCTCATCCCTGCAACTGATCCATAACAGACCAATCTTTTCTAATAGTTTCCAGTACTTTCCACTTTATTGCAGTTCACCATAGCTCAGTCTAATTCAGTGGTTCCCAAAGTGGGCGGTACCACCCCCTGGTGGGCGGTGGGGCGATCTAGGGGGGGCGCTGGAAGGCCCAGGAGAATTTGGGGGGCGCTGAACCCCTGTAAGGGGGGCAGTGGAAGCAGTGATGTGAGCCAGGTGACAGGCTACCATCCACCTATGTGTGTGTGTAATAATAATAAAAATAATAATAATAATGTCCTTCAACATATTTAGTGGAACATGGATTCAGTGCAGTAACCAATTTATTAACAAAAAAAGAAACCGATTGCAAAATAGTCAATTGCAATGTTTTGAGATTACTGCTGATGAAAATAGAGCCGAGGATTACTAAATTGGTAGCAGCAAACCAGGTTCATCCTTCTCATTAAGATGATTTCGAATGTTTTAACTTTTTTTGTATTACCATTCTATTCTAAGTTCAAGAAATAGTTTCATAATTTCAAACTTCCATATTTCTAATTCACAACTTTCTTTATTATATTTTATGAAAAAGGTAGACATTTTAATACATATATCTTTCTGTTTAATTGATATTGAAACAAAATAAAATTTTCTAGGGGGGCGGTGAGTACATTTTTTCTGGAAAGGGGGCGGTAGGCCAAAAAAGTTTGGGAACCAATGGTCTAATTCATGACATAAATCAGCTACCTTGTATATGATCTGAACCCTTTCCATTCATTAAAGGAAATTCTATTACCAGCCATGGTGGGGATTGACCCCTGGGACTGCAGAAGTGGTTTCGGGATTCCATCCCCACAGGGCCCTCACCTGGAAAGCTACAGAAAGGTCCAGATCTTTCCAGGTGTTTTATTAACCTGGAGCAAATTGAGAAATCCCAGTTTTCTCTGATTAATTTGGTTTTACCTGAGGTGCTATTTGGACACCTGAGGTAGAACTATGGCCCCTTTTACACTGCCATATAAAATCCATATTATCCACTTTGAACTGGATTATATGGCAATGTAGACACATATATTCCAGGTCAAAGCACATAATATGGAATATCAGTTTTGATAATCTGGATTATGTCAGTGTAGAAGGGGCCCAAGTCAGGTCCCGTGTTTTGGGCCTGCCTGGATAAACCCTCATATAATCCAGTTCAAATCAGATAATCTGTGACCCTGAGATACAGGGCATTGTAGATCTAGTCTTAGAAGGGAACATTCTGATCCTTAGCAATGCTTCTGATTCACTTAAACTCGTAATAGAATCCTATGCATATCGATTAAAATATTAATTCAGGTATTAATGAGTCTGCCAATGAGGTATGTTTAATTACCATGATGGTTGTGGGATTCTGGGAGTTTCAGTCCAAAAAAGTAATCTTTCCAAGGTTTTTTGCATGCAGTTTTTCTCGAAATACAATATTTTTGACACACTACATTGTTTTATGCAGTTGTAGAACTGAGAATTACATTGTAAATTCAGTGAAAATGGGCAGTCTGATGTATAAATATAATCTGGAGTGCACTAGTAAAGGAAGTGCGAAGGAGATTGATTCACACTTTTAAAAAAGTGTGGAGAAATGAAATTCTCTCATATCCCTGCTTCTTAGGTATGCACAAGAATCCAGCTGTACCAATCTCTGTATCTCTTTAGTTAACAAAAAATGAGCAACCTTTTACTGCAATCCATAATATTTCTCTCATTGGGTAAGAAAGCATAATCTGTAACTAACCACTTATTTCAGCAGTTTACAATCACAATAACGTTATGCACTGTTGAAATAGTAATTGAAGAAGTATTTCCTTTAAAAAGGAGAAAGAAGTGTCTACTAAATTCAGCAACTAATATAAGTGGAGAAAGAGAGTGGGGGACAAAAACAGACATGCAGGATTTTTAAATAAAAAATTGAAGTAATGAGAAGAAAAGTGTTTTTTTTTCCTTTTGGGAATGGAAAATTAACATTTTGGAGTAGGGAATCAAAAATTGATATCAACAGATTAAGACTCATATTGTCACTTTAAAAACAGAGCATGCATGCTTTCAACAATGAAGTCATGTGCAGAAAATGGAAAACTGTTGCATAAAACATACTATTTTTGATGTATGAAAATGATTTCCTACCTTCCTAAAACCTATTATGGGGCTTCCGGTCGGGCAAAGATGGCGGCTGGTCGGACGTCTTGAGGGCTCCTCAAGTCGCCAACCGCTACCGCAGGCCAGAGGGCGACCAGCGCCCTCACCTCCAGCTGCGACAAGCAGTGGGGGGGTCGCAAAGCCGGGGGGCCACATCGCTGACCCCAGAAGCGCCCCTCTCCTCAAGAGGGGGGGCTGCGAGGGTCCGGTGGAGAGCCCAGACCGGCAAGCAGGCAGCGGAGCGGGCAGCGGGCAAAAGCCCGCAGCTACAGCCAGCCCAGTCCGAAAAAAGAAAAGAGGAGGGGGACCCGCCCCTGCAACGGGAAAATCGCCAAAAGTAAGGGGGAAAGCAGAGCAGAAAAACCGGGAGGCAAGGGTCAAGAAATAGAAGGACCACAAGGCCCCGGGAAGACAGGAGGGGGAAGAGAAGGCTCGAGACCCGAGGAAAGGGAGAAACAAGAGTGACAAGGAGAAAAAACGGCTCACCGGAGGGGCTTCTAGAGCGCCCGGGAAACAATTGGAGAGGAAGGGACGAGGAGCCGGGGATCCAAGATGGCGCCGTGACGCACGCAGCAGGGAAAAGGACAGCAGGAGAGGGAAGGCGGCCATCTTGGAGGGAGCTTCGTCCCCGTCTTCACGTAGAAAAGGGCGCGAAAGGGAGCCGGAAGGGGAGACAGTTCACGGACGGACCGGCGAGGGAACCGGAAGTGCAGCGGGGAAGGAAAAGCGGGACGGACAGGAAGACTGGAAGAGAGGGCGGGACTCCCCCCCCGGACCAGACAGGGGAAGTAAAAGAAGAAGAGGCCGGCGCGAGAGCGGGGAAAAGCGGCGCGGGCGGGAGGGGCCAGGGACGGAGACTGGAGCGGAGTGGCAAAGGGAGCCAAGGCTGAGGGACGGCGGGGAAGAGACGGAAGGGTGAGTGAAGCCCAACACCTTCTCTTCTCGCGCCCCCCCTCCCCTCTGGAAGACTAAGAGGATCCCCTCTCCAGGGAAACAAGGAAGTCAAGAGGCACAAAAGCAGACCCAGGCTCTCCGCACACCACCACAGCCCCCCCCCTCGCCTGCCTTGTTGGGAAAGGAGGAGGAAGATCATAAAAACACAAGATAAAAAGTAAAAAGGACAGGGCCAAAACACGCAGGACGCCCTCAGGAGTCACAGATACCTCACATTCAGGGGAAAAGGAGAAGGAGGTGCGCCAGCACAGCTAAATAGATGCTGGGAAGAGTGGGACAGCCCTCCCCCCCCGCTTCCTAGCAGGCCGTTCTAACAGGTGTCGAGGCAGGCAACAACGCGCCCACACAAGGGCGCAAGACGCAGCAGACGGTCGAGACGCGAGTCGAGGCCACCCGAACAGGCGCCCTGGCCGGGGGAAACAACAGCAGGGGAATAATGACGACCCCGAAGATTTTTAAGGACGCCAAGGGGGTCCAGAAGAGGCTGGCCAATAATGAAGATTCCACAATGAAGGACATATTGAAAGAACTCCAGCGGCTCTCTGAGAAGCAAGATGCGACACAACGAAAAGTGGATGAAGCGGCGGCAAGGCACGATGCTCAACTACAGGAACTCAGGTCAGATCTGAAAAAGGAACTCTCGACGATGCGCGAGGAGATCCTCTCTATAAAACAAGAAGGGGACAAGGTAAAGATCTCACAAGGGAAGCTGCAAAGAAGAGTGGAATCCTTAGAGGCGAGGAACGCTAAGCTAGAGCAACTTCAGGAGAGGATGGAGCAGACCTCCCTGGAGACGAAGCTTCGCTTTAGGAATCTAAGGGAGGATCCGCAGGAGGATGTACAGAAGGTCATCAGCTCGCTTTCGTCCAGCATCATAGGCAAGGATGAGGAAGAGATAAACCGAGATATAGAGAAAGCATATAGAGTCCCTTCTTCGTACGCGAGACGAAATAATGTGCCAAGAGATGTAGTGGTACAATTCCACAGGCGAAAGATCAGGGATGAAATAATATCAAAGCAAAGGGAGGCACCAATAACATACAAAGGCCAGAAGGTCATTGTGCTGAAGGAATTCACGGCATCCTCGATCAGCAAGCGAAAGAACTACCTCTTCCTCACGGAAGAGCTGAAGAATAGGAAGATCAGGTTCCGTTGGGAAAAATCGGAAGGCATCATGGTAACATTCAAGGAAAAACGGTACTGGTTGACCACGGTGGCCAAAGCCCAGGAGTTCCATCTGAACCTCGTGAAAGACTCAAGTGGGAGAACCGAGACCCAGCCCGAGCAGAACGAGGCAAACAAGAGGCGCAGGTTCGACTCCCCGACGGAGGGAACAACCCGGCCCACCGGAAGACACCGGGGGGCAGAGAAGACCACGATGGCACGGAAAGCGGACGACAAAGATGGCGACATGGGACACACAATGGAAACGCAACATGTATGAGCCACTAATACATCTACAGTGCTTTTCCAACAACATCAATGGCCTGAACTCGCCGATGAAAAGGAGGAGAACATTCAACGCTCTGAGGAAGAGCAAATGGGACATTGTGGCTCTGCAAGAAGTCCACATCAAAAAAACCCACGAACAACATCTAGTATCCAAAGGGATAGGGAATTTATTTTGCTCTCTTGCAGGAGAAAAAAAGAGAGGAGTAGCTACCTACATCAGCGACAAAGTACCAGCCAAACTGGCGTTCGCGGATACAGAGGGGCGAATAGTAGGGGTGATGCTAGAGGTGGGACTGGCACGCCTCCTGGTGTGCAACATCTACGCGCCTAACGGCTCAAAATCAGAATTCACCAAACTGCTTGCAGAGCTCATAGATGGACAGGAATACGATGACTTGATCATAATGGGTGACTACAACGGAGTAATGGACTCCAGACTGGACAGAACGCAGAGCACGGCGCAGCTCAAGAAGACTGGACACGACCTCCCGGGGGTTCTACCGAAGACCCTCACACACCTGCTTGAGGACCTTGCTTTGGAAGATGTCTGGCGCCTTCACAATCAAAAAGAAAGGGACTACACGTTCTATTCGCACCGGCACCAAAGCTGGTCACGGATAGACATGGTTTGGATGTCCAGATCGCTAGTGACGCGGGTGTCCCACATACAAATCCTCCCGAAAGATCAATCGGACCACTGCCCAATCACACTTGAGATAAATCACAGGCCTCCAACGAAACGCTGGAGGCTCAACGACAATCTGCTAAAGAAGGAGGAGGATATATGAAAGTATAGGGCATTGACGGTGGACTACTTCAAGATAAATGACGTGCCGGAAACACGGCCGGAGGTGATCTGGGATGCCTGCAAGGCAGTGCTCCGGGGGCATTTCATACAACAAAACGCCGGCAGAAACAAGGCTAAGCGAAAAGCAATGCAGGACTTGCAATCCCAAATGGCACTGGAGGAAGCGATCCTAAAAGAACATCCAAAGGACCGGGCTTCGGTCGACAAATTGTCCTTGCTGAAGAAACAAAAACGTCTTCTGGAGGTAGAACAACTCTCCAAGGACCTCAAATTTCTGAAACAAAGATATTTTCAGAACGCAAACAAGCCGGGCAAGTGGCTGGCAAGGAGAATCAAAAGAAAGAGGCAGCAGGGGTTCATAACCAGGCTCCGAGCTGGGGACACAATGATCCTGGGGGAAGAGGACATTCAGGGGGCATTCCAGTCCTTCTACTCAAAGTTGTACTCCAAGGACTCAATAAACAAGGAAGACATAGAACAGTACCTAGAAAGCGCATCGCTGGGCAAGGTGTCGCCGCCATATAGAGAGTCACTAAATGCAGATATCACAGAACTTGAAATAGAACAAGCAATTAAAAGGCTGGACGCAAGTAAGGCCCCGGGACCGGACGGGCTAACGGCCAGGTTTTACAAAACGCTTCAAGACGAAATTCTCCCCTTCTTAAAAAAGATCTACAACAGAGTACTACAGGAGGGGATAATTCCAGACTCTTGGAGAGAAGCCAACATCATGGTACTTCAAAAGGAAGGGACGGATGGCACAAATGTAGCCAACTACCGACCCATCTCATTGTTAAACATAGACTACAAGATCCTGGCAAGCATCTTGGCCGAACGGCTAAAACTCTGGTTGAAAGTTTGGATTGCGCCAGACCAAAATGGCTTTCTCCCCGGTCGGCAAGCGAAGGACAATACCAGAATAGTGGTGGATCTGATCCACTACTATGAAGCACACCCGCACAAAGAAATCGCCTTCCTGGCCCTAGACGCGGAGAAGGCCTTCGACAATCTAAACTGGGACTTCTTCAGCTTGCTCCTGTCAAAGCTGGAGATGGGCCAGATCTTCCAAAACGCCATAGGAGCAATATACAGGGACCAGTCGGCCAGAGTCTGGGTCAATGGTCGGCCAACAGGGACATTCCCAATACAAAAGGGAACGAGACAAGGGTGCCCCCTTTCCCCGTTGATATTCATCATGGCCATAGAAGTGATGCTCAGGCTCATCAGATCAAGCGAACGACTGAAGGGCCCTTTGATTGGAGGCCACACAATAAAAGTCAAAGCTTTTGCAGATGATATAATCTGTTTTGTGGAAAGGCCGCTATCCACGATACAGCTCTGGCTAGAGGAAATAGAGCGGTTTGGCTCGCTAGCGGGTCTAAGAATCAATAAAGATAAAACAAAGATTTTAACCAAGAATGTATCCACAAATCGGCAGGGTCAACTGGAGAAAATCTCGGGAGTGCGAATTACCCAAACCATCAAATATCTGGGGATTCTCATAACGGCGCAGAACAGCCAGCTGCAGAAGAACAACTACGAGGCAGTGTGGAGACAGCTCCAGAAAGACCTGGATGGCTGGAAAAACGCTGGGCTCTCGCTCATGGGAAGACTCGCGGTGATTAAAATGAATGTCCTGCCCAGACTGCTGTACCTCTTCCAAACCCTGCCCATCATCAAATCCGTGGCCATCTTCGAAACATGGAAGAAGGATATCCTCCGGTTCATATGGAATGGGAAAAGGGCGAGGATCAAATTCAAAGTGCTCACGGACAGAAAGTCGCGGGGAGGGCTGGATTTGCCAGACCTAAGACTCTACTACGAGGCCTGTGGTCTGGTCCACATAAGGGAATGGATAAGCCTGCGAAATACGGAGCTGCTGGCCCTGGAGGGCTTTGATCTTCGCACTGGGTGGCACGGGCACCTGTGGTATGGCAACCCAAGATCAGATGAACACTTCAAGAAACATCCGATAAGAGCGGCCCTGATGAGAATTTGGGAGACATATAAAGGAAGATTCTATCAGAAGACTCCCTTGTGGGTATCGCCCTTAGAGGCGCAGCAAAGAACTATACAGGGCTGGAACACCTGGCCGACGTACAAGGATTTGTCAGTCAAGGTGGGGACGCGGAGATGCCTCAAATCAAGGCTACAGCTGCAGTCGCAGTGCAAGCACCTCACGTGGCTCCAAATTCTACAGATCAGAGCGAGCTTCCGGAGAGACGAGCAAACAGGCTTCGAGGAAGGGGAACGCTTCTGGAACACCCTCCTAATCAAAGAAAAGAAGCTTGTCTCCAAGGCCTACAGACAACTTCTGGAATGGGCAACAGAGACGGAACAGATAAAAACCTGTATGGTAAAGTGGGCACAGAATGTCGGTCGTACCATCAAGATGCAAGAATGGGAAAAGATCTGGCAGAAGAACATCAAAATTGCCTATGCCACCGATTTGAAAGAAAATTGGTATAAAATGTTCTTCAGATGGTACATGACCCCCTACAAACTGGGTCGGATGTACAGGTCTGCACAGTCAACATGCTGGAGATGCGGAACACAGACGGGCACCTTCTACCACATGTGGTAGACCTGCCAGGAAGCTTCGAGCTTCTGGAAAAAAATCTTTATACAGATTCAAAAGATTCTACAGAGTACAATGGAGAGGACGCCAGAGGCCTGTCTTCTAGGAATAGTAGACGAAGGAGACCTCGCCGACGAAAATGAGGAACGATTGTTCTGGTTCTTCTCCACTGCAGCAAGGATGGTGTTCGCGAAAAAATGGAAGTCGAAAGATACGCCGGGCCTTGGAGAATGGGTGGACAAAGTCCAAGACATTATGAACATGGATAGGCTATCCTTTTACATGAGCGAACTGGAGGGAAAGGGCCTGCGCAGAACAGACTGGTCCCCCTTCAGGGCCTACTTACAGAGCCGGGACTCAGAGAGACATAGCTAGATCTTCGGGCATGGACGCAAGCTACTTCAGGCCCAGACAGGAGGCAAAGGACCTCCCACTTCTTTGCCCCCTCTTACCCCCCCCGCGATGCGGAAAGACACATGGTTGCAGGCCCTCTGTCCCCCCCCAATTGAAACAGCAAGGACAATACAACGATATCGGAAGCCCGACAAATCCCCCTTTCCCCGATGTTTACTTCCTCCCTTCTGATCCCTCTCCCAAACTCATCCCCGACCAACCTCCTCTCCCTCGTCTTTTCTTCCCCACTCCCTCCCCCCCCACTGCCCACCCCCCTCCGCCTCTCCTCCCAAGGTCTCTCTCTACCTTCCTACTGTCCTATACCTCAATTTGTTCCACCTCTTTTATTGTTATGGAAAAACCCAATAAATATATTTGAAAAGAAACCTATTATGAAGGTTTTAAATTGTATTGTTCTTAAGTTCTTGATCCAGACAGAAAAGTGACAACAAAACAGCGAGTGCAAAGGGGAGAGTTGGCCTCCGGGGGGGGGGTCCTCTCTACCTTGTGGGGTCCCTCAGGGAGCCATCCTCTCCCCTCTGTTATTTAACATCTACATGCGACCACTCGCTCAACTGGTACGTAGCTTTGGGCTTGAGTGCCATCAGTACGCTGATGACACTCAGCTCATTCTGAGGATGGAGGGCCGGCCCGACTCAGTACCCAATAATTTCCATCTATGCCTCGAAGCCGTTACTGGATGGCTGCGAGCTAGCAGGTTGAAGGTGAATCCCGCGAAGACGGAAATCCTATGGCTGGGCCGCCCGGGTGATAGGGATATCCATCTGCCGACCCTGGATGGCATGGCACTATGCCCGTCACCATTAGTAAAATGCCTGGGTGTCCTCTTGGACCCTCTACTGTTAATGGAGGCTCAAATCTCCACTGTCAGTAGAATTGCTTTCTTTTATCTGTGACAGGCAAGGCATCTGGCTCCCTATCTGTCCCACAGTGACCTAGCCACAGTGATCTAGGCCACAGTCACCTCAAGACTTGACTACTGTAACGCTCTTTACATTGGCCTACCCTTGACGGTGATCTGGAAACGTAAACTAGTACAGAACGCTGCAGCCCGACTGCTCACAGGGGAACCTGCGAGCTGTCGTATTACACCGGTTCTCCAGGGTCTGCACTGGTTACCTATTGAACACCGAATCACCTGACTTTTAAGGCCTTATATGGTCTGGGGCCAGTGCACTTGAGGGATCAAATCAAAAACTTTATTACGGTCACAGACCAGCACTTGAGGGATCGTCTCTTTCCATATTACCCCCCGGGATCTCTAAGGTCAGAGGATCAGAACCTCTTAGATATCCCCAGTATGAAATCTTTCTGTCTGACAACAACTCGCCGAAGGGCATTCTCCATCATCGCCCCAGTGCTATGGACTGCCTTGCCCCCTGAAACTCGAGTCTTGTGAAGCCTGAGCACCTTTCGCAAAGCATGTAAAACTTACTTATTCAGGTAGGCCTTTGAGTCCTGAATAATCTGTTTTCATCCTGTTTTAATCCTGTTGTTTTTATTAGTATTGTTTTATATCAGGGCTGTCCAACTGGTGCCCCCCGGGCCGTATACGGCCCCCCAGCCCCTTCCCCATGGCCCCCTACCCTCCTGCAAAATATCTGCTTTTAAAGATTTTTTTTAAAAAAATTAAATATTTTTTTGGAATATTTTTTGGAATATTTTTTGGAATATTTTTTATTTATTTTTTTCGCGGGGGGTGAGGGGCGGGGCAGGGAGGAGGAGCAGGCTCTCTTCCTCCTACTACTACTTCCCTCCCTCCCCCCTCTCCCTCCCTCCCTCCTTCTTTCTCTCTTTCCCCCTTTCATTCCTTTCCCCTTCCACCACCTGAAGGAAAGAGGGAAGGAGAGAGAGTGCACGAGTGAGAGGGGCGTGGCCAGAGCGAAAAGGGGCGGGGCCAAATTCGAGCAGGGGGCTCATCCATTCCCTTCCGTCTTCCTCCTCTTCTGAGGCTTCGTGCCAAGTTTGGTCCTGATCCATCATTATTTGAGTCCACAGTGCTCTCTGGATGGAGGAGAACTACAACTCCCAAACTCAAGGTTCAGTACTTTCTGTTGCTCATGAGAGTTTAGGTTTGATTCAACATGGCTGAGGAATGCTTTGATTGTGTTTTCCCCCTTATGGCAGAAGGAGGTAGGACTGATGGCCGTTGGAGGTCTCCTATTCTAGGAACCCATTGTAATTATTATTATTATTATATTATTATCAGAGGCTGAATGGCCATCTGTGAGGAATGCTTTGATTGTGTTTTCCCCTTATGGCAGAAGGAGATTGGACTGGATGGCCCTTGGAGGTCTCCTATTCTTGGCACCCATTGTAATTATTATTATTATTATTATTATTATTATTATTATTATCATCATCAGAGGCTGAATGGCCATCTGTGAGGAATGCTTTGATTGTGTTTTCCCCTTATGGCAGAAGGAGGTTGGACTGGATGGCCCTTGGAGGTCTCCTATTCTAGGAACCCATTGTAATTAATATTATTATTATTATCATCATCAGAGGCTGAATGGTCATCTGGGAGAAATGCTTTGATTGTATTTTCCCCTTATGGCAGAAGGAGATTGGACTGGATGGCCCTGGATGGCCCTTGGAGGTCTCCTACTCCAGGAACCTGTTGTTGTTGTTATTATTATTATTATTATTATTAGCAGAGGCAGAATGAATATTATGCCTTATTATCATTCAGGGTTATAGGCCTGTGTGGAAGGGCCCTGGCTTCTTATTTGACTTCCTTTCCACACATCTGAATAAAATCCCATGTTATTTGCTTTAAACCAGATTATATGAGTGTGGACTCCGATAATCCAGTTCAAAGCAGGTATTCTGGGTTATATGGCTGTGTGGAAGGGCCCTGAGTCCACACTGCAATATCATCCAGTTCAAAGCAGGTTTTGTGGGGTTTCCTGCCTGGATATTCTGAGTTATATGGCTGTGTGAAGGGCCCTGAGTCCACACTGCAGTATAATCCAGTTCAAAGCAGGGACTGGGACTTGAGACTGGGATTTTGGTGTTCATCTCTATCTCCAAGTCAAAGCCCTGGTGTCCTCCACAGACACCTCCAAGGCGGGGAGAGGGCGGAGCCGGGGAGGGGGCGGGGCAGGGGTGGAGCCAGGGAGGGGGCGGAGCCTGGACAGAGCCGGGGAGGGGGCGGAGCTGGGGTGGAGCTGGGGTGGGGGCGGAGCCAGGGGCGGAGGCAGACCCTTCGGCCCCCCAGGTCATCAGTAACTGGAATTCCGGCCACAGGTCCGGTAGAAGTTGGACAGCCCTGTTTTATATAAAGTCTGCTGTAAACCGCCCCGAGCCGCTGGGAGTGGCGGTGTACAAATTCAATAAATAAATAAATAAATAATAAAACAACAACAACAACAACAATAACAGCAGCATGCAAGAAGTGCAACATCCCATGAAATTATGCCAGAGCAACATCCTATTCCTTTCTGGGAGCAGAAGATTTAGGAAGAGACATTTACAGTAGATGTCTCAACTAGGAAACTTCATTACCACAGCAAGCCAGAAATCCTGGAATTCCACAGAATGGAACTACAATAGATAAAGTCAGATGGTATTGCTACAAATGTGAAGCATCAATGGGCCCCTATATTCAGGAACACCACCAGAAAATAAGACTTATCTCTCAAAAGCACAGGTTCTTCCCCTCTAATCTGTACCCAAAATCTTCTGCCTTAAAGCCGAGAGTTGACCATACACAGCTAAATATCAGTTCAGACAATAAATGTTATTTTTATAAGTGGCAAATGGGGAAAAAATCCTGATAAGTTAAATAAGTGAAATCAATAGTTTTCACTCTTTCCTTTCTCCATCCTCATCTAAAGAAGGTGAATTTTTTTATATTCTTCAGTGATATATTATTTTTCTAAAAAGCCTCAAGAGGGTATACGGTGCTTCAGGTATTGAAGAGAATTTTATACTCAAGAAAAATTATCACATACAGTATTTTCTACTTCAGGGTGAAAAAAGGAAAGAAAAGGCTCTTTATAGATCTTAAGTTGAAATCTTTAAAGTATTAACAAATGCTTTATCGGAGGATCAAACACCTTTTGAAGGATGTTAAGTAAAGCACAGTTGAGTCTCTGCTGGCTTCATGTTGTGAAATTCTTCCTTGAGTTTATATGTCATTTTCCCTCCATGATGAAGAAACTTGGTTTGACATTCCAGTTCCTTCCTAGCTCCCAAGTTGTATGGGGCAAATAATATAGCATAAACAGTCACATACATTCCTCAAAATCATGGTGAATAGGATAACCAAATAAAACACATTTTGATGGTCATCATAAATACTGGTGGCCACAATGTGTGTGTGTGTGTGTGGGGGGGGTGCTGGAACTTAGGTATACCACCCTAACACTATCATTGATCCAGCTCCAAGTCATTGATGAAACTGGAACTGACCACAACAGAAGATAGCCAATGCCATATATTAGTTAGCCAACATCTGTTCATTTTAAATCTCGTAGCATACCTTTTCATAAACTAGCTGATGTGAAGAACCAACAATGTCCCCCCACAAGGCACTAGTGACAGAACCAGTATCAACCTATAGACAACCACGATGCATAACATGATATTGTTCTGATATATTCTCCCAGCTTTTGGTTACTTGGCTAAATGTAGGAAGCTCTTCTTATTGGAAATTTTATTGTCCATATAAAATATAAATTATTAATTGAAACTTAACTTAGTTTCCAGCAAAGTAGCAAAAAACAGCATAGAGCCATGTGGATCTGAGGACTTTTGAAAGTAAGATAGGAAAGGAGCCATCTCAGTTCATTTTCAATATGAACTGAGATGTCTCCTCAGGAGATGGCTCCTCAATAGGCATAGCTTTATTGAATAAAACACACATAGTAACATAACGAAAATCAAAGCAGAAGAGTTAGTGAATCCAAAATGGAATGGTATATATGCATTCAAAACAACAAGGTATAATCCTACCCTTCTTCTCTATTTCTATTGGATATGGTCATCAGTGATGTGCAGAAATGGACAGAACTGGGCAGAACCAAGCAGGAAGATACACACCTACTGTTCACACATTGTTTACATTTCATCGACCATAGTTCCCAGGAAGAAAGATAAATACCACCTGTTTCACATGAGAACAGAATCTTAAACTTATTGTTCATGTAACTACTTCTTTACTCAAAACACAGTGCATCCCAGACAGCATGAGAAAGCTGTTTGATTCTAAAAGATGAAAGACAGAATGAAACATTTGAGAATCCATATTGAAAATAGAAACCATATTGAAATATACTATTTTGCATTAAATTCTTAACACTTCTCACAATATGTTAATTTGATACTCTATTTTTCAGCCCAAAGTGGTTCCAAACAAGCACTGAATTAGAAACCCCATACAAGTATAATATAATTAATAATTATGGAATTTGTACTTTGCTGAGACATCAGCACTTTTTGGCAGAGAAGTCTAAAGACCTTGTAAAACTCCACCTCCCATGATTCCATAGCATCAAATACTACAGTGAAGATGTACCCCAAGAAACAGAAACATGATTGAATAGAGACATATAAATTGTTACTACAGAGATTTGAGCCAACATCAGATGAATTTTTTTACACTAGCCATGATAGGCGAGGTTTTTTTTCTGTGGGAGGACTGTCTGAAGAGACTGCCCTAGAATTCTCCACAAAAGATAGAGATTCATTTAAATGTATTTTTATTATACTTATGCTTTAATGTTTAAATTATGTTTTAACTGATGTGGTATGTTTTAAGGCACCATAGAGGTGCAATTGTAAGATGCCTTGAGCCCCCCTCGGGGTTGAGAAAGGTGGGATATAAATAAGGTAAATAAAATAAATAAATACACAAATAGAGAAAATGAGCAAACAGGCTGTTTTGAATTGAGATGGATAAATTTCCATTAGCTTTATTTGGTCCATGCCCAGATATTAGCCTCCTTTTGAATAGTTGGTACCTCCTTTAGAAGTCTTCTCTTAGAATGAACCTTGTCTAAGACTGGTTTTACATAGGCATTTCCTTTCTGTTGGCGGCCCCTTGTTGGGGGGGGGGGGGAGGCTTGCGTACCTTAATGAAGTTGTGAGCTATGCTGGCAGTGGCATGATAGCCACCGTTAGGTCCTCTTATGACAAACAGGTCACAACTGAAGGGTCTGGCAAAGAGCATCAAATGGCAGGATGGGCTCTCTAGCCTTTTGGCAACCATCCTAGGAGAAGGAAAACCCTGATTTCAAACCCAAGTTAATGTGATCGTTTAACCCTGATAGGTCAACCATCTAAGAGAAGGAAACTCGAACCAAACCTATGACCTGAGGACCTAAGCTTGCTAAGCCCCAGCAGATGAACCTCTGGTTTAAAGGGTGAGGCCAGTTCTGTGCATGCTGCACTCCACCAGAAAGGTCCATTGCACAGGCTCAAAGGACACATCCAACCTCCGAATCATCAATGTGCTTGTAGAAAGCGTGGGATGAGTCCTTCCTGAATCTTCGTTCATGAACAAAAAAGCCAAGATAATGTAGTTTCAAGTCAAATCAAGGAAGGGGTATCCATAAAAAGTACACCTCAAATGAGCACTGTAGTGTGTATTAAATCAGAAACACTGTGTTTAAAAGAACTCACTACAAAGTCTTGAAAAAGCAAAAAAAACAATGCTGTAGCCAATCTAAGTATACCCTATGCAGACCAAAAGATGCAGAGAACTTGTCAAGTCGCCACTAGTGCTGACACAATCTTTTAAAAATAGAAACACAGCTGTCAGACAGTAAACCCACCTGAGAGGAAACCACATCTTCAGCACTTCTATATTGACACAAATTCACTTGAGATCACGGCTTTAAATTCACGGCCGAAATTCACATGAGGTCAGTGTTCATGTGAATTGGGAGGCCACACTGGGAGGCCAAACCCCTAACTTTTTGGCAAGTAGGTGACCAGACGCCAACCCATGGCAAACCAGCACTGGCACGCATAGGCATGCCCACCTGGGATTCTGGTCCTCCCACACACCCTTTTCTGGCTGTAAAATATTTTTAAAGCTTCATACCAAGCCTGGAGGCTTGTAAGGGCTCCATAAATGGTGTGATGGGGTCAGAGCTGGACAAAGGTAATTTTAAATGGTACGCAAAACTTTTGGCGCCCCCTCACTCTCCGTGCGCCAGTGGTGTGCCGGTGTGCGCATGCGCAGGCCAGCTAGTCCTGCACATGCACAGGGCCAGCTAGTTTGGCACATGTGCCATTCACGCGGGCGTGACACCAAGTGGATGGTGATGCAAAACGCACTCCAGGAGGCCGAAAAAGAGGGCATTTTGCAGCCGGAGGCAGGAGGCTCCGCCCTGGCTGCAAAATGTCCTCCTTTTTTGCCTCCTGGAGTACGTGTGGCATCACCATCCACCTGGAGTCGCACCCACACGCCGGCCCGCAGCAATGGCGGCCGCAGCCGGATGCGCCCTAGCCCACGTGGCGCCCTGAGGTGGCCGCCTAATTTGCCTCCATTAAGATCCGTCCCTGGATGGGGTTCTGGAAAGCGAGGGAAATTTCTTTCTCCAGAACTCTATGCATCATTTAGATGTAACATTGACTCCTTGGAAACATCCAGGCTCTGTAAGGAGTTTTTTTCCTACACCTTTTATGTCTAGAAAAGAAGGCAAGGAAAGAGAAAACGGCACTGCCATCCCTCCTCTGTGGGCTACTTGAGCGTGCAGAGGCAGGATCACTATGAAGACTGCTGCTGGTATTGCGAATGGTGATCTTAGGAGCAGTCTCCAAAGGACCACCAGGTTTTTTTCAAGTTTATGTGGATTATCAAAGCAGATAATCCACATTATCTGCTTTGAACTGGATTATCTGAGTCTACACTGACATATAATCCAGGTCAAAGCAGATAATATGGATTTTATCTGACAGTGTAGAAGGGGCCTTGGATGCCTCATGGTAATGCACCCCTACACTGGACTTTAGGGGCAGAAAGTGAGGCCCTTTAATAATAATAATAATAATAATAATAATAATAATAAAATCTTTATTTGTATCCTGCCACCATCTCCCTGAAAGGGACTCGTGGCAGCTTACATGAGGCCAAGCCCAGAAATACATATCAATACAACAACATAACAAACATAAAACTACATTTCAAGTAAAATAAACAATAAAATAAAATAAAAAGAGTATGCCACATGTGCAAAATACAGTGATAAAAAACTAAGGATGAGATAAGATTACAAACATATATATATTATAGGGGATGTTCTAAGACAATGCAATGTGAGGAGGCCCATTTTTGGAGAGAATGACAGGGAACATGTGAAATCATTCTCCGAAAGCCCAAACATCTGGGGAGCCACAGGTTGAGAACTACTGCTCTAGATCTTAACACTCTTGTCATTTGCAACTGGTTTGCTTTGTCTTTATAAACTGTCTTTTAATGTTGTGCTATCCATTTTATCTCTTTTATTTTATACTTTGCTCTGTCGCCGGTTTGCTTTATATTTTGAACGTGTTGTGCATTGTCTAGAGGGTTATAATTTTCAAGCAGTTCAATAATGTACTAAAAAAATATTCAAAAGTTTAACTTCTCCAATCCATCATCCCTTTTGAACTGATTTAATTGAATTTATTTTAAATTTCACATGTAATTCCTGCTTTCTAATCACCTATGGTTACTTAGCTGGTGAGGAGAGTCAATTATCCCAAGCCAAAAAGTGACAGAGAATCTCTATGAATAGAAAATGGAGATTATTCTGATGGCATCTGACTTCCCATTCTCACTTCTGTATTCACAGCAAGAAAGTGATAATGCCATGGATAATGAACAGCACATTTTCCACATAAATTATTTAGGGATGGCAAACTCACAGATCCATAGAGGAAGTGTGTGTATGTGATCATCTCAGACTGTACTCAGATCAAGCATTTATGCATTCTAGCAAAGATGTCAGAAATCCATGACTTTGGGTCTACTGAAGAAAGGAATTTTTTCTCCTCAAGTGGCAGCTTTTGTATGCTCGAGAATTATGCATTTCTGAAATAAGAGCCGTAACCTTAGCAATATGCAAAAAGAAGCCAGATAATATCTGGAAAAATGGAGTGCAATTTGTATAAGTTATAGATAGATATATTCTTCAATATATATCTAACATTATTGTCAAAATCATTATCATAATGATTTCAGGATTGTACTTAAAGATCTGCATCACTTGATAATTTTCTCAACTCAGATTGTTTAACAACCAAAGCAAAGCCTGCCTTGTTCTGAAACTATACAAAAATCAAAATCCAGAGGAAACAAATCTTGAGGATCCCATTATCAGTTTTCCTTGCTTGAGGTTTTTTCAAAGTGTCAAATATAATAGCTGTAATTTTGCTGGCTAATTTCACGTAGAATAATAAATTGAAATAATGGTTGAACAATAAGTCAACACATAGGCTAATCAACTGATCCAATGGCATTAGTCTAATTGGGATTAACAATTATTAAATAATTGCCTTTAAGACCACACATTAAGTCAATCTTTTCAATCTGAGTTTTAAATATTGCTTATTTTTAATAAGGAAGATGTAGTTTAACTGTTGTTTCATGTTTTTTCTGTTCCTTGTTGGTTTTAAGAACACTTTTCATATCACAGAACTTCTCATATTTGAGAAGCTAAAACATCTGGAGCAGGGGAGGCATGTGGAAGGTCTTTTAAATATCTCAAAAAATCGTATACAGCTATGTTCTGAGTATACCACCTATGTACTGGACTTCATCAGAGATCCATGGAGATGAACAAATTCCTTCAAATTCCCAGATTTCACTTAAAAGGGATCAGAAATTTCTCCGCTTCTTTCACCAATCAAGATCCAAGGAGTGGCAAATGTTTAAAGAACACTCTTAGTAAAAAAAAGTTAAAACACAAATCAAATTTATATTCAAACACAAGTTTAAACAAGCTAAAAGTTGCTTGAAACAAAACAAAATGCCACATCACCTTCATGAAATATTAAATCTATCACAAAATTTGAAAACCTGAAAGCTTCCTTAATTAAAAAGATATTAGACCTGGTTGATCCATGGTTCTAAATGCTTCAAAAATACTTACAAAAGTTCTAGTGGTGAACATTTCAGAACTCTTTCAAAAATTCATTATTATTTCATTATTGGCGATTTTAAAGACAGAATCAATTAGGAACTGCCATTTATAATGAAATTTTTAAAGTTTTGTTAGAGTTCTGAAATGTTCACTACCAGAACTTTTGTTTTGTAAGTACTTTGGAAGCATTTAGAACCATGGATCAACCAGGCCTAGTATTTACCTTCTGGTAAAAAAAATTAGCAGGGAGGGAGCCAACTGGATCTCCCTGGGAAGTGCACTCTTTAACTTAGAAGTGGCCATTGAGAAGACTGCCTCTTGAGTCATTACCAGATGTGTTAGATAGAAATTACATAGTATTTCCAATCATGAAAGAAAATACTGTTTGATGAACATGTGGTTAATTGACAGCACCTGGACAATGACTGTTAATGTCATGATGCAATACCTAAAGGAATGTGATAATGGCTGGGACATAACCATATGAGGTGAGGGTTATTGCAAAGGAGTTGATCAGCCAGTGTCCCTTACTGATGACCTATCAGCAAGTGAAAGATGAAAGAAAGATGAAAACCCATATTTCTCTTTCCCGTGTGACTCGGTGTGAGTATCTATGTTGTTTGTGACTATCTAATGACCCTGATTGTTTGCTAGTACAAGGAAAGTGGATCTGTGTATCCCGTTTGTATATTTGTATATATTGCAACAATGAAGAGTAATGTTTCCAAATATTTTGAATGAAAACCTGAAACTGAGTTTACTAAACTGTATGTGTTTATCTTTATCAGATGCATGCAGTACTGATAGACATGCTGAAGTACATGTGTTTGCTGTGAAATGATTCTGCTATATTTTTGCTTGTTTCTGGGACACTTGCTATCCAACTTGCAGTGATTCAGGGAGGTCACTATAAATCACTTCACATACCAGCAAAACCCATGACAGATGTGTATGAGGCAGCTAGAAGTTTTCCTCTGCAGAATGCTCAGGGAAAGCACAAATCTTCCTTAAAATAGGTATGTATTTTCTGGGCACCTTGGGTTTTTTTTGGGGGGGGGAGGGGGGAGGAGGTGCAACCACATTTCTTTAACTTCAACCATTTTTATTTATTACCCGCCTCCCCAATAATGTTTAAACATCTTTGGGGAAATTCTTTCTCTTGGCTCCACTACTTTCTCTGTAATGTTCGATGAGTACATGGGAAAGACTCTTCTTGGAACTAGCACTGATATTTTGTGTATCTCTGCCACAGAAGACTAGTCTGACCCTCCTCTCCACACTCATGTTGTCATTGGCTTCTTGTGAGTTTAGTAAAGCATTATTTGCACAAGAGCACTTAGTGGATTTCCATAACTGACCAAGGATTCAAACTTTGATCTCCTGAAATTTTAATCCAGCACACAAATCTCTAGAAGTATATGTTCCAAGAAAATAACATGCATATTAAAGATTCTTGACCCACTCCTTAAAAAAAGGTGCCAAAACATATTGTGTGTTTATGCAAACTACTACACCTGTCCCATCTGTTAAAATTCCTTTGTGTTTATGTAAATCATGGCACATGTATCTTGTTTTACTTCATGTTGTGAGCCATTTTGACTCTCATTTGTGCAAAAAGTGGATCATAAATTAAATAAACTATAATTTTCCCACTTTTTTCATTGTGTGCTGTGCTTTACAGTCACTTTAGCATGTGTTGGAAGGGTTACATTTAGCAATATGCACAAATAAAATATATCTAGTTTTGTTTCAATGTGATAGATATGAGTTTTCTCCCAGAATAACATCCCATGAGCAAGGCAGATCATAGTCTAGCATTATAATTAGACTGTTTAAAGAGTGACCCAGGGGATTAACTGGCAAGTTTTTATTTCCTTTATCTGAAGATATGGCTTTGATTTTCATTTGTTAAAAAAATAAACACACACAATTTTATTGTCATCGCAATTTTTCTTGCTAACAATGAGTATAGTCCACCTGTAGGTTAAATGCAATTGACCAGGCAACCAATTTCATACTCCATTAAGATTTCTCTCTCTTTTCTTTTTGTTTTCTTTTTCAGTCCAGGATGCAGTTGAGGTAAATTTTGCATAATGAATACTAATGTGATTTTTCCCTCAGGTTTAAAAGTAAGTACAGGTGGTGCTTTCCATATCCAAACATTGTTAAAGTTGAATATATTTATAAGAGACCAAAGTTTCAATTTATTTATTTATTTCAGGATTTTACCCGCTCTTCTCAACCCCCGGGGGACTCAGAGCGACTTACAGCAGGCACAATTCGATGCCACATCAACAGCGTAAAACCCCAAACCCCACAACCCATTAAAACATTAAGGCATTAAAATACAATCCCTCAACACATCTACAATCATTCCAATTAAAACAATATTCAACCCTAGAAACATTGACCCTCTTCCTCCCTCCCATTAAAATTCCGTCTCACATGCTGCCTAGTGCTGGTGAGGGAATGCCTGATCCCAGAGCCAGGATTTCACCTTCTTCCTGAATGTCAGGAGGGATGAGGTGGACCGTATCTCCGTAGGGAGCGCATTCCACAGGCGGGGGCCACCACCGAGAAGGCCCTGTCCTCGTCCCCACCAACCGCATCTGAGAGGTCGGCGGGAGCGAGAGCAGGGCCTCCCGGATGATCTTAGGTTACGGGATGGGACGTAGCGGCCGATGCGTTCGGACAAGTAAGCTGGGCCAGAACCGTATAGAGCTGTTAAGGTCAAAACCAGCACTTTGAATTGAGCCCGGAATTGACAGGCAGCCAGTGGAGCTGACACAGCAGGGGGTAGTGTGCTCCTGTATGTAGCTCCCGTTAGTAGTCTGGCTGCCGCCCGCTGGACTAATTGCAATTTCCGAACTGTCTTCAAAGGCAGCCCCACGTAGAGTGCGTTGCAGTAATCTATTCGGGATGTGACCAGAGCGTGGACGACCGTAGCCAGATCAGACTTCCCAAGGTACGGGCGCAGCTGGCGCACGAGTCTCAACTGTGCAAAAGCTCCCCTGGCCACCGCTGAGACCTGGGGTTCCAGGCTCAGCGCTGAGTCCAGGATCACTCCCAAGCTGCGAACCTGCGTCTTCAGGGGAGTGTAACCCCGTCCAACACAGGCTGTAACCCTATACCCTGTTCGGCCTTACGACTGACCAGGAGGACCTCTGTCTTGTCTGGATTTAGTTTCAATTTGCTAGCCCTCATCCAGTCCGACACAGCAGCCAAGCACCGGTTCAGGGTCTGGACAGCCTCCTTGGTGACAGGTGGGAAGGAGTGACAGATCTGGACATCATCTGCGTACAGATAACACCTTACTCCGAAACTCCGAATGATCTCTCCCAGCGGTTTCATGTAGATGTTGAACAACATCGGGACAGTACTGAACCCTGAGGGACTCCACAGGACAACGGCTGTGGAGTCCGAACAGGTGTCACCCAATGACACCTTCTGGGTACGACCTTCCAGGAAGGATTGGAGCCACTGCAATGCAGTACCCCCAAGCCCCATATCTGCAAGGCGACCCAGAAGGCAATAACTGGTATGGGAGAGTAATGGGAGAGTACCTTTTTGTTTACATTCACAGGGTAATGAGCTCTATTCTTCAAAATGAATGTGTATGCCACAAACTTTCTTTCTTTCTGATTTCTAAAAGACAGAGGAATAGATATAACAGTCTACTTTTTCTTTTCAAGTCATATTAAGGCCTCTATAGCCTGGTTTCCTTTTCAGCAGCATCTGTCAGCTAAATTGGTCCCCAAGTTCATTTTCAGGATTGGATCATGCTAAGTCAGTCCTGTTGCTTGCCTCTAGCATATGATTCTCAGAGGTAAGTAGGCTTCCAACACAAAGGAACCCATTCTGGGCCATGGTTGTTTAAAGTTATGGATAGATGTATCCTCTGTGAAAGTGTGTAGTCTGTCATGAAACTAAGTAGACTAATGATTACTACCTCCCATGACTTTTTCTTATACCTTTCACTGACTACCTTAGAAGCTTGCACATTGCTAACAGAGAGGATGGCCTTTCGGACATCGTATGTCAGAATAATTTGGTTGGCTTTGGGTACTTCTCTCCCATGATTTGGAAGATAGAGGGTGTTACCTGCTGTTTTGTCTCAGGCAACAAAATGATTTGAGTTGTCCCCCTTCTTTCCTCATCCATGACTACTTATCAAACAAAGTGATAGTTGGCCCCAAAAGCCAAGCTATCTATCTGCTTCTTCCCATGAAAACAGATTAGTTCAAATCTGTTCCTCGTCTTATTCAAGGATCCCAGGAAAGTGCTACTACTCAATCTGCCATCTGGTGCAGCCAGATGGCAGATCACAGCCAGCTCTGTGATTTCATTCTGAATTCTCTCAGCTGCTCCTTCATTTCCTCCAGGTATTAGGAGTTCCTTTAGCTGTTATGGGAAATATCCAGGTACTGAATCATACCCCTGACATAAGTTAAGCATTTGTAGCACTTCTGTAACATTTGATAGAATTGTACCTGGAGATAGAAGCTTTCATGAAAGCCAGAGATAAGACGTAATATTGAAGCAACCAGCTGTTCCACTCTTTCAGCAGTAATTTGACAATACTGATTACTCATTAAGTATTAATACTTTCTTTACAGAGATGACCTTTGCTGATATCATTTGATTAGGTTGTATGGATTCCATGGAGAGAATGTCATGATCTTGTATCATAGTGTGTGGAATAGAATTCCATGCAGCTTCATGTCCCCAGACATCTCTTAAGCCCCCAGGACCAAACTAGCCATTTACTGGTCATAAAATGCTAGTGGAAGCTTACCTGGTAAAACCCAACTTCAAGTCTGAAGTAGAAAGAATGAGGTTGCTTTTCTGACTCTTAGAAAGTCCAGAGAAGTAACCTCATTTAATTTACCTCAATAAGTGCTCTTCAGGTCCTTTCTACAGAGGTCTTAAAATCTGGCGGAAAATAAATGGGATAAAGAGATGGGCTAGATGAGACACACCAAAAACACATACTGGATTGTGGGATCAGATGAAAAACACATATTAAAAATTTATCTTAAAATTAGTGGTCAGCCAAAATCTGCCCTGCTACAGAGGTCTGCAGTTTAAAAAAACACAAGAGTAAATTGTTATACACTGGTGTGAACTTTTCTTATCCTCATGTTGTAATCCAGAAACAGCTGATGAGAAATGCAAACACATGGAGCCATGGACATACAGGTGGCTAAATGGAAGCACAAGAGGACAGCAATTCCCATGGGAACTTCCTCCAACCATTCCTTTGTTACCGTATTTCTGAAACTAAACAGAGTTTGAAATTACACAGTGGGCACCAGCATGGCAGACAAGTGACCCCAAAGGGAAATGGCATTCAAGCGGGCAAACTTAAAAGCATCAGGAGAGGGGGAAAAGATGTTGACAAGATATATGCTTGTGTGCATTTTCTTATATCTGCACCAGTGCTTATGGGGTTCAGCACATTTCTGAGCGTCAAAAAAATTAAAAGAAAACTTACAGTAGTTGTTCCTCATCCATTTTGCAAAATCCACTATAACTAAGCCTTCAGGATGTCAGGAGACAATTTACTGAGAGTTCAGTGTTTGAACTTTCCTTCAGGTACCACAATTCACCACCACCACCACACACATAATTTTCTTTTCCCAGAAAAGAACCCTTAGTCACCACCAATATTCCTCTTTGGTCTAAAAATTGTCATGCCAGCATCCTAGCTGTCAAATGCTTTGGAGAGTATTAGAATGGTGCAAAAAGAGGTAGTCAACACAATATCTTACACAACATCCAGGAAAGGTATATGCAGTCCTGACACAGATATTTTCAACCAATGGCACAGCTCATTTCACATGCAATATGAAAAGAACACATGAGTATGATCTGTCGTGATGAAGATGAATGCAGACACTCACTGACACACAAGCTTTTTGCCTTTGCCCAAGGAACAAACTCAGTTGTTGTCTTTTGCAAAGTTTATAAAAGAACATATATGCATACAGAGGCCAAATGTTCGCTTTAAGACACAAGCCTTGTGTAACTCCAAACTTCTTCCGGCCAACTCTTCCAAACGCACCTGTCCAGCAATCATCTCCAACAACCCACACAAAGGAGTTGTACTTTGGTTCCTTTATCCCACTGCAGCTGCCCCACCCTGGCTGTAACTACACAATGTTGGCCAGGTGGTTTGGCTCATTCCTTGCTGCATTGATCCTTACATCACTTACTACTTGTTACGTCAGAAATGAACTCTAACAGATCTCAGGTAGAGATAGAAAGGCCTGGAAACAAACAGAAACAATTGGGGGGAAACAGGGTTTATTTCCACTTCTTCCCCCAGAACCATTTTTTCTGGAAATTCTTTTTGCCCAAAACTACTTTTTCCCAGAAAAATTGGAAAGTGAGTAGAAAGAAAAAGTTTCAGAAATCTTTCACCAATGTTATATATTTTTAATACCACTTCATAGATATATTATTTATCATTGTAAAATAACATATTCTACACACCTATCATTTTTTTCTGGAAAAATGTCTTTAAAAAACCTTTAAAAACCCCAGAAAAAAGTATTCCCCCCATTTTTTCTGTTTTTTTTCCAGGATTTTCTATCTTTAATCTCAGGCATCCTGTCAGAAGACGTTTACTTCTTGAAAGGAGAGCAATGACCAATAATGATAAAATAATTAAGAGTAGAGATATCACACTGGCAACGAAGATCCGCATAGTTAAAGTAGTGGTATTCCCCATCGTAACCTATGGATGCAAGAGCTGGACCATAAGGAAGGCTGAATGAAGGAAGACAGATGCTTTTGAACTGTGGAGCTGGAGGAAAATTCTGGGAGTGTCTTGGACCGCAAGAAGAGCAAACCAGTCCATACTCCAGGAAATAAAGCCCAACTGCCCACTGGAAGGAAGGATATTAGAGGCAAAGATGAAGTACTTTGGCCACATAATGAGAAGATAGGAAAGCTTGGAGAACATAATGGAGATGGGGAAAATGGATGAAAAAAGGAAGAGGGGCTAGCCAAGGGCAAGATGGATGTATGACATCCTTGAAATGACTGGCTTGACTTTGAAGGCACTGGGGGTGGCCACAGCTGACAGGGAGCTCTGGGGTGGGGTTGTCCATGATGTCACGAAGAATCAGAAGCAACTGAACGACCAAACAACATCCTGTTTCTTGCATTCCTCTTGATTTAGTTCTAAAATTTATTAGTCACTTAACCAAATAAATCAGTCATTTTCAGCTTGGAAAGTACAGAAATACTTATCTAGCTTCAAGCTCTTTTCTCTTTCCTGTTTACATTGGAATGTGTGTAAGCGTGTGTATTATTTTAAAAAGCACCATGTCTGCCTTGAGAGAAAAAAGTTCTTACGAAACACAGACAGTTCTTAAGAGCTCTGCTACAGCTGAATAATAGTTGCCATGCTTTTCTATTTGATGAAACCAGATTTTCTTGCATTTCTTCATTTACATGCAACACAAAAACTTTTTTTAAATGGTTGCAGTTTTGATACATTTTTTTACAGCCAAACAGCTTGCTCTTTAGCCTTTCCAGGACTGTGTTAAGAGTGCCAACATAGTTTCCAAAATATTCTCACACTGTTGTGCTTCATTTGTCCTAAGTTGATTTTTAGTGCTAATTTTGGCGTTGTAATGAAGTTGGTCGACAGCTGCGTGCCACAGACCATTGACAAATAATGATGGTGAGGAGACATACTGAGCTACTCAAATGCAATTTCAGTGCCTGGTATTTTGTCCTTGTCAACATAATGTTTAAAAATAAAATTTATTCATGCACACCAACCATCTTTATAATCAGGAGGCCTAGAAATCTGCAGGGCTGTGACAAAGACAATTTCCCATGCACCTGTCATAGCCTCGAGGTTTAATTCCTTGCAATCAGAAGCTGATCTCATTGACTCCTCAGAGTAAGTTGAGTCAGGAATAAACTGCCTCTTGGGCCAAACCTGTATGATATCATTATTCCAAAACTGCCAAGGAACCCATCTTACCACCACCCCCTTCCCCTGAGATAGACTCATTTCTTCCAAACTGAAAACATGAGAATTCTTAATTAAGGGTTAAATCACAGGAAATACTAAATAAGTTATTTAAATTTGTAGAAATACTAGGCATGTGCAATTGATGGGGAAAAGTTCGAATAATCATTGCTAAATTGGGGGGGGGGGGGCAATCGGCACAGATAGTACCAGACATAATAACTGAGAACTGATATTTATTTTCTTTAAACTGGTATACTTAGAGTCAACTAAGTTTCACAAGCACAGAATGGTTTTGGCAAAGTACAGATTTGTGACTATGGTCCCAATCAGACCAGCATGGATAGTACAAGTCAGATGCAATAACTCAGAACTGATATTTCTTGACTTTAAACTGATGTAGTAAGTTTCCCAAACACACAGAATGGTTTTGGCAAACTATAGGCCCTTAGCACATATAGTAGCAGGTGCAGGTACTATGAAGATAGGCAGATAATACTTTCTCCATCTCTGATAACCAGTAAATATTATTTTAGTTGCTTTGGGTTTTCTTTTCTTCTTAAAAATGATTCTTACTATCAGAATGAAGATTTCAAATCTTTTCTTCTTGACTTTACTTTAAGTTTATTATTTGGGGCTGCCTTTGAAGCCTTAGCTCTACGTGGGGCTGCCTTTGAAGACAGTTCGGAAATTGCAATTAGTCCAGCGGGTGGCAGCCAGATTAATAACGGGAGCTACATACAGGGAGCATACCACCCCCCTGTTGTGTCAGCTCCAACAGGGCTGCCTGTCCAATTCCGAGCTCAATTCAAAATGCTGGTTTAGACCTTTAAAGCTCTGTACGGTTCTGGCCCCGCTTACTTGTCTGAACGCATCAGCCGCTATGTCCCACCTTGTAATCTAAGATCATCCGGGGAGGCCCTGCTCTTGCTCCCGCCTACTTCTCAAATGCGGCTGGTGGGGGTGAGGGAGAGGGCCTTCTCGATGGTGGCTCCCCGCCTGTGGAATGCGCTCCCTATTGATGTACGATCCACCTCATCCCTCCTGGCATTCAGGGAAAAAAGTAAAATCCTGGCTGTGGAACCAGACGTTTGCACACCAGCACAAGGCAGCATTTTAGATGGGATTTTAATGGAAAGTGGATGAATAGGGCCAATGCTTTTATGGACAGAACATTGTTTTAATCTGGAATGAATGCATATGATGCTAATGTAATTGTATTTTAATGTATTTTAATGTATTTTAATTGTTGAAGGGTTCTGGGGTTTTATATTGTTACTGTGTGGGCATCGAATTGTGCCTTACTGTAAGCCACTCTGAGTCCCCCCTCGGGGGTTGAGAAGAGCGGGGTAAAATCCTGAGATAAATAAATAAATAAATTTGATGATGTTTCATAGTGTTTCAAGAAAGTGTAAACTACTTCAGGAGTCGCCATTCAAGGTAAAAGGTGAAAAGAAACAAAGAAGTCCTACCCAAAAGTCTTGGCACAATATTTCTATTAACTACCAAAAAATTATGAATACTACCATTGCTGATATGGAAATCTATCTTTAATGGGCAGAAATGTAACACAAATTAGTTTGTACATTTTAAATTTCTTATCTAAAGTGCATATATCTGTATACTTTGAAAATGCATGCATTCTGAGCCATGTACATTTTCTTGCATATTCTTCTCTTTTTTTGAGGTAGGGGAATTGAAAAATCTAGTATTCACATCCTAATGACAGAATCCCAAAAGTTTCCATTAAAACTTTCATTAAAAATGTAGCTGACCCTGCACTGGATAAATCCATAAAAACTTTCAGATAAGGCAAATTTCTTGCCTGCAGTGTCAATAGCTAAAAGATATTTATTGCTCAGAGCATTTCCATTTTAAAAGATTGGTTATTTGCAAACCATAATTATACATACCTACAGAAAGGTAAGTTCCACGGAATCTGCTGGGTCTTCTTCTGATGTGTGCAGTGGTTTGTTTTTAATTGGTGTGTGTGTGGAGGGGGGAGGCTGTCTTGTCTTGCAAGACAGCATGTAAGACAAGCAAACAATGAGTTTCACAAGCAGGAAAGATGCCCGTTTCCTATACAATAACAATCCAAATGGGCTGATCTCCAGCAGAGATCACCATATAGACAGTAGGAAAACGACCCGACACAGAGAAATAATTCCCCTCTGGCAATATCCCCAGAAATATTGTACTGACGTTTTCAGCATCACAGTCTTGGCGGTTTTACAAATGGCAAACACTGAACTGAAGAACACAACATTGTGATACAACGTGACAGCAAAGAACTGGTCTAATCGCCTCAATCACCATCTGATTGCTTTTGCTGTCAAAATTATCTCATTGAATCACAAATAATCTCTCCCCATGCCCTCCATTCTGCCACGTTATACACACATACACATTTTTACTAATATACAAATGAAACAGCTGGGAAAGGACCCAATTTCCATGGCTGGTATGAAGCATATTAGTTATCTATGGCATCTGGAAAATTGCTAACATGAGCTGGGAAACATTTTACAAGATCTGGCTTAAATACTAGTGAATATTTATGTGCCACACAAGCTCTAAAATTGAAGTGCCATTCAATTACCCGATTAAATAGATGTCTAAAATCTAGAGATAGAAATTTAAAATGTGGGGTTGCCTTGGCTTTCATTTCATTTTTTCCAGCTTTTTGCACCTGATAATGTCATGCCACTGAATGCTGCAAAAAGCAGTGAAGGCATGATTATAACAGTCCAACTATAGAAGCATGGGTAAGTAAGTTCCCACCACATTGTCTCTGATTTATTTTTAGTTGGGTGTGATAACACGTCTCTTAGTTGTTTGAGGAAGTATGACTTCCTTGAGTTCTATGTCTTTTTTGGTCCTTTCTGTTCTCTTTCTGCTCCCTCCATGTCTCATCCCCTAGTGATGCTTTCCCCACCTACACCCATTGTTTTCTCTTTTACATCATTGGTCTGTTTCTTTGGCACATTATGTTTTCTGTGCAGTGCTGCTGTTTTAATGAAGTGTTTAAATCTCTCCTTCTGGTGTTTCAAGGGGAATTGTATACTGACACAACTGCATAACTGTTAAGATAAAATTGCAAACATTGCTTGTTCTTAAGAATGCAAATGGGAGAATCAGAATGAGGGGAATAGTGAGCTGACTCTTGATGTCATCCAGCCCTACACACTAAGGATGTATTTTTGCAGAATCTTTGTTCATGTGAGGGAGAACAAAAGCATTTAAACAAATGTCCTTCCATTTGAAACATCTTTGTAATTGTTGTCATTTTTGCCATTCTCACATACAGGAGGAAGTCTCTCATTTTTTCATGTCCTCCCACAAAATCATATGATTACTGACAAAAGATGGCCAAGGGGATCACTTGAGCAAAGAGGGGATCATCTGTCAATGGCTATTCTGCTAACAGAAAAGCTGTATTAAGCTATCCCCTTGCCCTCTGCCACCAGCTTGACCATGCAATTGATTATGATGTGTATGTTGATTCATCTTTTTATTATTGTTTTATAGCAAGCTTTCACAATGTGGCAGTAGTAAATGGCCAATATTGGGGAAAAGGTATCCTTGTTTAGGTCACATAGAGAGGGGTGTGGGGGGGGGGGGGGCAATTTCAGAGCAGCTTCTCCAAATTTTCAGGAAGTACTAGCAGAAGGAAAAAGAGGAGGACGGCAGATGCCACCAAGACACTTCTTCCCCTGATGCAGTGTTAGTGGGCCAATATACTGAACCCACTCTCACCAGACTAGAGTGAAGTGGTGGGGGCTATTGACCCTGGACAGCAGCAAGGAGACACTGCCTCACCCAAGGGAGAAGCCCACATCAACTGCCCCATGAACACTTTCATGGTCTGGGCCATGAATAAGCACAGTGAGAAACAAATGAGTCAGAGGTGTGTGCCCTCATGCTCCTAGTGCCTCCTGCAATCTGAAGAAGCCACTCTAATTTTTCTCATCTCTCTCTCTCTCTTTCTCAGGCTGTTCGGACTCTTGATTTGGTGCAAGCAAAGGGACTCCTGAAACCCTGGCTATGCTTCCTACATGCCAGCATTTAAACAGAGCCTGGGCCAATGAAGCATCATGAGCGGGGCCTCTGAGGGCAAGCCAAGAGCCAATTCAGCTGTCAGCCACCTGCCCCAGGGTCTCATCTGCTGGGCTGAAACTTACCATCCCCATTGGGATGGCAACAAGAGAGCAGCTATATATAACATATGTCATTTTCAAATGGTGGGCCACTGGAAATCCTTCCACAGGTCAGATGCACCCTGTTTTTGTGAAAGCAACACCACCATGCTCTGGAATGACCCCATTTTAATTGTTGTTGGTGGGAATGGGGGTGTCGCCTTTTTTCAAGTGTCCCCAAAAAGCAGTCAGGAACATAGCTTTGACTAGCTAAAGCGATCATTATTACCATTAGGGTGATTTGAAGCATTTCTGCATCCGGTATGCGTTATATCTTTAAGCAGTTGCCTTTTTATCCTACGTGGTGTACCCTATGCGGAGGAGGCTTCCTTGGCCAAAGAAAAAGATTGGCAAGATGACAAATTCCAACTGGAGCCAGAGAAGGCTGGCAGTTCAGAAAACAACACTGGAAAAGGCAGCACATAGTCCACTCTTGATGGCAACTGCAGATCAGGAGGATGACAAGGAGGCAGAGGCACTTAAGTATATGAAGCAATGTAAATTGAAACTTCAGGTGCAAAAGATCAGGCAATGACTTGTTCTAGTTAAATAAAGGACACTGATCTGAGGCCAGCTATAAATTAGATCAGATAACACCTATAGACATGACAACAGCTCCAAAATTTCCATGCAATGTTGTTGTAATCTCTTGCTTTGTGGATTTTTACCCTTCAGCATGTGTAGTTGTCCTTCTGATTCCATGGGTTCTTTGTTCATGGATTCAACCAACTTGACTCAAAAATAGTTGGGAAAACAAACCCTAATGCAAGCCTTACTTTTGCTATATGTTGAACACTAGGCCAATGTAAAGGCATACCCTACTCTAACCTTCCACTATTTTGCAGATCCCCAGACACTCTCCATTTTACAATAAGACTATTATTTTTTACTATACCATTGTATTTAATTAAATGAGACTTGAACAGTCAGGGATTTTCATATCTATGATGGATTCTGGAACCAAACTGCAGAAGATATCAAGATTCTGCTATCAATTCAGACTAACAAGATCATTTTTCAAGCAATATCAGGTTTGAACTTTCTTTAGGTTTGCTTTTTATGTGAACTTGGAGTGCCTAAATAATGCTTCTGCTTGTACCTTTTATGGTTGGCCCAGTTTCCATTGCGAATTCCTGCTGACTGTAGATGTGCTCACCTGGGTACTTGCTAGCCATAAACATGACCATTATTTAAAAACTAAACATATAGTTCAGCTTTGTCTTGGGTTCTATATAGGATACCATTCTAACAAAAATACTGTAAGGTCTCTTTCCCACCGAGCCATGAAGCTGAGAAAAACAAGCTATTCCTTGTTCTGGTTATCAGGCCTATTCAGTTGTCAAGATCTTGTTTAGTGGAAAAATGCACATGTTTCTAATCCCCAGCTGCAGAGAGAAATTTCCTGGGGCTGCGAATGCAAAGTGCATTTGATTGTCCCACCATTTCATTTTTTTTTTGCTTCAGGTGGTGAACATGGTTATTTCCAGCATTCCATTCCTGCGATTAGTACCGCTCGAGAAAGTCACTTAATATTCTAGAGACAGAGCTCCCCTTCTGAATATTCACATTCTTTGTACCTGTTAGAATTCACATAGGATATTCTGGGAATGGATGAGAAGTACAAGCAAGATTTTTGTTATATAAAAAAGGTGATTAGGGAATAATAATATTTTAAAGAATTGAAGCTATGGATAAAATCGAACAGGTTTAACTAAAATGCATCATTAAGTGAGAAGAGCTTCTTCGTTGTCTTTTAATATCAGATATTATATTTAAATGAAAGTGTAAACAAGCCAAAGAAGAATTCTTTTACTTAATATCAAGAGAGAAAGAAAACTGTGCAAGTTAACATAACTTTCAGTCAAAATATTCAAAACACTCCTAAATGATGATTGAAACAGAGTGTTGAAGGCATAAAAACCTTATTTAACAACATATTTCAAACTGAAGATTAATTTGTGTCAACCAGTCAAAACATCTCAGTGAATTCTGGAATGTATATGATGAACATTCTCCTCATTAAAAATATAACCTTCAAATTGCCTTCAAATGTATTTTTTCTGAGATTATTTGGGTCACAATGTCTATTTTTCTAGAAGATCATAACACTTGCATACAGTACTTGTGATTTACAATGAAGAGGAACCTGTGGTCTTCCAAAATTTGTTGAACACTAGTTATCATCATCCCCAACTACAGCCAACCAGTTTGATATAAGATCTCTGATGATGGTTGGGGTATTAACTGATTTCAGCTCCACAAGAACCATAGGTTTGGGAACCCAGCTCAAAAGCACCAAATAAAGCACAGATGGGTTGAAGGCAAAGAACAGAGGCATTTATTTACCTTGGCCAAAATGGAGGTCAGCAGAGTCTGCACTCCAAAAACTGACCTAAAAACAATTGTGAATAAACATACTGTATTTATTTAAAGCACTTTCACAGCTATTCAAAACAAAGAACTTTGCCAATCTGGAAGATGATTGGTTCTGGCTAGGATCCAGTAGTTGATTGGTTGAGATGCACCATCATTGTCGATTGGCTTTCAGGTGTGGTGGGAAATTTAATAAACTGACATTGCTCAATTTGAAGTCTGGCGGCTGTTTCTTGGTCTGCCCACATTGGGGGGGGGGAGGGAGTAATACAGGAAATGTCTATGTCAGTACTGATGTCTCTGTTCATGTCCAGCAGGAACAAGACAATGGGTTTGGCCGGCCACTCAGTGGGTGCGGGGTGTTGTAACAGCCACAATGAATTCCTTGGGAGGGGGTCTGATCAGGCAATTGGATGAGGTCTGATAAAATCTTGTAAAATACTGTGGCTCTTTTAAATTCCATCATGAAACTCTCAGGGTAATGTGAAGGAATTATGTTTTTTCCTGGACTAAATAATACGATATTCCCTGGGGGTGGGGGTGGTGTGCTTGCGCAAACTTTGGCAAGTTCATGTGGAAGTCAACCAAAGCTGAGGAACGGTCACTGTGGACTCCATTTCTGGGCACCCTTGGAGTTGCAGGTTTTGGGGTCTGTTTTGGGTTTTGGCAACACATTGATGTACCCAACATGATAGTGTTTTTGCTCTTTTCTTGTGCTGTGCTTGTAGGAAATTAGAAAAATAAACCTCCTAGGCAACCAATCAGTTATCCGAAATTCCTTCAAAAATCAAAATGATAGTATATCCATCATGGCTGTCAACTACCAGACAAGAAATACGTCACACCTCACTGAAGGCATCTAATCACTGCCTGATTACCCTAGAATGAGCTACGACAAAAGTAAAGCACCAGATCCCTTTTCCCCTACCACAAAGTTTCAAATGCATGTTTATCTTTCTAAAGATATCGTTGGTAAATGGTGACTGACTGAAAAGGAGATTGTATGAAGAGGAGAATTTGGAACTGAAAGGCCACCATTTAGGAAATGGTTAAGTTAAGTTACTTTGCTTCCCAAAAGAAGAGTCTTCCATAACCAGCCTTCCAAAAAGCAAAACATCACAGTTCCAGAACCAGGTATAGGTACAAGTGTCCCTTAGGTTAAGGTAACATACTTTTAAAGTGCAACATTTGTAAAATTGCAGGATTAAAGAGATTACACAAAGAATTCTACAACCTCACTGAAAAGAATGTGTTATTTGTGTAGTGTTTTTTTCAAAAGGGGAAATCACAGAACACATCAGTGGCTATTTGCAATTGCACTGTAGATAGCAGTTACCGGAGGAGAACACTACCTGTCAATCAACACAAACACAAGCACCCAGTGCAACCTCCATCAGAATTCCCTTGCTAAAAGCTGTCAACATTCTGAGGCCAGGTGTCAACAAGAGATCACCAGTGCTGGCGTGAAGTTCAGTTTCATCTTGGGGAAATTGATGGAAAAGAAATGTGTCCCTCACGCAAGCTTACCCCAAAGGAAAACTCTCATAGATGCAGCCTGGCTAAAACATGTTGCTCATGTGACAGCTGATTATAGAAATGCAGATATACCCTCTTTTCTCTGTGGAAAAGGACAAACAGAGGACTGGAAGTTCTGGGTTAGGTTGTTCGGATGCGCCTAAGAAAGAGAAGACAGTGCTCTGGAATCTTCCTTCAATAGTTATCTTTCAAGCTACATTTCTGCTTATACATGTTGTAATCTTGTAACCAAGGCAAGGAAACGTGTACATAATTAAATACTTGACATTCTTTATTTTCTGCCCAATTATTGAAGATACAGGCGCCATGGCTGACACTATCACTAGGCACAGTGTGATGGCTACCTCTGACAGTTCTCAGTTAGCTTGCTACTATACAAATAGAGTAGAGATTTGTTTCAACCAGTTTTCATCTCTAGATTAGTAAACAGGAAAATAGGATGGGCAAAATTATCCAAGATGCCTAGTATTGTTTATTTAGATTGGCGGATTACTTTCCAGGTTCTCTTTCTTTTCTACAAACCATGGTTAGTAGAACAGGTGGTCCTTTATACATTGCTGGACTGGAACTTCCACCAGTGTCACACCCCAGCATGATTCCCAACCTGTTTCTTTGGTCAAGTCTGACTATAGCCATGTTAATTCTAAGAGGCCTGCTAGGCCTGAGGTCAGGCAGCAGCCAGGCTGTGTTTATAAAGACTCCTCAGTCATTCCTGGTTCAAGGCTAAGTGTAGCTCATCTCCCTTCGATAAGCGGAGATGGTACTACTCCCTGATTTTCTCCCAGGTGCTTTTGCTAATTGGCACTGCATACCATTCTCATGTGAAAGGCCTAGAGAAGCCAGCTGGGGTCTGTTATGAGAACTGATGTCCGACGCAGTTGCGTTGAAGGGGATCAAAGCTTTGAGGGTTATATAGGTTCATCTCAAGAGACCATGGGTATCTTTCGTCAACTTTGCAACTTTCCAAGTCAAGATCCACGAAACCTCGCCAGGCCGTGGGGGGCCTTGCTAAGAACCTCCTTGCCAAGGACTTTGTTTGCTCTGCTTTAACCCAAGTATTTACCTTTCCTGGATTTAGCCCGTTTAGGGCACGAAGATTCTCTTTGCTTGTTCCTGCATATACTAAAGGACTATAATCTTGCTTCCTGCCTCCATGAACAATTGCTGCTATCTATTGATGCTTTAAACATCTTTAGACTATAATCCTAGTCTCTTTACTATATTTTATATTCTAAATAAAGCTTTGAAACGTGGCTAGTGTCAAGCAGATTAATGATGGGTCCTCCAGGTCCTTGGGGCGCAACAACCAGTCCTCACTAGCATAAACAATGGTGTATATACACTGTAGAATTAATGCAGTTTGACACCACTTTAATTGCCTTGGCTCAATGCTATGAAATTCTGAAATCTGTAGTTTGGTGAGACACAAGCAGTCTTTTGCAGAGAAGACTAACAACCTTGTAATACTACCACTCCCATGATTCCATAGCACTGAACCACGTCAGTTAGAGTGGTGTCAGGCCACATTAATTCTGCAGTGTAGAAGTGCTCTATGAAATTACTCACACACACAACACACACATATATGGTGGCACCTACAATATTTGTAAAGGAATATGGGTGATATTCAGATATGTTTTCACTCTAACCATCACCGCATCTCAAATACGATAAGACTGGATTGTAGATATACTCCATGTGTTTCAAAGTCGTACCATAGATTGTTATCTGGGGGTGTAAATTAAATATACAGATGTGGCACTTTCTTCCAGTGAAGCTGGGACAATCAAGGTTTGTAACTTATCATTCTGCCCTGAAGGGAGAAATTTTTTTGGAAATCTTTCATATTTGCATGCAACAATGAAAAAAATATACATAATTAAATTTCAAACAGAATGACATGGGATGCCAGTGGTGGCTCCTCAGCTTTGGAACTTCCTTCCTAGTGACATCAGATCGGCCCCCTCCTTCCTGACATAATCAAGACTAAAACCAAACTTTAATCGAGATCAAGGATTAGTATGACAACGAAATGGAAACCGATTTTAAAATTGTGGAGCTGAGATTTGTATTTTGTAGTTTTTAACTGTTAATTTTATATGTTTTTATATTTATTTATTTATTTATTTATTATTTCAACTTATTTGTCGCATCTCTCGTCTGGCTCGGGTTGACTCACAAATGTTAGAAGCATAGTAAAAACACGATAAAACACAGTAAACACAATAAAACATATTAAAACACAATAGGATGCCAGCATCCATAATTAAAACCGCATTGCAATGGCCTACGACCATCCCCAGCATTATTCCTAACCAAATGCCTGTGTGAACAGGAAGGTTTTACAAGCCTTTTGAAAGGCTAGTAGATTGGGCAACGCACGGGTTGTAGGAGGGAGAGCGTTCCATAATACAAGAGTGATGGCGCTTAAGGCTATCCTCCTCGTTGAGGTCAGGTGGAAGGCTGTGTGGCTCGGTACCGCCAGGAAGTTCGAGGACTCAGATCTCAGTGGTCTTGAAGGACTATATGGGGAGAGGTGGTCCCTTAGGTACACTGGCCCCAGACCGTTCAAGGTCTTAAAGGTCAGAACCAGCACTTTGAAGGTGATCCTTATATGATTGTTTTTATCTTGTAATGTATTGTATATGGGCACTTGTTGCCGCTTGTTCACCGCCTCGAGAGGCGGTATAGAAGCATGGCAAATAAATAAATGTCACTGAGTGCAAGAAAACTCTGATGTATCTTCCAATCTTTTGAGGCACTGTGTCCTCTTGAGTACACCACTAAGTCAACATCTCATAGCATTGTAATCTACTGACTCTTTTTCTTAAGAGGTACAGTGGTCTGTAATTAAAACAAGAATTGCATAATGTAGGGCTGAAGTAAAGCTAAAAGAAAATGGAATTTGCACTATTATAAATCTGCACTTTCTCAGTTCTCTCTCCTTTTCTCTTTCCCTGTACATGAAATAAGGTTAGCGACTCCTCATTTTATTTCCTGTTGTTTTTCTAAATAGTTACATTTATTGGAGATGTTCCCACTGATATAACATATTGTTCTGTTCCATTATCCGATGAAATGGAAAGCAATCCCAGTCTTCTCTATCCTTTCCATGGCATTCTGAGGTACGCTTTTAACTTAGGTGTTAACTTCAGTTTCTTGGGTGTTGTAGCTTTTAGCTTTAAAAAGTTTGCTCTTCCTGGGAATGTTGCTCAGTTTAAACCAAAACAATACAAAAATTGAAAAAGAGCGGGGCAGGGACTAAATATCACCTAGAAACTTTAAAATACCTAACTTCTGATTGTCCTAACTGCTTGCCTTTCCACACTTCTCATTGCCCTCCTGAGAGTCATCATGCCAATATTTGGGATATATGCTGTTTCTATATCACAACCTGCCCCTGCATTCAATGAGCCTCAGTAAAGTGGAAACATGATGACCCGGTTCCATAAATATAAGCCTTTCTTCAGAGACTCTTCAGCTGTTTTGCAGTTTCCATTTGTCAATTCCACTCTCTCCCTGCTCCAGGTCCAAAGACGATTAAACCAATTAAATGAATGATTATTTTAAATAATATTTCATTGCCTTTTTGGGGAAAAAGTGCCAGGGTCCTATTAAATAAATGTGCTTTTCTGCCATTCCATTCCTACAAAAAATGTTAAGTGTAGCCCTTAATGATTTGCTTGAAATAATTGCCTCCCCTGCTGACAACTTGTCAAATGTTAAGATGATGCAATTTGATAAGGCCCAGATAGAATCCTATTTTTCCTCCATAAGGTTAACACAGTAAATGCATTCCGACTAGAACATCTGCTCTTGGTGGGTGAAGCTTCAACACACATATCGATAAGGAAAGAGGATTTCTGACTCCCACTGAAAAGGTTGCAATTAATGGCTTACATTAATTTACAATTCATTTACCATTTTTAAAATGTCAACATTGCATCAGGCATTAAGAATCAAACTAGTAGAGAGTATGGAGAACTTTGATTAAATTCATGTCATATCTTTTTTTTTTTTAAATAGTGAAACAAAAGTTAATTCTGGGTCCTTCAATTCAGCTAACATTCATAGCTCTGAAGAAAATGAAACCTTTTCCCCCAAGTCTTTTTTTCTAATTATAATCCTTCATTTCTGAAGCCGTTGATTGTCCATTAGGGTTCATTTGTGAGTTAATAAAAGTTTTCTCAAGGCAAATAGAAATTTTGGCAAATTGTTTGGGAAATCCATGAATCAGGAAATAAAATTTCAGAATATTATGATCCTGCTCCAAAGCTTCTGTCACCAGGCTTGGCTGGTTTTTTAAAAAAACAATAATATAGAAATTAGACTTGTGCATTTTGGAAGCTCGAGTACAAAGGGCACCAGAATCACTGATAGGAAATCCTATACAAGTAGTTTACAAATAAAGCTCATAGAATACTAATATAGTACAAAATATCTCAATCTATAATTTCAATATCATGCAACTAGAAATAGCAGTTAACGGGCATCAGCAAACATTTAAAAGTGGATGGGAATAATCCAGTATTAGTGTAGATAGGGATAGCCCAGTATAGAAGGGATTTCCTTCAAACACAGTGGGGTCCACAGAGTTAGGTATATAGGTCAACACAAGTCAATTCCTAGGTAACATTCTACACAATATAGAGTTCAACACATTATTAGCACAGTTCCACACAATATAAACAATAACATTGGGGCTTTCTGTAGTTCAACACAATTAAAAGAGAGTGCAAAGGAGTCAGCCTATTCACCGCTTGAGTGACTAAGGGCAGTACAAATGTTCGTTTAGAGCGCCCAGATAGACTCACGGTCTTTAGAAAACAAAGTCAAGCGGGCGTGGAGCAAAGTAAGCAGCTGTTGCTGCGCCAATCGAGCTGGAAGTGCGCCAATGGCTCGAAGTATGAGGACGCCATTTCACATCTTGTGGACGCTTCCTCAGGGCATTTCCAGATCCTCAAGATGCTCCTCCTTGGTATTAAACTGCCATGGATAACATCAGAACTCCTTTATGGAACTAGAGGACCATCAATAGGCAGGAATACCGGAACATCACAAAGGTAACCTCTAGGGCTGGAATCAGCCAAATATGATATTGAAATTATAGATTGAGATATTTTGTACTATATTCGTATTCTATGGGCTTTATTTGTAAAACTACTTGTATAGGATTTCCTATCAGTGATTCTGGTGCCCTTTGTACTCAGTCTTGTTAGCACAATAAAGATCCTCTTTTGACTTCATTTTGGAAGCTCCCTATATCTTTTTTTTTCATACCTCTCCAAAATGGGCACACTACCGAATGAGTGTCTTTGTTCTGCATCTGAAAAAAAGCAGCTCTTTTCAGCCCATTGATGACAATGGGGAGCTTTTGAGGCTCCCCTTTCCCCTGGCAGCCTGTCCTTTTTCCCCTCCAAGGGAGCCTGGGTGTCAGCAATGGAGTTAAGTAAGCACCCTATCCAGCTTACTGGATAGGGTTAGGGTTAGGGTTAGCTGCTGCTGCTGAGTTGCCACAAGTGACCTGAATCTTCCCACCCAGCTCTGCTGTTCTGGACTACTTGTGAGTAGCAGAAGCTCTATTCCACCAGGTGTGACTCAGCAACCTCCAAGGAGGGAGCTACTATAAAAGCTGAGTTGCACTAGGCCTCGCAAGGCCTCAGGCTGCTGCTGCTGCTGAGTTGCCACAAGTGACCTGAATCTTCCCACCCAGCTCTGCTGTTCTGGACTACTTGTGAGTAGCAGAAGCTCTATTCCACCAGGGTGTGACTCAGCAACCTCCAAGGAGGGAGCTACTATAAAAGCTGAGTTGCACTAGGCCCTCGCAAGGCCTCAGGCTGCTGCTGCTGCTGAGCTGCCACAAGTGACCTGAATCTTCCCACCCAGCTCTGCTGTTCTGGACTACTTGTGAGTAGCAGAAGCTCTATTCCACCAGGGTGTGACTCAGCAACCTCCAAGGAGGGAGCTACTATAAAAGCTGAGTTGCACTAGGCCTCGCAAGGCCTCAGGCGGCTGCTGCTGCTGAGTTGCCACAAGTGACCTGAGTCTTCCCACCCAGCTCTGCTGTTCTGGACTACTTGTGAGTAGCAGAAGCTCACAAGTAGCGCTTGGTTAACTGCGGAGAGAGAAAGATCCACGGAGACCTCTCCTCCAACGCCGCCCTTGTCACAGCAGCTCCCACAGCTCCCGCCGCGCCGAACCGGGTGGCGGGGAAGGACTCTCTGGAGGTTGCTTCCTAGACGCCGCAGCTCCACCGCGCTTGGCTGTTGGGGGGTGGGGAACCATAGGAGAATTGCCTGCCCTGCTGGCTTGTGTGTTTGGTTGTCTGTAAATTGTTGTATGTTTGATTGTGTGTTGGGTTGTCTGGAGTGCAGAAGTGAGTGGGCTGTGTGGGTGTGTGGGGTGTGGGTGAATGTTCCTCCTTTCAATTATGCACCACTGGCACTTTACTTCCTGATTGCAACTGGAATCTTCTAAGACGCTACTGCCACACTACAAGATACTGTGTGCATTGTGTGCCAACTCTATCAACTGCTGCTATTTGTTGCTGCTAGCGCTTAAGCCTGGGACGAGACCCGAACTGTGGTGCTTACTGTGACTCGCACTTTAGAACTGTGGTGCTACTGTGACTCGCACTTTAGAACTGTGGTGCCTACTGTGACTCGCACTTTAGAGGCCAACGGCCTATTTTGCACCTCACGACCATCATTGACTTCCTGGCTACCCATGCTTCGACTAAAATCATCGCACTTTATATTGGCACTTGCACTTTGTGCATTGTTAATAGTTGTTAACAACTCAGAGGGTGGGGGAAGCCGCAGGGTGCGAGGGGTCACAGGAAAGAGATTTACATCTTATATGGGTGCACCAAACCAGGAGAGAGAGCATGCAGGAGGGATGGTTCCCGGGCGGGGGGGTCCTATCGGGGTGGTGACTGGGAGGGGAAGATGCGGGAAAGGGAGACCCAAAATATGGATTCGGCCTAGAATTTGTGATGGACCTAAACCACTAATTCGACCTGGAAGAGAGCGTCATAAAATTCCAATTCGGCCAAAAATTTGTGCAAGAACTCTGATAAATTTAAATCGGGCTCCTGACAAAGCTAAGCTGAGTACTCAGGAAGGCGGTCCCTCCCGGTTGAAAGTGGTGCTGTTCAATGCCAGGTCAGTCAATGGTAAAACATCAACAATACAAGATCTAATTCTTGAAGAACAAGCTGACCTGGCCTGTATAACGGAGACCTGGCTGGACGAGGCTGGGGGGGTTAATCTCTCCCAGCTCTGCCCACCGGTTACTCCGTACAGCACCAAGCGAGACCGGGAGGGCGGGAGGGAGAGTCGCAGTGGTCTATAAGGATTCCATCCCCTTGACCAGGTGCCCCATCCCACAGTCAGCCACGTTCGAATGTGTCGGCCCTAAGGATTGGTGACCGGGACAGGATAGGGATTCTGTTAGTGTACCGACCACCCCGCTGCACTACAGTCTCCCTACCTGAGCTAGCCGGAGTGGTCTCGGGCCTGGCCGTGGAGTCTCAGCGGCTCATTGTGCTGGGTGACTTCAACGTCCATGCCGAGGCCACTCTATCAGGAGCGGCTCAGGACTTCATGGCCGCCATGGCAACCATGGGCCTGTCCCAGTTAATATCGGGTCCCACCCATAGTGCAGGACACACACTGGATCTGGTTTTCTGTCAGGATGGGATGAAAGTGGCGGAGTGGAGGAACTGACCATCATTCCTTTGCCATGGACCGACCACCACCTGATCAGGTTTAGACTCACTGGGCCTTTCCACCTCCGCAGGGGTGGTGGACCTACTAGAATGGTCCGCCCCAGGAGACTTATGGATCGAGCGGATTCCTGACGGCTCTTGGGGATTTTCCGCCTCCTTGGTAAGTGACCCTGTCGAGGCTCTTGTCTCACTCTGGGACAGGGAGATGACAAGGGCTATTGACACGATCGCTCCAGAACGCCCCCCTCTTGAGTAACCGAGCTAAACCAGCTCCTTGGTTCACTGAGGAGCTGGCAGCAATGAAGCGAAAAAGAGGAGGCTAGAGTGCGTGTGGCGTCGGAAACGGAGTGGATCAGCTCAGGCGCGCCTGGTCTCCTATTTGAGGACCTATGACGCAGCAACAAAAGCCGCACAAAAAACATCTATTGCGGCCAAGGTGGCCGCCGCGAAGAACCGTCCAGCGGAACTGTTTCGGGTCGTTAGGGGTCTTTTAAATCCGCCTCAGTGCAAGATCCCTGACGGCTCGGCGGTACGCTGTGATGAGTTTGCCAAGGTCTTCGCGGATAAAGTGGCTCTGATCCGTTCGATTTCGATACCACTTTAACGGCAGTCTCTGAGGATGTGACACGAGCACCTGCTTGTCCGGTTTTAATGGATTCGTTTCAATTGGTTCAGCTCGAGGATGTGGACAAGATCCTTGGAGAGGCGAGGCCCACCACATGCATCCTAGACCCCTGCCCATCCTGGCTGATCAAGGAAGCCAGAGGGGGTTTGGCAGAGTGGGTGAAGGTGGTGGTTAATGCCTCCTTTCGGGAAGGCATCATTCCAGCCAGCTTAAAGCAAGCTGTTATAAAACCGCTGTTGAAGAAACCATCACTGGACCCCACTCAATTAGTGAACTATCGGCCAGTTTCAATCTCCCTATTTGGGCAAAGTCATGGAACGTGTGGTGGCTTCAACTCCAGGGGTTCTTGGTAGACACTGATTATCTTGATCCGGCACAGTCTGGCTTTAGGCCGGGACATGGGACTGAGACAGCCTTGGTCGCCTTGGTAGATGATCTACGCCGGGAACTCGACAGGGGGAATGTCCCTGTTGGTTCTGCTGGACCTCTCAGCGGCCTTCGATACCGTTGACCACGGTAACCTTCTGGGTCGCCTTGCAGATATGGGGCTTGGGGTACTGCTTTGCAGTGGCTCCAATCCTTCCTGGAAGGTCGTACCCAGAAGGTGTCATTGGTGACACCTGTTCGGCTCCACAGCCGTTGTCCTGTGGAGTCCCTCAGGGTTCAGTACTGTCCCCGATGTTGTTCAACATCTACATGAAACCGCTGGGAGAGATCATTCGGAGTTTCGGGAGTAAGGTGTTATCTGTACGCAGATGATGTCCAGATCTGTCACTCCTTCCCACCTGTCACCAAGGAGGCTGTCAGACCTTGAACCGGTGCTTGGCCGCTGTGTCGGACTGGATGAGGGCTAGCAAATTGAAACTAAATCCAGACAAGACGGAGGTCCTCCTGGTCAGTCGTAAGGCCGAACAGGGCATAGGGTTACAGCCTGTGTTGGACGGGTTACACTCCCCTGAAGACGCAGGTTCGCAGCTTGGGAGTGATCCTGGATTCAGCGCTGAGCCTGGAACCCCAGGTCTCAGCGGTGGCCAGGGAGCTTTTGCACAGTTGAGACTCGTGCGCCAGCTGCGCCCGTACCTTGGGAAGTCTGATCTGGCTACGGTCGTCCACGCTCTGGTCACATCCGAATAGATTACTGCAACGCACTCTCGTGGGGCTGCCTTTGAAGACAGTTCGGAAATTGCAATTAGTCCANCGGGCGGCAGCCAGATTGCTAACAGGAGCTACATACAGGGAGCATACCACCCCCTGTTGTGTCAGCTCCACTGGCTGCCTGTCCAATTCCGGGCTCAATTCAAAGTGCTGGTTTTGACCTTTAAAGCTCTATACGGTTCTGGCCCAGCTTACTTGTCCGAACGCATCAGCCGCTACGTCCCATCCCGTAACCTAAGATCATCCGGGAGGCCCTGCTCGCTCCCCGCCGACTTCTCAAATGCGGTTGGTGGGGACGAGGGACAGGGCCTTCTCGGTGGTGGCCCCGCCTGTGGAATGCGCTTCCTATGGAGGTACGGTCCACCTCATCCCTCCTGGCATTCAGGAAAAGGTAAAATCCTGGCTCTGGGACCAGGCGTTCCCACATCAGCACTAACAGCATGTTAGATGGGGATTTTAATGGAAGGGAGGAAGTGGGTCAATGCTTTTTATAGATCAATATTGTTTTAATTGGAATGACTGTAGATGTTGCTGAGGAATTGTATTTTAATGTTTTTAATGTATCTTAATGTGTTGTGGGGTTTGGGGTTTTACGCTGTTTCATTTGGCATCGAATTGTGCCGTGCTGTAAGCCGCTCTGAGTCCCCCCTCGGGGGTTGAGAAGAGCGGGGTAAAATCCTGAAATAAATAAAATAAATAAATTATGGTGGAGACTTCCCACAGGCTCCCCTTCCATATGCTTCATTAAGACCTTCAATTAAAATAACATCAAAGTTAAGACACCACTCGTTCTGGATCCTTTCCCTTCTAGTTGTGGAGGAAATCTGGTTTAATCCTTCTTAAGGCTGTTTCTATTCTAGAGAAGAGGCAGATGTGTGCACTTTCTTCCCTAGCACCAGCAGCATGGCACACAGCTTTCCAAGGCATTTTAAGGAGGCTCAGGGAAGGAAAGAGCAATGGCTTGGAACTCAGTGAAGCTAGCCTCCCTGGACTAGCTTAAAATTCCCCTCTCTTTTCTCTACTGCTTGCAATCTCCTTTCTGCGTGTGGTTTTGCTTCCTTAAGGCTGTTTCTACTTTAGAAGAGACATAGACATCTCTTTTGTTTACTGGGATTACTATTATAAATTATTATTCTCTTTTAGAAGTACTTTCTGAAGGAGAGGTAGGGAAGGAGAAAAAGAAGCTAAAAGGGGTGACTCTCTGAACCCCAAACGTGCACATGCACCCTACCCACATCCCTCAGGTCTCCAATTCCCAGTCAGACGCACTAAATAAAAAGAATCAGGAAAATAAAGGAAAATCAAAAAGATTCAATTGTGATGCTGAATAGAGGAGGAGGAGTTGTAATCGGCTGCCACTTGGTCCATTTTTGGATAGGAACCAGTGACAGCTGGGCCCCTGCCATTACAGATATAGGATCAAACCAAAGAAGCTGGATTGGCCAAAGGGAATGGCTAAAAATGGATCTGGACTCAAGTCTAATAGAAATCATAAACTCTATTGCAGATATTCATTGTTTCATTTTAAAACCCACCAACACTGCACAATTAAAGCACCTGTAATGGATTGGCCTGTCCTGAAAAGTTGGTGCAAAAGGCAGGAAACAAGCACAGCTTCCTGAGGCTAAGCAGAGCTGAGGGGTGTGGCAATCAGGCAGCCTCTAAGCCAGATGTGCACTCTGACTGGCTGATGAAATGAGAAATGAGAAGGAAAAGCTCAATAGCTGGAGATAGGCAACAATTTTAAGTTCAGTTAGGTTTTTGGTGGGGAAGAAGAAGGACCAGGAGTTGTGAAGGGGGAAGGAAGGAAGAGAATTGGGAACTGTTTGCCTCCCCCTTGGTTGTGGGGTGCCTCAGGGGGGCCATTCTCTCCCCTCTATTATTTAACATCTATCAGGGTTCCATATGATGTAGTCATAAAAGTTAAAGGAAATTCATAATGCTAAACCACTGTAGTATCAACGGCCCTCTATTTGGGCCCTAAGAATGTTACTGGGAAAACTGATTTCCATCTTGACATTAGTTATGGAACTGTTTTTGAGCACCTGGTTTCAGTAAGGTGGATAGAGATCTATATGTAGGATCTATCTCCTAAGTTTGAAAATCATCTTCCTTCTTTGCTTTGTGGAGAAATACAGCTCTCTTTCTGGATGCTTTCATGCCAAACTTAGATTTCTTTTAGATCTGGAAAAAAATGAAGGCTGCTGGTAACATACTCCTCGCTCAGGCTCATAAAAGAGCTCCAGGGGGTTCATAAAAGCCTGCCTCAAAGAACCTGTGAGCCTTTCAAATCCTTCCATTCTTAGATTAAAAATCCAAGCCAAAGAGAAAATTATCCCCCTGTCCCATTCCCTGAGGCAACATTAGCCTGTACACGATGAAGGTACAAACACCAAGGAAAAGTGGAGTATATCCAACATGGGCAAAATCTTTTTCTTCCCTAAGGATTTCAGGGAATAGAGTGTTTCCCCATGTATAAAATTTATCTCCATCACTCTGACTAGAAATATAAAGGAGTGTAGCTAAGACAACAACAACAATGACATCAACCAATCAGCCAGCTAACCTGTAGTAGATAATAGGCATGAGAAAAAAGTTATGAAAATGAAATGATTCGGAAGAAATTAGTAAGAAATGCTACTTTTGAGTATTTCCGCATCTGGAACGCCAACCAGGAAGTGGACTTTCTTTATAGAACTTCGGGGGCCAGGATTTTCTTAAGTGTCGTTATTAGGTCGTAAGGGGGCACCCTCCTTCTCTCTCACCACCCTCCGCCTCCCTTGCCAATAAGTATTATGGCAAGGCAAGCCCTAAACTCGCTCCTTCTTTCGGCTGGAAGCCTGGAAAAATGTAAACAGAGAGGTTTACTCAGAAGTACATCTGCAAAGGGAGGGCACTTTGGATGAAGTGCCCTCCTTTGTGGATTTACTTCTGAGTAAACCTCTCTGTTACATTTTTCCAGGCTTCCTGCCTCTCCCTTGATGCACTTTAGATCCTGGCAGGGAGGAGGAGTGGACGGGCCCTCCCTGCCCCTTCTGCCTGCCAGGATCTAAAGCCTTGAAGAGGCTTCATGAGGGGCCAACTTCAGCCCTCCAGGTGTTTTGGACTTCAACTCCCACCATTCCTCACAGCCTCAGGCCTCTTCCTTTTCCTCTCAGCCTGGGCAAACCTCAGGATCGGGGTGAGAGAGAGGCAGCGAGGAGCGAGGGGCTCCTCCTCCTTTTTTTGCTGCTTCCAAGAATAGAATACCCCCTCCCTCCCTCCCTAATTCCTATTTGGTGAGTCCCATCGAGAATTCAGTGTGATTTATTCAAGTTTTGGCCTACAACTCCCAGAAATCCCAGCCAATTTACCAGCTGTTAGGATTTCTGGGAGTTGTAGGCCAAAACTCATCTGGAATGAGCATGCGCTGGCATACGAACTACTAACGAATTTCGTTAGTAATTAAGTTACATTTAGAAATTTTTGGAAAATTTTTTGTAAGTCTTTCTATTACTAATCACAAAAAATCCCCCCCCCCATTTGATTTTAGAATCACGATTTTTGGGTTCGAAACCATGCCTAGTAGGTAACTAGGACTATGGATAAAAGGATCCATGTCCAGCAAGAGCAAGTTAAACTGAGTGAGCAAGAACAGAGAGCCACCACATTGAGGACAAGTCACAGAGGTTTATTCAGACTGGCCAAAAGGGATGCAAGTACAAGTAGATGCTTCAAAGTGTACAAGCATAAACATACAGAAAAATACAAGGCATCTTATACAGTTCTGAGAACTATTCAGACTTCCTGCACCCTCCCATGATTGGCTGAAAAAAAGATAGGTTAGAATCTGTAACGAGATTGGCTGTGAGGGAAAATGGCATCTGGGCACTGATCAGAGTAAAGGATCAATCAGTTAAAGATGCCCCTCACCGCCGGAGGGCACAGTCTGGGAAAATGGTAAATATATGTTGATAGGCTTTCGATGGACTCAAATGTCAAATTCTGTGCCAAACAAAGATATGGATCTTAGGAAACAAAGGTGCAAGACTCAAGAGACAAAGGTGCTGATTAGGCTTGATGGATACAGGAAAAAATGATTCAAAACTCATTTCGGATGTAGGGGGCACTGGCAATTCGATTCCAAAGTGATTTACGAAATTTTTCACAAAAAGTCAGAATTTTCTGAAATTTCCGAATCGCTTCGTTAATTGCAAACAGGACAATCAAAACTTGGGGGATTCCCTTTCCCTCATTTTTAGACTGCTACTGACAAAACTTGCCACAGTGGTAGAAATTATTAACAGATTATAGGAGATTTCTTGTTTCCAAAAGTGCAAAAGTACTCGAAGGACCGTCTTTCCCCGCACATTCCCCAGAGGCCACTACAGTCCATGGATCGAAATCTATTGGAGTTCCATTTCTCAAGGTCTGCTGCTTATCATCAACATGGCAGCGCACTTTTTCTGCAGTAGCGCCTGTTCTCTGGAACGCCCTTCCTGAGGAGACCCGATCAATAACTGATCTGCAGGCCTTCAGGAGGGCCTGTAAGACCTACCTTTTTTGACAGGCGTTTAATCTTTAATGCTGCATAGTCCACTCTGGTCTAAAGCTGTTTTTATGTTTTAATCTTTTACTGTGATTGAGTTGGTTGTTGTTGTAAACCACCCTGAGCCTTCTTGGGAAGGGTAGTATATAAATTGAAATAATAAATAAATAAATAAATAAATAAATGTGTAATCCCGAGCAGAAAAAAGGGGCTCCAAAGTTGTATGGTGTGGTTCCCCAAGGAAATGATTAGATTAGGAGATTTCTAGTTTCCAAAAGTACAACATGAAAGCACACAAAGCACACAAAGGGGCCTCCAAAGTGGTATGGTGTGGTTCCCCAAGGAAATTATTAGTAGAAAATGGGCTTTCCAAAGTCCAAAGGGACTTTCTGAGATCCCAAAATCCAAAGTGTAAGCTAAAGGGGATTGAGGTCTGTTGAAAGTTAAAATCACTGCTTCAAAAAAAACCTGGCAGTGGCAGGCAAGAGAAGAACACTTTTCCCAGCTGCCCTGCCCTGCCCTTCTTCCCTCCCCATGCACAAGGAAACCTTGCAGGCAAGGGCCCTGCTTCCAGCTGGTTTCCCCCATTTGTTCCCAACCCTGGTGTTCCCTTGCAAAGCGGTGGCGTGGCATCTTTCCCACCCAAGTTGCCTAGTCGCTTCTCATTCGCAATAAGCCCACAAGGCATGTGTGGGCCTTTTTAAAGGGCAATGGCTGCCGTGCCAAAACCGCTCCCCTCCCCACATGGTTTCCCCTCATTGGCTGGAGGCAAGCATCCCAGCATGCAAGCTGCTGCTTGCCTCCAAACGCTGGGTCTGTTCTGGAACAAAGATGGTGACAGTGGCTTCAAAATGGCAAGGATACTTCCGGGTTCCTAAATCGCTTTGAAATTGCTTCACTTCAAGTGAAGCAATATAGAGAGGGGCCCTTGATGAACTGGGTGTGGGGGTGGGTACTGTGGCTTGACAACAAACCTGTTCCCTTTTGAGGATACACCAGAGTCCATATTCCTATTCTGTCTCTTGAGATTTTACTCCAAGTACTTCTTAATTCTCCTATTACTTTCAATATAATCTGAGGCAAACCAGATATTTGTTCCTTATCTCTTAAATGGGGATAAGTCCTTTCAAATTCTTTGGATACACATCCACTAGCTGACATCTATAGCACCTGCCCTCAATATCCATGCAAGCTAGTGGAGCAGGATGCCCACAAAAGTGGGGGGAAATATGAATATTATATACCCTCCTAAAAAAAACCCTTGCATGTGACTAGATTGCTTCCTTGTCAACAGCTCCAACCCATGCCTTCCTTTCTCACCTTGGCACAATGGTGCCTCAGCTAAATTTTTGAAGTTGCTTTGCCTCCCTTGGGACTTCATCATACTGGAGCATCTATCTACTTTAAATCTACTTTGACCAAGGACCACTTGGACCAGGGACCACTTGGACCAGGGACCACTTAGACCAGGGACCTCTCTCCAACATTAGTACAAAAAAGAGCAGGGCTGGTTAGCTCTGTGGAAAGGAGTGGAATAAAATAAAATGAAATAAAGAGGAAGGAGATTTGTCAACCAGATTTTTGTTCTTGCGGCCCACTGCTGGGCCATGGCAAGAACACTGCTCTATTGTGATGAGGTCCATTGGATTTGAGTTTTGTAGCCACTAGCCAATCAATATTTAAGGTGGGAAAGGAAGTGATGAAATGGCACTGTTGGCAGGACAGGATAATATTTCTAGCACCCTTCTTTCATTCATAATCCTTAAATATCATTACAACACATATTTAATTCATATTAGGAAGCAAAGCAAATACAATTAATTTACTGCCCATTTCATTCATATGGTTCAGCAAGCAAGCAATTGCATTAAATTTCTAGTAGATGTCTTTGTGCGTTAAACCTATTTGTCATTTAGATTTTTATCATCACTTCCAGTTTAGTAATTTTGATAGGGGAAATACAATCCAAATTCAATAAGTTTTGCAGGATTGAGTTAAAGGGCAGTGCTTTGCAAGGTATCCAGACTGTGGAGATGTGGGAAGGTTTGAAGACATGTTTTGGCCTTTAAAGAAGTAAAAATCAAATTTTTTTTTTTTAAAAAAAGAAGTAAAGCAATAGGGACTCTCCTTGTAGTCTTGGAATGTGGAAGATGAAGATCATAGGTCACACATTCCCTTCTTTTCTCAGGTCCTTACTTTTTACTTCAGCATCTCCTCTCCTTCTCCACAGGGTGCATCTACACTGACCACTTAGGTCAGTATGATGGTGGATCAGACCTGCAGTGGCTAAGCCTGGATCCTGCATGAGGATTGAAGTTCTCCTCTAAGTCAGAGATTGTCAATATTGTTAATTAAAGATGTAGAGATTGTCTTGTTCCTAACCAGAACTGGTAGCACCTGTCTTGACAGTGTCGCATGTACCTTTGGCTCAGGCAGCCTGAGGGTGAGGGATGACAGTCCCCTATCATCCCCCCCCACCCCCCAGTCATGGGGAATGGTAACCATGACATCAACCAGTTCATGGTCTCATTAAGGTCTCATTAGTTGCCATCAATCAGTTCATGATTTCATTAAGGAGGTTCCCAGTTGCCTTTTTGACTGGCATTCTGGCTGATTTTGCCAAGATGCCCAAAGTGAAAGATAAGTGTGGGTGTCACGGCTATCACTATATGTAACATTTGGGAAGGGATGAGAGAGAACCACCATCTTGAATCCCCAAGCCACCTGAGCCCAGGTAACACAAGATGGCAGTCAAGACAGCTGCTGCCTGTTCAGGTTAGAAACTGGCCCAGCTATATTGAAAACACCTAATCCATCTTCTGTACCTTGGTCTGTAAATTTCCAACTCTTTTCTAAGTCATCTTAAATTGAGGTTTGTAACTACTATCAAGTCACACTTTAAAGCAGATATAAAATGGGTAATAAAATGGTTTTCTTCTGTCAGGTTCCAAAATAAAGCTAAAATGAATAATAATGTCAATGCCTTTGGCAGCCTTGGGGAGTCATTTTCCAACCAGTTCTGTTTGGACAAAAAAGAAAGCCTCAAGGCAAATCAGCCTGTCTTTGTCAGAATTCAGCTGGAAGGTTGGAATGACTATAAAATCTGGGAGAAGGGATCCTTCTGTTCTCTTACTTCCATAATGGGGAAACTAAAACACCTTGGGAGGTAATGCTTACGCAAATACATTTATGCAAACATTGGTGTAGTGCTGAAACGTTGTGAGGAGTTTTACTGGAGTTAGAAAAGAAACATTATTAGAGTATATTTTTCAACAGCTTCTGTCATCCCAGTTCTCCTCTAGAGCAGGACTGAGAACTCAATGTTTGACTGGAAAACTAGTTATAGGACCTTATTCACCTCTTCGGGTATGGGGTCTGCCAAGCACCATCATACAAAGCTCACTTGGACCCACCCCATTGCTTCTTGAAGTGGCAAAAAAGTGTCTCAAGGTAAACAATGGTTTGGGTAGCTCTAACAAAGCATTCTTCACTCCTTTTCCATATCTGATGGGGGAAAGGACAACATATCAACATGTGTTGCCACCCTTTTCCCTTTCTGATGAGGACAGAGAGCCTGCCTCATGGTACATAAGTATTTTAGTTGGGCTGTTTCATGCATAGGTTGCTTTAGACCAGGGCTGTCCAACTGGCGGCCCGGGGGCCGTACACGGCCCCCCAGCCTGTTAGGCATGGCCCCTGCTATGCCCCGGCCGCCATTTTTATTTTTTAAAAAATCTAATTTTTTTAAAATGGCGGCCGGGGGGGAGGCAGGGCAGGGAGGAGGAGTGCGCTGACTTCCTCCTCCTTCGCCCTTCCTCCTTCCCCCTCCCTGCACTGCGGCTTGCGGTGGAGCCGCGGCGCGTCCTCGAGGGGAGGAGGGGCGAAGGAGGAGGAAGTCAGCTGGCTGCCTTCTTCCTCCTTCGCCCCTCCTTCCTCCCCCGCACCGGCGCTCGGGATCGGGGCAGGCGCGTGCACGGAAAGATGAGGGCGAAGGAGAAGGCAGTCAGCTGATTGCCTTCTCCTTCCTCCCTCTTTCCCTGCGCACGCGGGGATCCGGGGTGCCGGCGCGCGTGCGGGGAAAGAGGCACGAAGGAGAAGGCAGTCAGCTGATTGCCTTCTCCGTTCTCTCTCTTTCCCCGCTTGCGCGGGAACCCAGGCCGGCGCGCTGAAAGAGGGAGAAGGAAGGCAGTCAGCTGATTGCCTTCTCCGTTCTCTTTCCCCGCGTGCGCTGGGACCCCTGAGCGCGTCGCGTGGGAAAGAAGGAGAAAGGAGAAGGCAGTCAGCTGATTGCCTTCTCCGTTCTCTCTTTCCCCCCGCGCGCGAGGGACCATGCGGCCGGCGCATGCGCTGGGAAAGAGGGAGAAAGGAGAAGACAGTCAGCTGATTGCCTTCTCCGTTCTCTCTCTTTCCCTGCGCGCGCGGGGATTCTGGGCGCCGGCGCGCGCGCGGGGAAAGAGGGAGAAAGGAGAAGGCAGTCAGCTGATTGCCTTCTTCTTTCTCTCCCTCCTCCTCCCCTTTTTCCCGGCGCCGCAGCGCACGACACGGACACCGGGCTGCGCCGGGAAGGGCGGGAGGGTGTGAGGAGGTGGGCCTCCTCCCCCTTCTCGGCGCCGCTCCTAGAATGCCCACTTCCTAAATAATACCAATCTCCTAGTGTATAGAGTTTCCTCTATACATTTCAGAATGTATAGAGGAAACCCACATAATAATGCTTGTTGATGTTGCATTCAAAATGAAATATCTAAAGGATATATGATAAGACTGCTATCTCTTAGGGCTGTTTGATTTTAATAGCTCTTACCAGCAAAGGCGTGCGGCTTCTACAACAATTACCACATGGTGAGAGAAAACCCTTCTCTGGCAGCTTTGTTTGATCCAGTAGTTAAACATGCTGGCTGCATTTTTAAAGACCATCTTTCCCTGGGGTTGTATTGTTCACACATATATAAAAGTGTATTGGAAATCACATAATATTTGTTGTGTTATTTGTTCCATTGAACATCCACTATTTTTGTATTAATAAATTTGTTCTTAAGCGAATATGTGCCTTGGCTATGGAGTCATCAACTATGATGGGGAGTAGAGATACAGAGTTATTACTGGATTCATGGATAGGTGTAAATACAGCCCAATCTTTATTCTTCTGGTATAATGCTCTTCTCTTCTATATTTGATGATAGAACTGAAACCACAGGAAAGTATCGGAAAATTCACTTTAAATCAATGTAACTATGTCATATGATTACAAGGCAACTTGTGGATTTATAAAGGGAGCTCAGACAAAGGTAGCCAGGCATTCTTTAAATCGAAATACATTATTTTGACATTTCCACATTAAAAATGAAACATAGCTGAAATCTTGTTGCTTCCTCACTCTGACATCAATCAATTTTCAACACTTTGGTAAATTCTATAGTTCTACTCTAATTAGAACAAACAATGTGATTTAGGCTAACATTCAACTCAATGGCGCACACAATATAAACCATGACAAAGGTTCCCATGCTAAAGAAAGTAGTGGAGTCAGTTCCCCAAAATTGAGATGCTCTATTCCAATGTATGTTTACATAACTTTATGTATACAGTATGACCTTCATACCCATGAAACCACTACCTGAAGTTTCTTCTACCATGTCCAACAAAATGTGTCCTCTCTAAGAATTTTCTAGAAGATCATCAAAGGAGATTCCATGGTGTGACTCCAGTGGGTTCACTATTATCCACGATTTCCTGTTTGCACAGTAAGTTCAGGAATATATACCTTGTGGATATGAGTGTTGTAATGTACTTAGTTACATAGGAGAGGTTTTGAACCATTTAGGGGAAGGTTTTTAAGAGAAACTAGTGGCTTTGACATACCAGAATTCTCTCTCCCCCACCCCCCAATTTCCAGCAGTTGCCCATTCCTTCTCCAGATGAGAATTTCCTTCCAAATATAGCAATTCCCTCATTGCCTTTGTACTAAGTATCATCCAGATTTTCATGTTTCAACACTACTATCACCACTAATTAGCAATCCAAGAAATGTATTCCTTCCTATATTTTGTTTCATGTTATTGTTCATTTTAACTGTATTGCCTACATTGTAGTTCATCATGTCATTAATTTCCTGTAATTATTTTCTTTTTCTTTTTTTCATTTTAGTAGCATCCCTCAACAATATGTCTCTCAATCACTTCATTTCACATTGTCTATAAGCTTGCATTCCATTCCATAGAATACTCAACACTTGCTTTTAAAAACACATGTATAAGAGAGAAAAAATATGGGTCATCTCTCTTTTAAATCCAGCTCAGTTGACCACAGATTGACTTCTGGAACATATATGGGCAATGTGAAACCTATAGGTCATATGCAATCCAAAGCTAATTTCTATTTGAGCTATATGACCCTTCACCAAATGATTAATCTGCACTACGGTCCAATGATGTAGCCAATTCATGTGCAAATCACTTTAGGAACACTTAAGGATTTCTTTTTAAAAGGGAATTTGAGATTTAGTTCTGAATAAAATCACTCATTCAATACTGGGTACAACAGAAAATTCTGGGTAAGGTCTCAAATCATTGTTTATCATCTGATGACTGCAAGATCAAACAGTGGCATGATTATAAGATGTATCACAGACCTAACATAATAAATAAAACTGTGTATTACCCAATGTCATCTCATTTAAAAGACCCTCAAATTCATCCTCTGTGCTGCAAATATGACAAGTCTACTGAAAAAACTACCGATTTGGTTGCTGTTGTTGTTTCTATTAGTAAAGAAGGTGTATTAGAAGAAGAATAATGTAAAGGAAAATTTACATGAATAATATATATCATGGTACCACTGGGTACAACTGGAGCAATTGTTTAGAAGTTGGAGGGGAAGGATCATGGAGGAAAGAAAGCTAACAAAATTTGAAAACATAATAGTAAAAGAGAAAATGAGTATCAGAAAAAAAGAAAAGAAGAAAGAATAACATGAGTATCAGAAAAGGATAACCAGTACAATATATAAAATATTACCAGAGATTAAATTAAATTTGGGGGGGGGGGTCACAGGCTAAGGAACTATGGAAGGAAGAACTGGGAACAAAATAGGATTAAAACATTGGGAAAGTTTATGGAGACACCTCAAGAATGTATCAATTCAAATAAAATTACTACAAGATGATATGGAAATGGTACTTGACCCTGATAAAGATACATAATCTGGATAAGAGCTGTTCAATTTTTTTGGAAGGAGTTGCCAAGAAATAGGAATGTATATTCACATGCGGTGGCAATGTAAATATGTACAGAGGTTCTGGGGAATAGTTATAATAGAGATAGAAAGCATTATGAAGAAAAAAATAATATAAATATTGTTATTTTTATACAATATAGATAATTGGAAAGAAAATGAAAATAATTTGATAATGTTATTAACGACAGCAAGGCTATTAATAGCAAAAAAATGGAAAGTAGGGATAGAAATTATGACAGAGGAATGGTAAAAGGAAATATGGAAATTATTTATTTTATTTATTTATTTATTTGTGGGACTTCTCGGCCGCCGACTCCCGGGGGCTCGCGGCGGCTCACAGAGCCAGTGGCACAGTGCCATGGGTTGAGAACAATAACATAAAACAGTTAAAAACACAGATTAAAACAGGCAGTACAGATTAAAAGCAGCAGCAGAACTAAACAGCCAGGTGGAATCTACGCCGGCCAACTCTCCGAGGCCTGTCTAAACAGGTGAGTTTTACAGGCCCGCCTGAGCGGGAGTAGGTCGCGCAAGGCTCTGGTTTCAGCCGGGAGGGCGTTCCATAGCGTAGGAGCTATTACTGAGAACGCCCTCCGGCGAGTAGATGTTAGGTGGGCCAGCCTTAAGGGTGGAACTACTAGAAGGTTGGCCTCTTCAGACCGCAGTGATCTCGCTGGGCAATATGGGGTGAGGCGGTCCCTCAGGTACGCTGGCCCCAGGCCGTGAATGGCCTTGAAGGTAAGAACCAGCACTTTGAAGGCGACCCGGTGCTCAATAGGCAGCCAGTGCAGATCCTGCAAAATTGGTGTTATATGGCAGCCTGCTGGAGTCCCAGACAGGAGCCGGGCGGCAGTGTTCTGCACCAGCTTGAGCTTCCGGATCACCGACATAGGCAGGCCAACGTAAAGCGCGTTACAGTAATCTAGCCTCGAGATGACCGTGGCTTGGATCACCGTGGCTAGATCGTTCGGGATAGGTAGGGGCAAGCCTCCTTGCCTGGCGGAGGTGGAAGAAAGCAGCCTTGCTGGCCATGGAGACCTGGGCCTCCATGGTCAGCTGGGAGTCAAATGGACACCCAGGCTCTTCACTGACGGCGCTGGGTGCAGCGCCGCCCCGTCAGGGGTCGGAAGCCGGCCACCCACCCCGCCCGGGCGGCCCAGCCACAAGATCTCCGTCTTCGCGGATTCACCCTCAACCTACTGGCTCGCAGCCATCCAGTAACGGCCGAGGCAGTGTTGGAAATTATCGGGACGGACTCCGGCCTGCCCTCTACCCTCCGACTGAGCTGGGTGTCATCAGCGTACTGGTGACAGACCAGCCCATAACTCCGCACCAGCTGTGCAAGCGGCTGCATGTAGATGTTAAATAATAGAGGGGAGAGAATGGCCCCCTGGGGGACTCCACACACTAGTGGGGAGCCCTCGGAGACCACCCGCCCCTCCTCACACGCTGAGACCGCTGGTGGAGGAAGGAGGCCAGCCATTTAAGGACTGTCCCCTCACTCCAGCCATGGCCAGGCGGTGGATCAAAAGATTGTGGTCGACCGTGTCAAACGCTGCCGTGAGGTCAATAACACGAGCAGCGCAGACCCGCCTGGTCAAGCTGGCAGCGGAGTTGATCTGTGATAGAGACCAGAACCGTCTCCGTCCCGTGCCCGAACGGAAGCCGGACTGGAAGGGTCTAGCCATGCCGTGTCATCTAGAAGGACTGCAGCTGCTCCATTACTGCCCTCTCAACCACCTTGCCCAGGCACGGAAGATTCGACACCGGGCGGTAGTTGGAGGGAACCGCAGGGTCCAATGATGGTTTCTTCAGTAATGGAGCTACCACCGCCTCTTTTAAGCACTCTGGAAAAACCCCTTGCTCAAGGGAGCTGTTAATGATATTCAACAGAGGCCCACGTAACCCCTCCCGGCAAGATCTAACAAGCCAGGAGGGGCACGGGTCGAGGGAGCAGGTGGTAGGACGAACTGCAGTCACTATCTTATCAACAGCATCTGCGTCCAGTGGCGAAACCGGTCGAGGGTGGGCCCGGCGGAGGCCACGGAGTCTCTAGCTCTCTTACTGTATCAACTGTGGCCGGAAGGTCCCGGCGGAGGTTCAGTATCTTGTCTGTAAAAAAGCTCTGAAAAGCACCGGCGGTGAGGGCCTGATCACTATTTTTTGGGACGGTAATGACGGTATCATTAGCAATAAATGATAAATTAACATGTAATTTAAAGATAAAAAGGCATAAGGAAAATAATGATTTTGAAAGCATATGGAAAAAATCATTGAAGAAACATTGAGAAACGAAGATGGGAAGCAACCCTCACCAGAAGAAATGAAGTTCTAGTGGGACCACGAAGAAAAGAAGGACTCTGGAGATGGGGATTACAATGGGGAGCGCAATGGGGTAAATGAGAAGAAATAAATATATGGATTATAGAGATTGTATTTTGTAATGAAATGGAATTGAAATGTAATAAAATTAATAATAATAATAATAAGTATAACAGTGGGCTGTATGATGTGGAAGTCTGCAGCTTTGACATTAGGCAGGAAGAAATGATACCCTATTACAGGGTGGGGCCAGTGGGGATACCTTTTAGAGAATTTTTAAAGGAGATTTTATTTCTAAAAAGAAAAGAAATTCCTAAAAAAAACCTTGGTGGGCTAACAGTGGTAGATGTGTCCCCCAAATGTGGCCATTTCAGCCCAATAGCCTGAAAAATGATGGGAAGGGGAGCCCGGGAAGTGCCCCCCCCCCATGCCACCAATGGGCTGGATCTTGCCACATTTTTTGGGAGGTTTTTTGGGAGGTTCACAAAAAATGGGTCCACTGGTCCACTAAAATTCAGATAACAGAAACAGAAACATGGGCATATAGCCCGGAAAACCTACAACAACCCAATTGTGTAATACATTGTGTGCTACTAACAAGGCAGATTTATTTCTTGGTAGTAGGCAGGATTTTGAAGATCTCCAGTGTGCATGAAACAACTACTTCCAGTTGTGCTGCCCAGCACATTGTCAATGATTGAGGGTTCCATGAATCTCACTTCTGTTTTATAAGTTTAGTTACTTATTGAACAGTTATGTAATAAACAATAAATCAATTGGTATTGAAATACATGATAAGGGATTACTCTTATTTTCCCTAAATGTTCAATCTCTCATATTTTTTTGACCTATTGTGATCACGAAGCCCCAGTATCAGAAAAAAATGTAACTTCTAAGCACACTTGAGCTTACAACAATCCTCTTTCTATAAATTAAGCTCCACATTTACTATGTTAGAAAAAGATTTGCCTAATCACACTATTAAGTGCTTGACAATGGAAATCCTGCTTCAAATATTACTTGGGTGTTGTCACAGGAGGGGAAGGAGAAGATAGTCATTGTAGTGTATATACCAGTGGAAGAAAAGGTCCCAGTTAATTTTGTCTTTATTGAAAGTCAAAATATCAAACCTTCCTTCAGGCTTCTTAAGATTTCAGCCACTTAATCATATCTTTATACTCTCCCATCTTCAGGTTCATGACATAGAAGATAATGTTCACTGATGCTGTGTTCACTCGGCCATGCTTTTTACATCTTAGTTGCCTAAGGTTACTTGGGACAAATGTTCTTTCAAACTGAAACAGAAACAATATTTTAAAAATGGATAGAAAGTGTTAGTCAATTGTTAGTGGGTAATTGAGAAGTCCCCAATTTTTTTCTCACTATGAGTACATGGAAGGTGAGTATGTTAAGAGTTTAGCAATCAATGTGATACCCATAACTTAGAAATCATACACACTGCAGAATTATAGCAGCTTGATGCCTTTTTAACTGCTATGGCTCTATCCAATGGAATCTTGGGATTTGTAATTTGTTATGGCACCAGAACTTTCTGACAAGAAAGTGTAATGTCTCAAAAAACTATACATCCCAGAATACCATAGGATTGAGTCTTGGCAATTAATGGAATGTAAAACTTCTATAATTCTGCAGTATGGACATGACCTTATATTCTCTAAACCTAACTGTTGGAACCAAAGTATATGCATATCTTTTCCCTTTCCACTTTCTCAGAATGTTAGTGGAGGGCAAAAAAAGACACTCATGTATATTTAAGCCAGAATCCTCACTCACTACCATCACTCAATACCTTTCAGGTTCCCCTAGTCAAAATGCAATTGTGGTACAACAATTCCAAATCCTCTCTCCCTTTCCTGAAAAATGAAGTTTCCTAAATTCTACAAAGGCCCATGTCAAATAAATAGGTTGTTTAATAACTGGATTTTAAAAACACAAATATTTACAGACCAAGGGTTGCTTACCTGTAACCGTAGTTCTCTGAATGGTCACCTGTGGACCATTCAGAGATATGTCAACTCTGATAGCAAAAATGTATTTCAGAAGTAAAAATGTGAACATCTTATTAGATTAGATCTCATTAGATTACAATTCCTTTTATTCCTAGCTATCTAGATCAGTGCTGTCCAACTTCTAACTGGCCAAGGGCCGGAATTGAAGTCACTGATGACCTGGGTGGCCGTTCGGCCCCTCCCCCAGCCCCGCCCCCGCCCCACCCCCAGCCCCCTCCTAAACTGTCATTCTCCCTCCTCCTCCTTTGTCCCTGGCGCCCCGGCGCATGGGACACCAGCGGCGCCCGGGAAGGAGGAGGAGGCCCACCTCCTCGCACCCTCCCGCCCTTCCCGGCGCAGCCCGGTGTCCCGCGCCACGGCGCCGGGGAAAAAGGAGGGAGGACGCTGCGGCGCACGGGAAAGCAGCGACGCCAGGGGAAGAGGAGAAGGAGGAGGGAGAAAGAGGAGGAGGAGGGAAAGTTCAGGGAGGGGGCGGTGCAGGGAGGAGGAGCTGGCTCACTTCCTCCTCCCTGCCCCGCCTCCCCCTCCCCCCCCGACCCCCATTTAAAAAAAAATTTTTTTAGAAATTTATTTATTTTTTAAAAAAATTAAAAATGGCGGCCGGGGGCATAGGGGGGGCCATGTCCAACAGGCTGGGGGGCCGTGTACGGCCCCGGGGCCGCCAGTTGGACAGCCCTCATCTAGATCATAGACATACTGTATGCGATCCATAAAAAAGTTTCAAAAGTCATTGAGAAACTTGGGGGCAGGGTTTGCTGGCATTTCATTTCTAAAGTGTTTCTAAAGTGTCATTAGTGAAATTTTCATTACTGTAACGAGAGTAACAAAAATCCATTACTATTTCGTTATAGTAATTGTGAATTTGGAAAAATCAGCTCTAAAAATTCTTCTTCATTTTTAGAGTTTTGGGGTGAAACTTCCTATTGTGGTAGAACACATTTACCACACCAAATTTCAGATTATTTTGCTTATATACAGTTTTCGGGGGAATTTTCAAAATTTTTTTATAAACAACATATTAAAAAAACTACAGGAGCTATCCCCTTGGATGTTCTACACAATGACAAAAATAACAGGGGATTATTCCACCCAACTTTCAGAAATATTCATACATCTACTGACTTTAGGGATTTTTTAAAAAAGTTTTGACAAAAACCTATTTTTTAAAATCAACAAAACCTATCTCACTGAATGTATCTGCTTTGGGCAGGGTAAGGGATTTCATGGGTTTTGGATATTGTTGTTTATCCTGATTTATATATATAATACTGACTGTGATAAATTTATGAATCTATTGCCAGCTCTTAAGTTTTCATGTGTATGTCAGTGTAATTGGGAGGCAGAACTCAAAAGGGAACTGTCATCTTAAAGGGATGGTCATCCATGCTTTCTCAATATGATGAGGTCGATTGTCAGAGTTCCCTCCTTTCAGTACACTTCTGCCTTCAGTGATGGAGGGCTGTGCATTATGGCTGGAAGTTTCTAAATTCATCTGATGAGCTCAGTGCCTCTCCATGCTTAAAAAGAGGCTGGGTGTTCTACTACTGGGAAATTTCTCAATGTGATAAGGTGGTAAGAGCTGAAGCGTATTCCCAATTTCAGCATTTAGATTGCTCCCGTAACAGTTCAACTGCTTCCACCTGGAGGAGTACCAAAGAAGGGTTACCATCAAAAATGAGGGTGAAGTCAGTGCATCATAATAGGGAGTCACCAGCCATATTTGCATTGGTTGCTAAAATATTCCAACAAGCCAAGATGAATAATCTCTCAAATATAGAGATTTCTGTTCATCATCGGTCAGAAGTGCTTTGGATGTATGTTCCTGCAAGATTATGGTTTGGGATGTAGTCTCTTTCAATTCTAAGCTCATGATTTTATGATGTTTATTATCAGATATACAGAAACTGAGATTTATGTAAAAATTGAACTGGACACATTGGAATATCTTATTTTGTTCTTGAGCCACTTTAAAGTGTATATGGGAATGGTTAAATATGTATTCCATGTGCTTCACTGGGGGAGTGACTGCTCCAGTGGTGCCACCAAAGAGGAACCCTGAACAGTGACAGTATGTTGGCTTTTATAGTTTGTTGTGTCACTCTTCTGGTAGAGTACAAGTTGTCACTCAATCAGGCAATCTCGCATCATGGTCCATGTCCCCACCCTGTGGCCTCCCTCTGTCCAGTTCATATCAGTAGGAACTCTTTGTCCCAACCCACCATGTACATGGTGAGTGCTAACATCAATAGGCAGGATTTTGCTTGTCAAAGCTATCTGTGTCCAGCAGTGTGGGTTACAGGAGGCTCACATAGGCACCACAAGAACAAATGCATTACTAATAGGTATTAGGCATGGTTTAGAACCCAAAAATAGGGAATCAAAAATCTAATTGGGGGGGGGGGATTTTTTTATTAGTAATAGAAAGACTTACAAAAAATTTCCAAAAATTTCTAAAATGTAACGTAATTACTAACGAAATTCGTTAGTAGTTTGTATGCCAGCGCATGCGCATTCGGATGGTTTGGCCTACAACTCCCAGAAATCCTCACCGCTGGTAAATTGGTTGGGATTTCTGGGAGTTGTAGGCCAAAACCTGAATAAATCACACTGAATTCTAGATGGGACTCTCCAAATAGGAAGGAGGGAGGGAAGGAGGGAGGGAGGTATTCTATTCTTGGAAACAGCAAAAAAAAAAGGAGGAGGAGCCCCTCGCTCCTCACTGCCTCTCTCACCCCGATCCTGAGGGAGCGAGGGCCCAAGTTTGCCCAGGCTGAGAGGAAAAGGAAGAGGCCTGAGGCTGTGAGGAATGGTGGGAGTTGAAGTCCAAAACACCTGGAGGGCTGAAGTTGGCCCTCATGAAGCCTCTTCAAGGCTTTAGATCCTGGCAGGCAGAAGGGGCAGGGAGGGCCCGTCCACTCCTCCTCCCCTGCCAGGATCTAAAGCGCATCAAGGCTTATACAACCTAATGTATAATAGAATGAATGCTAACTTATAGAGTAAGTGCCTAAATATTATAAGTAATCCAACTGGTCATATACCTACATTCCATGCACATGCAATAATACAGCAGTAATAACAATGGGTATAAGAAGAGGTAAAATTCAAACCGAAGTATTCTGACTGGTCCCTCCTCAAGCGGTGCAAACGGGCTCTTCTCTATGAGCCCAGGATTCTGCAACAAGCAAACGGTGTGCCCGGGCTTTTGGCTTTTCCCGGGAGAGGCTGCCTCCCGGGCTCATAGAGACGAGCCGTTTGCACCGCTTGAGGAGGGACCACAGTCAGAATACTTCGGTTTGAATTTTACCTCTTCTTATACCCATTGTTATTACTGCTGTATTATTGCATGTGCATGGAATGTAGGTATATGACCAGTTGGATTACTTATACATGTTGTGTGCAACAACCCCAATACTCTTTGATGCTTTAGATCCTGGCAGGCAGGAGGGGCAGGGAAGCCTGGAAAAATGTAAACAGAGAGGTTTATTCAGAAGTAAATCCACAAAGGAGGGCACTCCTTTGCGGATTTACTCACGAGTAAACCTCTCTGTTTACTTCCTTTGCAGATTTACTTCTGAGTAAACCTCTCTGTTTACATTTTTCCAGGCTTCCAGCCGAAAGAAGGAGCGAGTTTAGGGCTTGCCTTGCCATAATACTTATTGGCAAGGGAGGCGGGAGGGTGGTGAGAGAGAAGGAGGGTGCCCCCTTACGACCTAATAATGATACTTAAGAAAATCCTGGCCCCAGTTCTATAAAGAAAGTCCACTTCCTGGTTGGCGTTCCAGATGCGGAAATACTCAAAAGTAGCATTTCTTACGAATTTCTTCCGAATCATTTAATTTTCATAACTTTTTTCTCATGCCTAATAGGTATGTGTGATCCAGAAAAAAATGGTTCTAAACTCATTCCAAAAATAGGGAGCACTAGAACTTTGTTTCTGAAGTCTTTCCAAATTTTGGGTGGTGAAAATTTTGGAATTTAACGAAAATTATGAATTTTTGTAAAGACTTTGTTAATGGCTGATGCGATTGCGCAATAGGGAAAACATCACTGTCAATGGGGAAATTTCTATCTCCCTCATTTTCGAGCTATCCTGATGAAATTTGATACAGTGGTTGAAAACATGTACTACTATTACCTCACCAAATTTCAGAATGTTTGACTCATCCACGGATTTTTGGTGAATTTTCAAAGTTTGGATAAAAACATTTTTAATAATAAAGAAAATATGTTCCTGGTTTGAAAGTATTATTTCCTGTTTAATTGTATGGTATTTACTCAGAAAGTAGGTGTTCTATTTCAGAATCTTTGTTTTTGTGGCAGAAACCATGTTAAATTGGTGGAGACTCGACAAAGCAAAATGTGCTGCTGCCCGCAATATAGGGTGAAGTCCCTTGTGCAAAGACAAAGTTTTGGCAATTTAATAAACTTTTGCCATGTTTTTATGACAGAACCAATTAGGAAATGACATTTATAATCCAGGAACAGAAATAGTACGGGCACCATCAATGGACATCTAGACTTACCCCTTCTTCTGGGCAGAAAGGCACCATCCAAACTCTCTTGATACATACGTTTGCTTCCCCTATTGAGTTGGAGGAGACCCTCAATACACATCCATATAGGTCATTATTTTTTTCTATGGACCAGCACAGAGATTGGCTTAGAGCAAATCAATTTATCCCCTCCCCCAAAAAAGTGGCAACAGCAATCCCCTTGAATATCTGTCTGTCTTTATGACACACAACCACACAACTTCAACTTAGCACAGATTTATACTATTACTTACTCACTAGCTCTCTTTGTAGATTCAATCATTTTATCATTAGACTGCCTCTAATTGGCTGATTGGCTGCCCCCCACAGTGCCTTCCTTATGGCAATGGTCCAACGTAAAAGAAATTGTTTTTAATTACTTTATGTTCTCTTGGCTTTTCCAGAGTTGCTTAAAGCTTGCTTGCTTTAGTCCTTTTTGCAGATTCAATAATTTTAATTGTTTTATTTAGACCAACTCTAAAAGGCAGCTGGGCCCTTCACCCTCATTAAATCCTGAGTAACTTTGTATTCTGGAAAATGTAGTTTATGGCAGGGCCTTTTACAATCTCTACCATTGGGGGACTGTTCTTCCCAAATTACAGTTAAGTCACACTCACAACTCCTTCCTTATGGCGGTGCCAGTGAAGATGGGGTCAAAGGAATGATTTTATAAAGGACTTTATGTTCTCTTGGCATTGCCAAAGTTGCTCAAAGTTTATAGTGAAAATGAAACTGACCTTGGGAGACATCTGAACATTACAAAACATTTATGAAAAAATGGGTAAGTGATTCAAATTCGAATCCCCCTTGTATGCACAAAATATGATCCAATTCCCATTTTTAATCCAAAATTATGCACCAGCTTAGTCACTAACTAGAATAGGCATGGTCATTTTCAGAGGTTGGAGACTTCATTGGTCTCCCTTATGAACACCTGAAAACAAGGCTTCTTCTGGTACTAAAACATCCAGGATGTTAATGGAAAAACATTGGGAAATTGCTCTCATGTATCCTAGGCAGTATGGGGGCATTTATACAAAAGATAATACATATAATTAAGATACTGGGGTGCTGTGGAGCTTCTAGTGACATAAAAACATTCATGGAAATGTATTTTCATCACACCTTCATAGAAAAACCAACAGAAGCATGATAATACCAAAAGTACCCTGGGTTTACGTCTTTGTGTCTGACATTGCGGCATGTGAATGTGTTTGTGTGTGTATTTTATCTAAGTAAACCAGCCTGCCTATAGTCATTTTTTGCTAGTTTCAGGATTTTTAAAATGAAAATGCACACTATGCAAACAAACTTGAAGAAAATTTCAGATACTGTATTGTACAGTATGACAAGCAGAAACTTGCTATACTGTGTCAGGTCAAGACTGGCTAGGAACAAATTCATTCAGATGAGGTAGTGCTCCCTGGTGAGAACCATAAATTGTTAGCAGATGCATCAAGATAGGTGACTGTGAGCTTCTACCCTTGAGAAGTAGCAGACAGTGTCATGAGCAGAATAAAGTTGTTGGTGGCCTAATATGTTTCAAGCCGTTTGTCACCTACAGCATTGCATTCTTTAAGGATATCTAACACAAGAAAAAGGAAAGAAAAAACCCACACCAAACCCCTCTCTCAAGTGAATTTATTGACTAAAACCAGTTCCACAGAACCAATTAGTATCTTACACAGGCTGCCCTGCAAGGCTTATGAGGCCATCCATCACCTGTCCATTTAACTATTTAGCATTTGTTCCAGCAATTTGTCACACTGTCAGAATGCGAGCATTTCAGAAGAGGAGTTTTGGGTTGAAAGAAATCTAACCTACATACTGCAGATATTTATCCTTTAATAAGACTTACCCAAGATCTATGTTTCTATTCTATTTAACCTCTTGAGCACTTAGCAGGAGATGCGGGAGGGCCAAAAGGAGGGGGAGCAGCATACAAGGCTTTATATTTCAGAGAGGTCCACTTTTAAAATGTTCAGCTTTTGTATGAGGATTTAAGAAACAAAACAAAGAGAAAAGTGAGGGTTATTTCAGGCTTCGTTCGTAGATGGAATGTTGCAGTGAAACATCTGATTGTGATGCAGTTACAGATTAAATTTTAAAAATCCATCTCTCAAATGATGTGTTATTAATTTGTATTACTGTCCAGTCATGTATTTAAATTGAACATTTCAATAAAGCTAAGAATAAAAAATACAGCTTTCTATTGGCTGGAATGGTGCCTTCACAAACTGTTTCTTCATCAGGCCTTCGCTGTTCCATTTCTAGCTTTACATGTATGTAGAAGAGGGAAACATCTTAAAACACAATTGTATGCATTTTACAGCAAATAATGTCAAAATAATGTTGGGGGGGCGCCAAAATAATGTTCGCTTACCATTTAAAATTACCTTAGACTGCCCCTGGGAGGGGGGTATAAATAAAGGTGTGGAGAAGAAGGAGGAGGGTAATGATATGTGGAAGAATCTGTTCTTGTCCTTTGGGACATTAAAAGACATACTGAATTGTACTAAATTTAATGTCCCAAAGGACAAGAACAGATTCTTCCACATATCATTACCATCCTCCTTCTTCTCCACACCTTTATTTATACCCCCCTCCCAGGGGCGGTCTAAGGTAATTTTAAATGGTAAGCGAACATTATTTTGCCCCCCCCCATTATTTGCCCCTCCGCGCATTCCCAGAAGCTCCTGTGCGCAGACGCAGAAGCCTGTAAACACAGCACTCCCTATTCGGCACGCACCCCCCTTCCGCGCATGCCCAGAAGCTCCCCCTGTGCCCAGAGGCGCAGAAGCCTGTAAACACAGCACTCCCTATTCGGCATGCAGGGAGGTTTGCTACGGCGCGGCGTCGGAGCACACAAGCCCCAAAAGCGGAACTTCGGCCGGACGCTGTCTGGCGGGAGGGGGAATGCGCCCTTTACCCAGATGGCGTCCCACGCAGCGGCATCCTTTGCCTACCGGCAGGACTGCCCCTGCCCCCTCCCAAAATGGGATTCAAGGTGACTTACAACAAAAGATGAATTAAATATAGCTACAAGGGCATTCATTAAAGATTTCACCTGACCCACTTCTATGTATCACAGGATGCTGAAACTGCACATGTGTAATGATATAAGCCTCTATAGATTACGTGCCAATTTACAACTCGGAACTGATAACAGTCTTGATTTTAGAGGTGCTTCAGTGGTGTGGGCTTTGATAATGGATCCAGTGGAGCAATCATCAAGTTTCTTTACTTGAAAGGCCACACACCAAAGGAGACATTAGATGAGATGAAAGAGGTTTATAATAATAATAATAATAATAATAATATATTTATAACCCGCATCCATCTCCCCAAAGGGGACTCTGAGCGGCTTACATGGGGCCATGCCCGAACAACACATCACAAAAAATATCAAAAACATCAGAAAACAATAAACACAATAAAAGCAATAAACACAATAAAATAAATACATCTTTGAAAACACAAGAACATAGGTGAATCTAAAACAAAAATAATAAGGACAACAGAGCGAGGCACATGTACATATAAAATGTTTAAAAACTCTGGGGAGATAACTGGAGTAGTAGTGTCAAACATAAAGGATCACATAGGGGAAGAGGTCTCACCAAAAACGGGGGCATATTGGGGAGTTTAATCGCCAAAGGCCCGGTGGAAAAACCAGGATTTCAGTTGTTTTTAAAGGATTCCAGTTTATTTATTTATTTATTATTTCAATTTGCTAAACTGCCCTTCCTGAGGCTCAGGGAGGTTTCCAAACATACACATCGAGATAAAACATTCTAAAAACACCCTAAAAATACCATAACAATCGTTTACAGACACATAAAATCGCATAAAAACATACTAATCAGAGCAAAGCTGATTCAAGTAAAACAGTTATGGGGCATTCCTAATCTCTCCTGGGGGGAATTCTAAAGTCGGGGGGCCACAGAGGAGCAGCACATGAGGGGCAAGAGGAAGACGGGAGAGTGGCCATTGAGAGTGGCCATTTATGGTGATGATTCCTCATCATATGATGTAGTTAATTTAAATGTGGTCAGACTTTGATGGAAACAATTTCAATTTCAGGATGACCCCACTCTGCTATTGATGTCCACAACATACAGTAAGTGGAGGTCACCATTTTGGAAAATTGCTGCATAACCATTTGCCACCTTGCCCAAAATGTCAATATTAGAGAAGGGTCTGTGGGGAAAAAATCATCCAAGACCATCTTCATGTGCATAAGGTATCAGCTCACTGGGACCCCCAGCTGCTTACACCTTTACAGAAGCAAGAATGAGTCAAATGCTCTTAAGCTCTATTGAGGATGTTCCATGGAAACCAGGAGCACTGTGTCAGCAAAGCCAAGGTTGGCTCCACTGAAAGGGAGGCTCTGGTGAGCCATCATGAAGGAGGCTACATTCACCACCTCCTTGTCCTCTGCTTTGGGGCCTGCAGCTGGTGAGACAGCAGCCCTGACAAGCCAAGGAGGAAGATTTGAAGGTAGCCATGGTGCCTTCACTGGCTGTTCATCACAGTCCCCAGGAACCAAGGAGGCTGCTCCTCCACTGCCTTCACAGCCACCTTCAACTCTTCCTCCTTGGCTCCTGGAGCCACTTGTTGCCTCACCCCTTCAATGGCCACTCTCCCGGCTTGCTCTTGCCCCTCATCTGCTGCTTTACCAGCTCACCCTTTTGGAAGGACAGGATAGACTGCACATGGATTATGCAAAAGAATCTTTCCCATTGGTATAATCCTTGAATTAACTGTGAATAAACCCAAAAAATAAGCTAGTATTCTACACCAACTATTTAGTTAAATGCATTAATTTAAGCAAACTCTCCTGGTCCACTCCTACCACATAACCTAAATGTTATCCATCCCTACTCTGGTCACTGGCAAAATGGATCTCCTTCTCCCCTGTGACTGATATCTATGCAATTAGTGTCCAATAGATTGGTTGGGATATGATCATGGTAATAGTGTCATAATCCTAGAACTATATGTAACTGTTGTGAATTTGGAACAGTTACAGATGAGTAAATCTAGACAACTGTCCTATATTCATTATCACTACTTAATTAATACTGTCTCATTTCCATTAGGTTTGAGGGACAACTGCCAACTGGACTTTGAGACATTACTTAGTTAAGTAAACTAAGCAACCTAGCTAGGTAACTAGTAAATAACTTTACTTAGTATACTTAAGGAGCTGATGAAGAATACTGGCCAATAATTTCAATAAATATATCTTGTTTGGTGGGCAAATGTGCAGGGAGAAAGGAATCTTTACATTCTGTAATCGCCTATCTAACCACAGCACTGCGTTGTGATACACCTGAAGTGACAGGACAGCACTTTGGGTTGCCATAGTGGTCAGTTTTAGCTGACCCCCCCCCAGTGTTTTTGGGAGGTTTGGGTAACTGTTGTAGTTTAGGTATATTTGACTGGTTTTAGAAACAAAACATTAACCCCAAATCTGCCCCTCAAATTAATTTGGGCAAAAGTGGAGATTTGGGGGTGGTCACAAGCCACACATTGCCCACCCCAACTATAGATGTTGTGAACAAGTGACAGGAATATCTGATGGATTTGTTATCATGAAAACAGTGAATAATTTTGAAGTTTAACCTGCTATTTTCATTGTGGCTCCAAGTAGTATTTCATCCACCTAGAGCCCTGGGCTCTATTTTGAACAGAAATTTGTCACGAGAGTGCTCCCATTCAACTTTCCCATTGAAACTTCTTTAGGAATACCAACGTTAAAAGCAAGAGTGGAGATACTGTGCCCATGGTAAGAGTTCCAACAACTACTCCTAAAAAGAGTGTTTGTTCCTGGATTCATCTTCTCTTCTTACCTTTATGTTGCCAATCCCTTGTTGGCACACTGTTCTGTAAACTGAATAAGTGGTGATGTTTCTCCATATCTCCAATATGCTTGGAAGTGTATGTAAGGGCTGGAAGATACATTTATTTATTTATTTATTTATTTATTTATTTATACTTCACATTGATAGACCGCCACTCCCCGGAGGCTCGGAGCGGTTTACAATAGTATGCATAAATACAATCCAACATAGAATACAGATATAATAACCAACACATTACCTAACATTAAATTATAAGAAATAAAAGGATGTGGAATGAACTAAGGGTTGCATATTAAGTGGGATCGATAGTCAGTTTAGGGGCCGTAGGTAAGGTTAGGGACCGAGTAGCCCTATAGTCTGGTCTTAAAGGCCCATTCCGCAACCTCAATGTGGCCATACCTCCAATCGGATGGCCAGGAGGGGTCTCAACCATGGCGATTTGGGGGGCCCTCGCCGCTCCGTACTGGGCTCCTTTAGGAGAGTTTAAAGTTCCAGTCCGACTCCAGCTCCCGGATATCAGACCCCAGAAAACTCTGGGGCCAAACCGCCGGTGCTGAAGTTCACGTCGGTTGACTCTTTGTTTCAAATGCTCCTCTGGTTCAGCTTCTGGCGCCCGTGTTTCAGTCCGCTTGCTGTTCTGGGCAGCCAGAGCTGCCGCTCTGCACTCCTTCCACTGTAGAACTCTCTGGTCATTGCTGGATTCAGATTCTATCTGAATCCAGTAGTAAAACCTCATTGGTTTTGTGGCCCAAAACTTGGAAACAAGGAAATTTCCAACATGGTTTTCTTATAATCTATGTAACACAATTTGATACTTCCCTGCAGAAACTTTTCTAATTGCACCTCTTAAAATCTTCACATGTATGTATTTACAAAAGAAGATCGTTTTTCAAGTGTGTAAACTTTAAATGGGTTTACTTTTTCTTTCCTGGCTGAAATATGCTGGTACTAAATTTCCATTTTAGTATCCTGTTGATTCACCACCACATCCCTTTCCCAATCCTGATTTAGATTTCTTATAAAGTGGCTTCAACAGAGATGCCTGGGAATCAAATGCCATCTCTGCATCTGAATGCTGTTAAGTAGCTCCCATGGCATTTCAAGCAGACTTTCAGTGTGTGCCTGTCACTAAGCTCACTCCCAGAGATAAAACAGAAAATGTGAACTCCTGCGGGAGGGACTGTCGAGTAAAAAAAAAACAACCCCTTTTTTGAAGCCTTTCAGAATGTTACATCTCAGTCAATCATCAGGCCTTCAAATCTGGGGGCACATCTCAACTGGTATACCAAAGGTTTTGCAGTATAGTGTGTTCGGTATTGATGACTGAAAATTTAAAACATGCAAGGGAAGCATATAGCACTTCCTACCATATTTGGTCTTGCTGTTTGTTTTTAAAACTTCCAAGCTTTATTTTTATATGCCACAAGGATGTTTTTGTAGTTTGTAGAAATCACATTCTGCAAATCTCAAAGTACAAAATTGATATTAGTTATTGCTTCAATAATTCAAATAATTAATTTGAAAGTGTTATATTTATTTATTTAATTTGCTTCATTTATACCCCAGGCACCCCCAGTGGCGCAGTGGGTTAAACCCCTGTGCCGGCAGAACTGAAGACCGACATGTTGCAAGTTCGAATCTGGGGAGCGCGCGGATGAGCTCCCTCTATCAGCTCCAGCTCCTCATGTGAGGACATGAGAGAAGTCTCCCACAAGGACGTTGTCCGGGTGTACCCTGGGCAACGTCCTTGCAGACGACCAATTCTCTCACACCAGAAGCGACTTGCAGTTCTCAAGTTGCTCCTGACATGACAAAAAAAATACCCCGCCTTTTTCACCCTGCAGGGGACTCAAGGCGGCTTACAGACTCTAGTAAAATTCAATGCCACATGTTAACATAAAATTTAAAACATATCCCATTACTATTATACTCTCTTGCATCATAATTTCCTGGCTGGTCAAAAGTATAAATAGCTACTGTCTCCAATCACCTCCAGGTGTTTTAGACTTCAACTCCCAGAAATCCTAGCCAGTTTACCAGCTGTTAGGATTTCTGGGATTTGAAGTTCAAAACACCTGGAGGGCCGGCAATTGCCCAGGTCTGATCTAGAAGGACTAGTCTGAGTAACTATTTTTGTTGAATTTTGATTAGAATTTAGGAAAATTGCATACACATTGAAAAGAGAGAGATTGGGGGAAAGGTAGCGATTTGTAAATATAATTGCAGGTACATGACAATCTGAAGGGTAACAATATTGTGTATTTATATTTTTTTGCAAAATAGCCTATTACAGCAAGTCAACTTTCATTATTGCTTCATGGGCTCCATCCACAGAAAAATTCCATTTATAGTTTCCTCCTTAGGACAGAGCCACCGCCCAATGTGATGAGGTCCTTAGAAAAAATTGCTTCCATTGAGATAGAACTACAGTAACTTTCAACACAGATTTTGACTAGAGGTGTGTCTACTTTTTGTTGTGTGCCCACCAAGTCATTTTAGCTCATGGCAAACCCATCAAAGGGTTTTCTTGGCTGAATTTGTCCAGAGGGTAATTGTTCTTGCTACACTGAACAATCATAGCAAATTGATAGCACGATAATTGCCAAAGTTCCTTACAATACATTTGTAGCAAGGCACAAGGAATTTTCCAATCAACTGGCTTGAAATACAACATTTTAGGAGTCCATATAGTGTGGTTGTTAAACTGATATGAAGTGCTATAAATGTGCAGTCTAAATATGCCTTGAGTGATGTTTGTGCCTTCTTAACCTGCTATCTAAGTGGATGATATTGCTAAACAATAAGGAATACATTTTTAATAAATTTTGTTTATATGGACAATAATCAATATTTAATCTGTTTTTTCTATCCACTGTGAGGAAGCCCTTGAAAATGCGGTAGTTTTTGATGGGTTTATTTTTGTATTTTCAGATTTATTCAAAAATAAATCTCAAGTTGTGTTTACACAGAACACAACAGTTTCTCTTCAGAAATGTTTTCTGTAGTGAAACGTGTTCAGTGTAGAAAACAACATTTCTGTGAAGAAATTCTTGTTTTCTATATTATCCCCACTTATCAATGTGCATTTTCACATAGAAAGTACATGTAGATTCTTGTCCATCAAGGATTCTCTTTTTTAGAGCTTTCCTATAATCAGGATATCACTTTTGTGCCAGATCTGAATGTGTATATATTGATTGGCAGGAATTTAAATATTCTTTCCAGTCCTAATGAACGACTTCATATTTTCTTTATTTTTAAATCAACGTTTACAGAGAGAGTACTATCAAATTGAGGATAGTCCTTGAAAAATAAAACACATTGCTACCCTAGTCCCAGATTCAGGAAAGGTTACGTTCTGAATTTCATTTATCCTCAAAATTTTTTGTTGTATCAGTATCATCAATCAGTGGTTTTATTGTTCCAATGTCTTATGCCTAACAAGAAAAATGCATGGATATTTGAGCAGCTAAATGTAAGATCCACATTTCTGAATTGTAAGGATTCTCATGTATTTGGTTGCATCTACACACGAAATGTCCCCCTGGTGTATAGCTCACCAGGGAGCTCTCTGCTCTTAGTGATTTTTACACTTTTTCTCACTCCCCCTGAGATCTATATAATGCCTAAAAACATCATGGCTGTTAGGGATCTAACATCTAGCATAGTGTGCCTTTCAGTAAAATGATGCACAAATCACATCTATCCATAATACTAATATTATTCATGGAACAAGAACATTCTGACTAGAAGTTCAGTAAGGTACAAAAACAACGTTTTTTTAAAAAAAATACTGTGTGTACAACAAAATATGAAAACTTGTAAAGATTGACTTAAATTCTCGGGTTTAGTGCCAGCTATAGCAGTCTCATTGAATGTTGAACCAACACAAGGTATTAATTCAATTTATTTATTCTGATTGGAATTACCACCAGGATACACTATGTTATCTTATACTGCAACCTGGTACTAAGTAATCATCATCTAATTCTAGGGCGCATCCCAAATCACGGGTTTTCAATGAGGGGCAAAAGGAAAAACAAAAACCCTGTGACCTGAGAGCAGGTCTTCACACAGACCTGCGGGTCATGGCATTTTTTCCTGCAATGTCCAGACATGCTGCTTCATTACAGGATTTTGAAGCCTGCAAGATGGCTGCTATGGGGCATCCACCAGAAATTTGGGTGGTTTTTTTTTTTAAAAAGAACTTTCAATGCACGGATGCAAATATTATTTATTTATTTATTATTTCATACTTATCTGCCGCCCTCCCCCAAGTGGCTTGGGGCGTCTCACAGCACTCCATAAAAAATAAAGTCAGCAAACATATCGCAAAAAACACAATTAAAATAGAACTACAATTAAACAGCAGATAAAATCACAGTAGGCCGCATGTTAAACAATTGCGGCAGCAAATACATAGTGCAAGATGGCAGCGTAAAAGAGAACTGCAATTCAGCCAACCCCGAAGGCCTGCTGAAACAGCAGAGTCTTACATGCTTTCCTAAATGGGAGAAGGCTCCGGGTGGCATGGATGTTGGCGGGCAGGACGTTCCAAAGTGTTGGAGCCACAACGGAGAAAGCCCGCTGATGAGTTGCAGACAGACGATGAGTCTTAACGCTAGGAACGACCAGGAGATTTTGCTCTTCAGAGCGCAATGATCTAGTGGGGTAGTATGTGCATTGTTCATACAAGTTTTGTTCCTTGTTCTTTGTTGCTTTTATCCTGAAAACATGGGAAAGTTGACTAGAGGGCAAGAACTTTTTCCTGGCAAGAGAAACTTCAACCTCCACATGTTTCATGAAGTTTGTGACACACATACAGAGATTCTGGAGTAGGACCACTATTTTCAAAGTCAAGACTACGCTCTTAAAGAGGAACTGACACTTTCAATCCAGGAACAGACCTTTGTCATTTTTATTATTATCATTCATAGAGGCTGCATGGCCATCTGACTAGACAGGTTTGGTTGTGTACTTGTGCCTGGGAACAACAGGGGGATTTTCCTGGTTTATACATTGCTTTTATCATAAAAAATGGGGAAAGTTGATTACATGGCAAAACCTTTGTTTGTATGTCAGAAACTTCATTAAACATGTGGAGGATGAAGTTTGTCTTGCCAGGATAAAGTTTTCACCTTCTAGTCAACTTTTGCCACGTTTTTAGGATAAAATCAATCTGGAATCGACATGTATAACCCGAAAACAAAACAACAACAAAAATCCCGGATTTTCTAAGTGTAGGGACATAGAGAGATTCAAATTTCTTCATTTTCCATCCAGAACCAGGATATTCCCACAACTGAAAAACTCATGTTTTGTAGTGCTTTGTAGCAATTCCTCCTGTATTTTCAGGGGATGTGATTTACCTACTCATAATTTTGAACTGGGAGCTCTGGGGGTTGAGGTATTGTGTGGATGAGCTCCCAGTCTGCATGCATTATAGCTTTAAGGTAGGATTAGACACAAAGGTTGAATGAAAGGCAATGAAATGCTGCTTTGTCTTGTTATTGTTCCATCTCTAATGGGCTAACAGTAGAATTATCTATTTTGATTCTGTTTTTCAAAATTTAAGATAATGAACCCTCTATGTTTTAAGACGAAAAGCAAAGAAGCATGAGCAATATATGTATAGAGGGTAAGTGATGGGAACCTTATGGGAATATGAGCAATTGATGAATAGCAGAGGATGGATTAATCACAGAAAGGAGGTCAGTCAGCAGCATATGGTAGGTCAGCAGCATATCACTAACAGTCATAGGCCAGCTTCAACGCTGGTCTGCAGGTCTTATTCAGTAAAGTCCACCATGGCTAGCGTTGCCACTTTTTGATATAAGAATAATGGACAGGTACCTAAAAATAGGGAATCTTTCACAAAAATAAGGAACACTTCATAATAACTTCGAAAATCAATTGATAATTTTCAAGTTTTTATGAAGTGTCCCTTATTTTTGAGAAAATTCCCTATTTTAGGTACCTGTCCCTTATTCATGTGGCAACCCTAACCATGGCTGTCAAAGTGGAGTCATAGGGCTATAATTGTGTAGTGTGAAGGGCCTTAGTAAAATCTATCCCCTGGATTGCAGTGATTGCACACCTCTTCTCTAGAAACTCTTTGACAGACATTTTATTTTTTGTGCTGCCTCAAGTTCACTTATTCAATGCCTGTCTTATGTTATAAGTCCCTTACAAGCAGCTTTAATTTTTGAAATATTCATAGCCCTTGTCTAAACAATATTAATAATGTATATATCCATCAAGTATACAATTATCAACACACAACCTTCCATAACACTTGCATTGTGATTTGAATGCAAATGCTTTAATATTCCTCTTGTGTGGTGAGTTTTCCAAAGGAGCACAAGAAAGGCAGGGCTGCTACCAAATTTTTAATAAATGAGAAATCTGAGACACATCTGACAGGTCCTACTGAGCAAAACATTTATTTGGAGGAACTGAAAAGGGTCTCATCAAGACTGGCATGTAATTATTATAATGAAGGATGGGTTGTATATACCTGTATCCAGAGCCAGGTGTTTTTGCTGCCCAGCTTGTATTGTCGTTTTTCCAGAGCTTGTACAGCATTCTTATTAAAATTGACTGACAACCATTAGGAAAAGAAAAGTTGATGAATATAGGAGGGAGCTGCAAACAACTCTGCCCTTCTCTAGCCAATCCCACTGATGCACCATCTCCAATCCATAGTAGTGCACCATTTAGTTTTTGTCGAAGGCTTTCATGGCCAGAATCACTGGGTTTTTTTTGTAGTTTTTTCGGGCTGTATAGCCATGTTCTAGAAGTATTCTCTCTCATCCACAACCTCTGAGGATGCCTGCCATAGATACAAGCGAAACGTCAGGAGAGAATATTTCTAGAACATGGCAATATAGCCCGAAAAACCTACAACCACTAATTTAGTCTTTGCTCCACTAAGCACTCTGGCATTCCTAAGGCTCATGGGAAAAGGCAGCTTTAACTGGGTATCCAAATCTTATCTTGCCCACATCTGATACTGGAAGTTGACTTGTGATAAAATAAATGGATAACATGTATAGTAGACATAGACTACTATAAGCAGAGGTATATCAAAATGCAAAGGACTAAAAACATCACCATAGGGTTCACAAATGATCCTAGGATGCAGATTGCCTACCCACCAGGGCAGACCGATGCTTCTATTATGGACGGAATACTGTTTTTAACTTATGTGAATGTATATGATGTATTTTAATGTTAATTGCATTTTAACGTATTTTAATGCTAACTGTATTTTAATGTATTTTAATTCTGACTGTTTTTGGTTTTCTATTATATGTATACTGTGTTTTTGGCATCAAATTGTTGCCGTTGTTAGGCCGCTCTTAGTCCCCCCTCGGGAGTTGAGAAGAGCGGGGTAGAAATGGTGGAAATAATAATAAAAAATGAGATCATGATTTGATCCAGAAAGACAACCTCAGGTTAATAAAGCACAATTTAGTTACTCTGGAAGTTCAAGGAAATACATATTTTTGCATTTGTAAACACAGAAAAGAATAATGGGCTTAATTTTCCAAAGGGAAAAAACACAAGGATTCCACTAGACCAATATCAGCTCACACCTGTGCTATGCATATATGACACATGTAAAGCATCGCACATACACATACATACATGCATTTTTGCTATGCTTTTGTCAGAAACGTGAAGTGATATTGAATATATTGATAAGTCATTGATTAATACAAAAAAGAAGGGAAGGAGAGTTCAGAGCTCCAAATGACAATTTGTTTAGCAAAAGACTTCTACTGTATTCCACTCCACTTTTTTATAGAAAGAATGGAAAGCCTGGAAGGGATTATCGTCTGGGAACAGGATTGTTCCCATTCATGCTACAAGGACAAAATTGATATTGTTCTGTCATCCTGTGAAGACATGGATGGATGGCCTCATAAACACAGTGCCAGAGGCTATGTAGCTATTTTCATCCTTACCTTTTTCTTTTCTTCATCTACCTCGGAAACACTCTTTTTACATTTGGAATATCTCTGTGACTTTCTTATGACATCAGAGATGGCCCAAAAGTTTGTTTGTTTTTGAAATCAGCCATCATGACTTGCAGCTCCACTCTTTAAAAACCTACTTTCCGGGCTTAAAACTGACATCAACTTGTTTTGCTTGTACTTGTATTGATCATTTTTGAAAGCAGTAATTTTAGAAACTGCAAATGCACAAACATAAGGCAACATCTATCCCAGAAATTGACAGGAGAACCTTTTCCTTCACAGCTTTTGCCTTTTAGCAGATAATAATAAGCTTCTAGTCCTTCTCATTATAGAATTGAACCAAAGTAGTCTATGTGTGCTATTGCCATCACATCCTGCTTGGGGTCGTCTTTAAGACATATGGTATGTCACTGTAGAAATACTGTAGGATGCTGGACTAGACTGGTCTGATCTGGCAGTTCTCTTATGCTCATTTTTCTATGTAATCTGCTTTCTATATGAATAGAAAAATCAGGTGCTTTCAGAAAAAGGGATAATAATAATAATATTCTTTATTTATACCCCGCCACTATCTCCTCAACGGGGACTTGGGGCAGCTTACATGAGGTCATGCCCAAACAACAAATTACAATAAAATAAAAATCAAAACATAAGCAACAACACAGTAAAATACAAACATATATGAATAAAAAGCAATATACAAATACAATGTCCACAGTCACAGTGACAATAAGTGGGCCGCATGTGCAAGATAAAATGTTAAAAAAATGTTTAGAACTCAGGGTGAGATAACAAGGAGCAGATTATTTGTGAGGGAGAGCTTGTATAAACATGGGTTGTAAAAGACCTTCATATAAAGGGGAGGAGTGTACTCCAGAGACAAGAACATTGAGGGGAGCAATAGTATAAGATTGTGTGGCTACTCTCCAAAGGTGCAGCGAAAGAGACAGGTTCTAAGGTTCTTTTAAAAGGTTTCTAAGGTGGGGGGCTTTCCTAATCTCTCCGGGCAATGAGTTCCAGAGTCGGGGGGCCACCGAGGAGAAGGCTGTCCCCCTTGTACCCACACAATGAGCCTGTGAGACTAGCAGGAGCAAAAGGAGGGCCTCCCCCAAGAGTTGAAGAGTTCGGGCTGGTTCATACAGTCACAAAGGTAGGCTGGTCACAACCCATTTAGGGCTTTATAGGTGATAATATGCACCTTGAATTGGAACCAGAAAATAAACGACAGCCAGTGAAGCTCCTTAAACAGGAGGGTTGACCGCTCCCTGTAACCCACCCCAGTTATTAATCTGGCTGCCAAGTGTTGGACAAGTTGAAGCTTCCGGGCCGTCTTCAAGGGTAGAGTGCATTGCAGTAATCCGGTCTAGAGGTAACTAAGGCATGGATCACCATGGTCAAGTCAGACTTCACGAGGTATGGTCGCAGTTGGCACACGAGTTTTAATTGTGCAAAGGCCCTCCCAGCCACCGCTGACACCTGTGCATCAAGCATCAGCGCTGAATCCAGGAAGACCCCCAAACTGCGGACCTGGTTGTCACCCAATACCCCAGTCAGATGGGTGACTACCTGGAGCATCTCTGTCTTATCAGGATTAATCCTCAGCTTGTTCTTCGTCATCCAGATAATCACAGTGGCCAGGCACTGGTACAGTATCCGAGGGGCTTCCTTGGATTCTGATGGAAATGAGTAGTGGAGTTGGGTGTCATCTGCATAGGGGTGGCACCATACTCCAAAACTCCAGATGACCTCACCCAGCAGTTTCATGTAGATGTTAAATAGCATGGGGGATAGAATAGATCCTTGCGGGACCCAACAGGTCAATGGCCAGGGGTCTGAGCAGGAGTCCCACAGCTTCGCCGACTGTGAACGACCCTCCAAGAAGGACTGGAGCCACAGTAAAACCGTGCCCCCAAGTCCCATCCTAGTGAGTCTTCCTAAAAGTATACCATGGTCGATGGTATTGAAAGCTGCTGAGATATCCAAGAGGAACTACAAAAAACACCTCTGAGCATTCGACAAATCGACAAGCAATGAACAAACAAACAAACAAACAGGGCAACCGTAAAAAATGTTTCATTTTCATTTTTCAATTTAGTTACATACTTGGGATATAATTTTGAATATCTTTTCTTGACTGTACAAAGTCATGCGTATCCTTTTTGCATTTTCTGATCATTTCCCCAGTCATGTGCCACATTTTTGCAAGCAATTTTCCCTTACACAATGCATTTCTGTAAGCCATTTCCAGGAATGTTTCAGCTGCACTTTTGTCCAAAGTATAAAATAGTAATGGATTTTAAAATGGAGATGGGGATCTCAAAGATCTAAGCATTTAGATTTCATCTTTTGAGTTCTTTTCAGTTAAAATATTAATTTGGAAGGTATTAATAAAACAAGTTGACATAAATATTCAGATTAAACAAATGTCTTCCCAATCCTTTTTTAAAAAATAGACAAGCACAGCACCCCATACTGTTAAGAGTTAGAACACAACCATGTGTATCAAAAAAATGAAGTATTGTGTTACTAGATGTTACCTTGGAAAACTCATTCCCTCCACCCCCTCAAAATATGCATGAAAATCCACAAATAATGGAAACATCTGAGGTCATAAGTCTCTGTTTCCCTTGTCCTCCATTTATCTTCTTCAGCCCTCTCCAACTCTGTTTTATTTGTTCAGGGCAGTATTTTTCAACCTTTTTTGAGCAGCGACACATTTTTTACATTTACAAAATCCTGGGGCACACCACCAACCAAAATGACACAAAATGACACTCTAACACAGTAATACATATAGTTAATATGATTTTAAATGTATTTATACACTCAGTGTGAAACCTGGGCCTGTTTCGATGAACACAACATATATATGAGTTCCTCTCACATACTTATACATTACTATCATGTCTTCTCTCAGCATTCTCTTCTTCAGGCTAAACATGCCCAGCTCTTCAAGCTGCTTCTCATAGGGCTTGTTCTCCAGACCCTTGTGAAATTTCACCCTGAGTGAAACTTTCTTCCAGTTAACTATGGATGTCATGAAGCTGTTATAAACAGTTCCGGGGGGACGGGACGGGGGGACGGGACAGGAATCTCAAAAAATCCAGTAAAATAGTAAAAAAAAACTTTCCAAGTGGAGAGGCTCAATTTGTTTCTTGGAAACGTGTGAATGCTTCAGCCTCCCGATGCTCCCAGGTTCTCTCACTGCCCAATTCACCGACCTGGAGCTTCCGGCTTTGGCTGTTCTCCTGAGAAATCTAAACCAACGCAAAAACGCCGACTCAATCACTTCCGCCCAGTGCTCTGCTTTTGAGGAGGGAGGCAGCGAAAGAGGCCACACAGATCTATGAAATGTATGGGAGCATTGGGAGGCTGAAGCAGCTCTGAGAGGGAGTGGGAGCCATGCTAAGTCGAGACTCCTGAAGGTTTCTACAAGGCAGGCCTGGCCTTGGCATTCGGCGGAGCCCTTCCTTTGCCTTGGGGAGGATCTTTGGGGAGGGAAAGAGGGAGAAAGAGCTGTTAGGAGGGACAGTGCCAATTTCCCATGGCACACCTGATGATCGCTCACGACACACTAGTGTGCCACGGCACACTGGTTGGGAAATCCTGGTTCAGGGCATATTTGTGGGCTCAAGCAGGGAGTCTGCATATATGTTTTCATAATTTTGTCTCTTAACCTTGCTATGTTTCTCCATCATTTCTTTCCCCTTCCCTTCTCTTCTCTATTTCAGTTTCTTCTTCCCTTCTTTTTATTCATCCTTTTCTACTTTCTGCCTCTTAGTTTTCCTCCCTTGATTATGCCTCTTCTCTCATTATTCTTTATTCTTATCCTCCATCTTGCTACATCTGCATCCTCTCCCCCCCCTCCCTTCTCTCTCTGATTTATCTCTTTATTTTTCTTCTGTCTGGGAGGAAGCACCAAGAAAGAAAAAGATGTGGGGGTGCTCCAAAAGTCAGCAACCTGTTACTATCCCAAGAGAGGGATTTTATTATTGCCTCTATAAAACCTACAATACAATACATTTTTTGTTTTGCTGTAAAACATTAATAGCTGAGCTCTTCAGCAAGGCATAAATAGTTTCAATTGACTTTGCAACATATGTGGACAAAGACCGGATATGTTTACAGTTCGGCATGCACATTAGGAGTATTCTGCTGTTAGAAAATTCACTTTCTATTCCTTTTCATTTATTTATTATTCTATTGTGTATGTCATTCATTAATAATGTTATTAAATTTCCCTCAAGGCAGACAACAGAAGAAGTAGAATGTGGCTAAGAAATAAAATTACCAAATAAGAAGTGTTCCCCACCCACTCTTCTTTCTTTCTTTCTTTCTTTCTTTCTTTCTTTCTTTTGCATGGGCTGTAATTAAGTTCAGCAGAAAGCTGGTGAGCCCTGCAAATCTAAGGACGTAGCTTATTCAGGTGGCATGCTGAAAGCTCTTATGGTTCTTGTTTAAGAGGCTTTGATTTAATGATTTTCTTTTAGAAGCTGCTGGCTAAAGGCACTCTCCTCAAAGTGACTGATTTAGTGGTAGCCTCAAAATATTCCCCTTTGGGTCTCACTCAAAGCTCATGATTAATTGATATAAGTATCAGGCATAAATGGTCTCAGAGGGCTGTGCACATGGAGGTATATGTGGTGTGTGTTTAAAACTTTCTTACTTTACTATTAACCTTGCCTTACAGTTGTTATGTAGATATTTCATATTTATTTAAAATGCAAACTAGGACCTGTGCCTGTTAGTGGTTTCCATGCTAGTGGAGTGGTGAAAATATAAAGGAATGATCTAATGTGCTGAATCCTATACCTCAAATAGGTTAAGCACCTTGGAGAGCTCATCTAAAGGTCATACTAAATTCTAAAGTTGGTCCATTGCCCTACTGATAGGGAAGCTACCACTAATAGGGTCTGAAAGATTCACATCCCAATTTCTTTCTGAAATGACAAAATTTGAAGAAATGTTCTATTAATGGGGAGGACTCTGATTCAGATCCTGCCATGTTAGAACTAAAGAGTCAGAGCAAACAAGGATATAACAAGTGCTGTTCTTGTTAGGAATCAAGCGCTGTTAAACTTTTTAAAAAAACCTCACTTGGGGGTGATTCCACAAAAGTATTGCAGAGTGCCAGAAGCAGAGTTCATAACCAGCAGAAGCTTACGTGTAGAGAGCAAGGATTAGTTTCCATTCAGCAGGATGGAACAGGATTGCAGATCCACAACTTCATAGGTTCTAAACATAATATGTTTATTGAAGTCAAAAGAAATCAATTCTGGATAGAAAAGGTTCTTAGAGCTAACTAGCTTCACTGAGCTATCTTCTAAGGCAGTGTTTCCCAACGGTTTTTGAGCCGCGGCACACTTTTTACATTTACAAAATCCTGGGGCACACCACCAACCAAAATGACACAATATGACACTCTAACACAGTAATACATATAGTTAATATGTTTTTAAATGTATTTATGCACTCAGTGTGAAACCTGGTCCTGTTTCAATGAACACAACATAGATATCCTGGCAGGAATGGCAGAAAGACACACACGGAGGTCTTGCTCAACAACTGTCAGTCTCTTTCTGTGTTTAGAAAAATGTGTCCATATAGCTTCAAAGCAGTCTACTAGTACCGTTCTTATGCATCAATACACCTCATGGAATAATGAGGCTTCCACCTTCAATATATATGCTCCTGTATCATTCCAGGTGGGCATTAGACGAGTCCCTCGTGTATAACTGGTGAACAGGAGAGTTGTTACACAGTCACTAGAAAGGCTATCACGTCCAGCCAATGCCAAATGTAGTAATAGTTGGTACACATAAACATGAAAACGGCCGAAGGAGGCGGCACCCCAGCCCCTTCTTCTTCACTGCTGCACGGCCCTTCCTCCCCCCCCCGCAAGCAGCAGCAGCAGTTCAGCAGGAGGGGGAAGAGAGGGGGGAAGAGAGGTTTTCCCGCGGCACACCAGGTGATTGCTCACAGCACACTAGTGTTCCACGGCACAGTGGTTGGGAAACACTGTTCTAAGGAAAAGGAAAAGGAGAAAATAACAAAATAGCATTCATGAATAGCATCCCTGAAGAATGGCAAGATGCCTCCTCACTCAAGGAGAACAAAAGGAGGGGGGGGGGGCAAAATGGATTATTGACCCCATGGCCTCACCAGAGCAATAAAAATACCTTTAAAGAGGAAATTACATCTTCCCTGAATATATCACATTGCTAAGTATTCAAAGGGAAGGAGATAGTGGTATGCAGGATAAGTAAGACACCCCCCCCCCAACCAAGCCCCTTCTTGAGATAGGCTTGCAAAGGGAACTTGGGGAAGGAATCCCTCATTCTAATCTATCTAGGCTAACTACTCATTGAGGGCTGGAGACTTGTGCAATCAGGGATGAAACCCAACAGTTCTGAATGAAACTTGGAGCCATCTAATGGCATAATTGGATTCTAACAAAGCTGAGCTGAACTTCCTTGGAAGATATTTTACTGAGAGAAACTAAGCAAAAAAACTGAGCCACTTTGAGTCCCCTTCAGGGGAGATAAAGCAGGGTATAAATATAAATATAATAATAATAATAATAATCTTTTACTCTCTTATTTCTAAAAGAACTGGCCACACTCCAGGGTTTTATTGGGATATTTTCTCACCCTTTGGTAAACAAAGTAGTGCTAAGTCCAGGATACCAAATCAAAAGTGTCAACCAAACAGCAAGCAGAGTTGCTGTTCCTGCCAACTGGATCGACAAAACAAACATACATGTGCATACACACACAACTGGAGTGGTTATGGTTATTGTCACTGCTAATATCCCCATTTCTAAACCACCATGGAAGATTTTTGCTTGGAGACATGAAAAAAGTTATAAATTTCGGCTCAGGAAGAATAAAAAGATGTCATACTTTTTATCTAGAGAGTGAGATAACTTTTTTTTTGTTTTCCTTTTGTTATTTCTCAATTTGTTTTTTAATTTTGGGGATCTTTTTGGTAAATTGTCATTTGTACAAAAAGGATTTTCTAGTAAAACATTGCTTTCTACACAGAAAACATGGTTTGAGTTGTCTAAAGCATATTTTTTTCAAATTTTTTTTGCACAAAACCTAATGAAAATGAAAAATGAAAACCAGCCCTCATCTTTCTGTACCAGATCAAGTATGAAAAATCTTGCCACAGTTGATATTCTTTTTCAGTGAGGTGTCTCAACATCTAAATGTTGTTGGCTCTCTTGTGAAATAGTTCCTCCCCACGTTTCTATCTCTGAACATAATGCAAGATTTTGAAAGTTGAAATGCACATAGTTTCCACCCAAAACTTGCAAGAAGTGCCTCTGGGAAGCAGGGTATGGAGTCAGTTTTGCTCTCAACAGATGGCATCTAAAATTATCAGCATCTAAATACTTTCTTGGATTGTCATGATTAAGTACGAAGACCAGCGCATTATGGTGGAGTCATTAAATTCAATGGATGTCTTGTGGTACACAGAGACAGTTAAGAAAAACAAATCAGAATAGTTTGTAAATGGAAGTCAATTGCAAGAAAGATGTAATTTGGGGAAATCCGATTCTGATTTCCTTCAATCCAATATATCAAGTCAATGTTGGCCTCAGTTTTCAGTGTTCATCTCTTTCTAACTCTTTTCTTTCCCTACAATGGGGGATTGGGTTGAGTAATGGAATTGAATGTAGTAGCAGGAAACTCAGCAACATGGACACAGTAGGAATAAAACCCCAGCAGTCTCATTTGTGACATTATTAGCACGCACAGTACAAATGCAAGTAATTGCCAGCATTAGTAGATGACTCATCAGATAACAAAGTACTTTCCCAACTTTTTTTCTTAATTTTGCTGCTATTGTCAATGTGGAAAGCCCAACCTTTGAGTATTCAGAAGGTTAACAAATCAAGCTTCTGAATAAATATATGGCATATGCTTTTTGAAGCAAATTCCCCATGTGAACAATATCAAGAAACAAATGGAATATTTTGGCTTTGCCTGTCAATAATATCAGATTAAAGGGACTGCATTTGGAGCAGTATGAAAGCTTTCCTAACAGTGACATTAGATAAATCCACTAGTTAGGATTCAAACTCATGTTTGTATTTAAACTTAGCACACCTTGTGGGATGGCACAAGTTACCAAATGAGCTTAGGTCAACCTGAATGAGAAAATTCTGAATTTTATTTTTAAAGATATATTTACACCAATTTTATTTTTTTCAGGAAAAATATTACAATAAAAATAATTTGTGATGTAAATGAAGAAACATCTTCCTTAGATAAATGGCTGTCAATTGAGACAAATGTTTGACTGTCTCATTTTTGATAGCTATGAGAATTTAATTCAAACAGGTTCATCTGAGTTTATTTCTATCCTGCCTTCTTTACTCAAAACTCTTGAATCTGATCTTAAAAATATATTTGATTATTTGATGAAGTACTGAAATTTTTTTTAGTATAGATTCCTTGGGTATTTTATTAGTTTCAGAAAAACTAGGAAACAGGCCCTGTCTCAAACAAAGACTGTGAAATCCTGGCCTAAAAATACTTCCCAACAACTTCAGGATTGCTTTGAGAGGACACACTGGGACATTTTTTTTTATCATCCGGACCTGGAAGAACATACTATTCTCAGCTACATCAAATACTGCACAGATAATGTCACTGTAGACAAACACATCCAGATTTATCCTAATCAAAAAACCTGGATGACCTAGGAAGTCCAGTGACTTTTATGTGACAGAAACAATGCTTTTAGATCTGGTGATGATGTGAAACACTGTTCCCAGAGCAAGTCTCAAGAAAGGCACATTACTAACTGTAAACCAAACAATGACATTATTGCTGAGGGGGGGGACCTCATTGGCAGAAGATTTGAATCACTTTTTTGTCTGCTTTGAAGTAAACCCACCAGAATTCAACCACGGGGCAGTTGCAGCTCCAACCTCACCATGGAGGAACATATGTTTTGAGGGTTCTGACTCCTAAAAAGGCTGCTGGACCAGATGGCATTTCTGGTTGGGCACTTAAGGACTGTGCTGACCAATTGGCTAGTGTTTTACTGTGATCTTTAACTGGTCTTTATCTCAGTCTATTACTCCATCTTGTTTGAAGGCCTCTATGATTGTTCCAGCACCAAAGAAGTTCCCTACCAGGAATTTTCAGGACTATAGACCAGTGTTGAAATCTACTATTGAATGTGGTAGATGAGATACTTCCCATGAATAGCAGATTGAGGAAGCTTCTGAAACAGTAGATCTTTAAGGTGATAGATTTTACTTGCTAACACAGTCTTTCCCCTTTGAGCGCCCGCTTGACAAGGCATCACAGGAGACATTATTGCTTGAAAATAGCTTAATGTAATAATATTGGCACAGCTCCTGTTTTAAATTCAATTTTCTCTCATCAGAGCCATGCTATGTAATTGTATGTGGCATGTGAATGTGCATTCCCAGCTGTAGACAATGCAGCCAGAAACTTGTCTAGCTCACTTAATTGCCTCCATAGATGGGTGGGAATTTTGTGGGGTCCTCACAGAAATAAACACTAAATGCTTTTGCCACCATGAGCAAATGGAATACTGCTTTCTGTTGGAAAATGGTCTACCTGGATTTTACCACTCTCACAATGCTCCTGGGTATGCTGAAAATGTGGATGAGTTGAACTGAGGCTTAGAAATCCTTCATTCATATTCCCACAGATGGACTAAATACTTTCTCTCATCAGTCATATGGAGAGGGGCATTTTTGCTCATCAATCTTTTTTCCCATAGATACAAAAGGTAAACCCATATGTAGAGTATAGATTATAAACCTAGGGTTTTACATGGAGCTGTGTTTGTAATTTTAGCTCTGCTAAATCTGTGGGTTCAGAGCCTAGAGTGTAAGACTCCCAAAGGATTGAATGAGACACAGACTGGTTGAAGGCAAAATCAGAGACATTAATTCTCCTTGGCCAAAGAGAATGTTAACAGAGCCTGTACTCCAATGGTTGACATACCTCAATGCAAAAATACAGACATATTTTATAGCACTTTGACAACTCTTCAAAACAAAGGCACATTGCTGTGCTAGCTCCTGATTGGTTCAAAATGTGGCCAGCTAGGATCTGTCATAACCACTGAAATCTGATTTATATACCATGCCTATGCATCATTTCAGGGAGGGTTAAAGAAAATAACTCTGAAACTAGGAATGAAGTTGATGTGGGCTCCCTGATTCATTCCTATGGGGACAGAGACTATAGGGTTCATCATTTTGGTGTCTGGTTTTTGACAATAGCTGGTATTTTGCTATCACTCATATCAGGCCCGGATTATCCATAAGGCCACCCTAGGCCACGGCCTAGGGGTGCAGCCATGGGGGGCGCCAGATCCAGACCCCCCAAAATTAAAAAGGTCGATCTTCGGGCGCTTCTGCAATAGGCCTCTGCCATAGGCCCCTCTGCCTCTTCATTACTTGCGTTGAGTGAAGGAAGGAGGGGTGCCCGACACGGGCAATGAAGAGGCGGAGTGAAGTCCCGCCCCTAGGGCGTCTGACGTGGCTTTGCTCCGCGTCTTCCTCGCTTGCGCCAGCCCCTCCTTCCTTCACTCAAGGAAGGGCCGGCTCCCGGTGCGAGCGATTAAGAGGCGGAGCGAAGCTGCGTCAGAGGCCCTAAGGGTGGGGCTTCGCTCCTCGTCTTCCTCGCTCACGTCGGGCGCCCCTCCTTCCTTGAGTGAAGGAAGGAGGGGCATCCGATGTGAGTGACGAAGAGGCAGAGGGAAGACCCGCCCCTAGGGCCTCTGATGCACATGCTCAGCCTCGGCCCTGGGGCGTGGCTTCCAACGTGTGGCCTAGGGCGCCACAAAGAGTTGATCCGGGCCTGACTCGTATCCTAAAATACATACAGCTTTGTATCATTTCTGACAGTGAGTAGTTTATGAAACCATGAAAGAAATCTAGGATTTTCACTTGTTTAGAGTTTACCCACTATGCAAAATCTTTTGATGTAGTACAAAATTACAGACCTAAGTTTATTAATTATTTATATTTTATTTTATTTGTATCTCACCTTTCTCCCAATATAGGGCTCAAGGCAACTTTGCGACTGATTTATAAATTGGCTTTTCTGTAGAGTGAATCAGATGTCTCAAGATGTCACAAAAAGACAGCAAATTGTTATCTATTTAATACATTATTGTGCCATTTTTTTCTCTCATAGAGACATTTGTGACATTTTCTGTTTGAGACACCACAATGTCTTGGCTGGTTGTCATGTCCCATGAAGACCCTCCCTGTTTATCCCTAGTTAAGCCCTTTTTAGTAAGAGGGATTAATATTTTATTTACAGTTTCTGGAGGTCAGTCTAGACAGCCTCTTTGCATTTGAAGCCTCTGTCCCCTTGCCCTCTTAAGCATCTCCTCAGGGGCAGAGCCTCTGCCAAGGCAATTCTGCTACTTGGAAGAGTCAGCCCATTCATGACTAAAAGGTGAAGAGATAGAGAATAGCTGGAAGATCTACAAACAGCATGTCCAATGGGAGCTGTATTAAGTCCAGTTAGAGTTAAATATTGAAACCATCTTAAAGACAGGTGAACACCATACAAGAAAGAGACAATAAGAAGAAATAGATTCAAGAGCCCCAGTCCAGCCAGAACTGTGTCTATCTCTCAAATACTTTACTTCTCCTCATAAGGACTTTTTAGAGAGACTCGGGAGAAGAGAAAGTCTAAAATTCTTGTTAGTCAATAAATTCTTGTTTGATTACACTATATAGTTCTCTGCACGGCCAGTTCACCTTCCAGGTAGTAAAGAGAGTGTGTGGGCAGAATACTGGTGTGTTGTTGGAGTACAGTGTTCCTTGGTTTGAGGGAGCAGGTACTGTTTGTTCCTATGTCTTGAGTATCAAGATATCTTGGATCAACCTTGTTGTTTCACTGCAAACAAAGACCAGTTCTACACTGACAAAATAATGTAATTCAAAGTTGACTCAAGGCTGTGGTGGCCACAAAATGCATGCTGCAACACTCCTCTAAGTGTATACCATACATTTTAAAAAATCCCAAGAAAGTAAAAGTTTAGCCAAAAAATGTATGTATCACAGATCCAGGGCAAAATCGGTTCTGCAAAATACGGAGTGTATTGTAGATCCCTACCCCTGCTGAAGTACTGTAAAGAATCCAGAAAGTGGGGGAGGGGGCTTTCATAAATGCCTCAAGGGCATGGCTGAGAGAAGGGAGCTAATCAACTTCTTGGGAAGGGTAGGTAATTAATTACCTCTACCATCAACTGACAGTTTCCCTCCCCCCAACCCCTCATGCCTTTGGTGCACTGATGCACACTTCTCCCAGAAACCTGCATAGTGGTTTGAGGCCAGGCTCCACATTCAATGTAATTGCCCACTTGGCCTCAAACAATTATTCCTATGATCCTGGTAAATTTAGTGGTATTGTAACTACAACTATACTACAGTAACTACTGTATTGTAAGCATTTTAGGAGCTGCCTTGGGTCCTACTCCAGATAGCAAATACATAAATAAATAAATAAATAAATAAATAGCTAAAAGTGTGCTTATTCATTTAATTTAAATATTTTATTTAATTTAAATATTTATTTTTGAAATTCTCTCTACTTGGTTCTTTTTTTAAAAAAAATGTATTGGTTATTGAGGTTGATTTGATGCTCTGTATCTGGCTAGAGATTTGACCATACCTTTGTGTCAGACTGCTTGGTGGCAATATAGCAATATTAAGGAATAAGAGGAAAGCTATGAGAAAAGAGAGAGTACTTCTTCATATGTATGTAAACCTGATTTCATGCACTTCTAGGGCACAACTAGTGTTGCCACATAAATAAGGGACAGGTATCTAAAAATATGGAAATTTTTCCCAAAAACAAGGGACGGTTCATAAAAACGTGAAAATCATCAATTGATTTTCAAGTTTTTATGAAGTGTCCCTTATTTTTGGGGAAAATTCCCTATTTGTAGGTGCCTGTCCCTTATTCTTATATCAAAAAGTAGCAACCCTAAGCACAACCCAGTGTAGAAAATGTGGGGATGATAGTCTATCCCTTTGGAATTTAGACAGCAGATCAAAGCAATGTGCCCTGCTGCATGGGGTGGGTGACTCTGACATACCAGTTTGTCACCCCTTATCATCCAAAACATTGTTGCTACTGCTGTTGCTGTTCTTGTTCTCATTGTTGTTGCATGCCTTCAAGTCATTTCCAATTTATTTCAACCCTAAAATGAACCTACCACAAGGTTTTACTTGCTAAGAATGTATGGCTCCCTGAAGGTCATCCAGCAGAGTTCTATAGTCAAGTGAGGAATCAAATCCCGGTCCTTACAGTAGTAGTCCAAAGCTAATTACTAGCATATTTCCCCTGCTTCCTCTTCCCACAGCCTTGTTTTTTTAGAATATAACATTGTGACCAATCTGAGGCCATGATGAGTAAATAAGGAAGTTTCCAAACAATTAAAATGTATTCAGTGTTCTAGGAGGAGAATGCTGGAATAAAATAAGGGAAGCAAAATATATTAAAATCCATACTGTTTCAGAATTCAAACAAAACTCTGGAGGGAGAAACAAATACAATGCTGCAGTATTTCAAGAAGGACAAATATAATTTATTTCATATTGACTTAAACTAAGTAGAAATCCCTCCTGCATATTTTTACATTGAAAAAAACCCTAGTTTTTTTATATAAACTCAGGAATACTTTACTCCTATGGCAATGGCAGAATAAAAATGAGTCTGAGCAGTGATGATATCCCACCGTGATATTTCACCAGCCTCTGTGATAAAACAGTAGGGATGAGGGCGTCTCTGTCGCCCAGCATGCCGCTTGATCATGGCAATGCTTCTCCATCACATGGGGGAAGTATCGCCAAAACGGTGTGGATCCGTACTGGCTCACAACACAGGAAGGCTTCCGGTGTTTGGAGGGATGCTTCCTAGGATGCTTCCAGTCCATATGGTCACCTCACTCTGTTAGTGAGGTTAGGCTTCAGATTCCCAAGTATATGATAAGGACAACGGTATAGCCATGGAGGCCTTGATAAAGCCCCGCCCGGGGGCGAAACGGAGGATAAGCGGCCTGGGCATCGCTGGCATCGCCAACCCGTTGGCCTCACTTTGAATGCCTCATTTAGGAGCTCATACCAGTCTCCTTCTTGGTCCTTATTTCATTTGGATTATCTCGCCAACCTTTGGACTAGAGACATTGAACTTTATTTAGGACTGTTTATGGATTGCGTCGTGGACTTTATTTGCGGACATTGTATCCAATAGTATCTTCATTGTGAACTTGTGGACTTTGCACCCTTTGACACTCCACGACGCTACTCACATGTATCCTTTGTTGAATATAGTATGTACTTCACTTCTCTAGTCCTGATTATGCTATAATATATATTTTTATATCGGATAGTGCCTAATTGTGTAGTACTTCTACTTTGTTGTTTAACCCTTGCTCTGTATTTGCTGGAAATCCAGTGATGACACGTGATGCTAAAAATGCCCTGTGTGAATCGGTAAGTGACCCCCATGTGCCACACCACTTCCCCCACAGATCTGACTCCTCTTGCTCTTTCTGAATTCCATGAATGTCTGATTCCCCTTAGCAAGAGAAGGGAAGTACTGGGTGAGGAGGAAGAACCAGATTGTGAGTGTACATAGGGCTGGTATATCCTCTTCTTCCTGTTTGCTGTGTGTTTGTGTTCCACCTAGTCATCTTTGCCTAGACAAAATAGATACAGAATGCAGGTAAGAAAATGAACTGGACTTGTGCACCATTCTACTTATTAATCCAGGTCCTTTTCTTCTCCCTGTGTTCCATGAATTTCTGTTTCCTCCAGGCAAAAGAGGGGATGTGAAATGATATTGTGGGTGTGTATGAGGCTGGTTCCTCCTCCTCTTCTGGTTTTCCATGTGTTTCTCAGTATCTCCAATTAATTGGTCAGACAAAAAAGAGCCTCATGGCATAAAGAAAGGGAAGAGACCAAGATCCATAGGGTAAATGAAGTGGCACATGGAACCGTTTTGGACCACAATCTGTAGCCTTCTCCTGGGGACTGCAGTAGTGGTACTCCATTCCCCCTGTACCAGAGATACTTATGGCTGGGTTTTTTTCACATTTCTGGATGAACTGTGCTCCTAATCCCTGTGAAAGTGGAGAAGCAAAACAGCCTTTCCCTCCTGGCGAAGCCAGGAGGGAGAGGAATGTGCCCCCTCCACCGGGAAAAGAGGAGGTTCATTGTTGAACCTATCAGAGGCAGAGGGCGTGGCCTTACTGGGGAAGGCCAGCCTCCTCAGAGCTCATTCCGAGCTCGGACGTTGAAGAGCTCGAATGGAGACCAGGATGGTCTCCACAGGTAGGCCCTGGGGGGGGGGGCCTTTTTAAAGTTCCCCCTGCTGAGGCCAAGGGGTTGTGGCTGTCGCCCTCCCTGTGGCTTGTCCGCTCCTTCCGCAGCCGCCCACTTGTTGCCCTGGTTGGATAATCAGGGAATCCAGGTGTTTCGCCCAAAATTTATATCGTTAGCTGAGGGGGGATGATACCTCGGCTGGGATACACCTTGATTCCTGACACCCTCTGAGTTAGACTTAAGAAAATTTAAATAGGTAACTTTAAATAAAATTTGCTCAATTTGAACCCAATATTTTGTGTCTCGTCTCTTTTGTTCAGGGGGTTGGAGGGCAACTGTCATTGTGGCTGGGGAAGAAGCAAAAGGGAACATTGTTTCAGAAGGTAACAAGACTCCAGTTGGGAGTAATAGATATTTGCACTATCCCTTGCCCAGCCTGTATATAGCTTGGTCATGCCCCTCTTAGAATTCTGTTCATTGGTTTATGTTGCATGTGGTCTGATAGGAGCTCTAATGCAATCTATTTTATTCTGTTATGTTTAATGTGTTTTAACTTGGTTGTTGCATGTCATGATTCTCCTATTGTATTGTGTTTTGGATTGTTTTGCTTTTTGTTTTATGGACCTTTTATAATAATAATAATAATAATAATAATAATAATAATAAATAAACTTTATTTATACCCCGCCCCCATCTCCCCAATGGGGACTCGGGGCGGCTCACATAAGGCCAAGTCCAAACAACAAATTACAATAAAATAAAATCAAAACATCAGCAATAAACACAAAAAATACATACATATAAATAAACACAATATACAACTGATATCTAAAATTACAGAGACAGAGAGGGCTGCAGGCACACATATAAAGGGTTAAAAACTCAGGGTGAGATAAGTGGAATAGCATCCTTTACGGGGGGAAACATCCTTTATGGGGGAGGAGGGATGGACTCCAAGAAGGGATAGACTCCTTTTGTCCCACATGTAAACTGTCCCAAGTCCCTTTGGAGAGAATGTGGTGGTGTATAAAAATAAAGTTGTTGTTGTTGTTGTAGTGGTTGTTATTATTATTATTATTATTTAAACTGGCCTGAATATTTAGCATTTTCACCCGTTAATGGTTTGGTTTGATATAAAAATTGGCATATTTAGTTTCATTATCTCTCTGCTTCCTTCTCCTTCATATAGTCAAAATCTTTCTATACAAGCAAGAATTGGGACTGTGCAGCCAAATATGCTGAATCCTGGAGAATGAACCAAATCAAACAGATTTGGAATTATTTGGATTAGCTCTGGATCAGAACAGATTGCTTCAATTTGATTCCAGGACAGAACAGCACAGTCAAAACACCAGTCTGAGGATCTAAATACTGAAAAGAGTGGGAAAGGAAGAACCACCACAAACAATATGTCTCCAACACAGCTATAAAAGGAAAATGCCATGGTTGTGTGATGCAGAAATGGAAAGGATCATACGCTACTACCCTAGATTACTAAATGCAGACCTTACCATTTGAACTGCTTAAAACAATTGGACACACCTAAGCTATCACCTCCAAAAACATTTTCTATGCCATTGAATCTCACCAGTTGGTTAAGGGAGTGAGGGACACCTTTCCTTAAGTGCACCCCATTTCATTATCATTACTTAAACTTTAACAAACTCGGCAGACTGATGCTTTGGGAGGCAGTACCAGGAGAAAAGAAGTGTGAATTGAATAATTATCAAACTGAACAGTCAACAATGACTTTTAACATGGAGAGTCCTGGCAGTTAAGTTTCCCAAAACACTATTCAGCTAGAATGGATTGGGTCTACAGCAGGGGTGGGCAATTTATTTTTTCCAAGGGGCCACACGAGAGCCAAAAAAATATTATGGAGGGCCGCACCTAAAGGCTGAACTACATTCTAATCTACATTATTTATTTATTTATTTATTTATTTACTATATATTACCCATCATTAATATTAACATATTAATATATCAAGAAATATTAATATATTATTAGTATTAATATCATAATTATTATATTATAGTATATATATAGACTTTATAATATATTGAAATTATAATATAATATAACATTACTATATTATATTATTTATTATAAAATTATTATAAAATTATTTTAAAACAATAATAAAAACCACTAAAATAAGATTAAATTCAAGAAGACAAGGTACGAACCAAGATGAAGGCTGACATCCTCAAGAGAGGAAGAATCCAAAGATGGAATGACCCAATGGCCCCAGCCCAGAGGATGGCAAAGTGGACCCAGCCACCACTGCAGCAGAGGAGAGCAGAGCAGCAGGCGATCGGAGGCTGCAGGCCTCCGCCTGCTCTCGCCCCCAGCGGATCGCCCTGCCATGAAGTGCCTGCCATCCCTGGAGGTGATCTGGGCCTGTAGGGGGAGCAGTCTGCGATCTGAGGCGGCTGATCACCCTGGCGACCCAGAAGACGATCAAGTCTTCTGGGACACCAGGGCAATTGACCCCCGCAGGTCACCGAGTGCTCCCGCAGCAGGCCCGGATCGCCTCCAGGGATGGCAGGCACTCCAAAGCTGCTGCTCCTCCGGCCTATCTGCCAACACAGGTCCCACAGAGCCCGCGATGGGATGGCGGCAGCGGCACCCCTTCATCTTGGCCCCACCCCCGACGCCCTTCTCCCCTGGCTGGACAGAATCGGCTGCCAGGCCGGATCAGGCCCACGGGCCATAGGTTGCCCATCCCTGGTCTAGAGATATTTGGTCCAACATCTGAAATGAAGAGGAATGGATGGGCCATGCATAGGACTGATGAAAATTATTTTCAGTAAGTTGAATTGAATCATAAACACCACTAATATTTCATGATGAAAATCATCTGTATCATTCTAATCAATTACAATTTTCAGACAATTTGCATTTTTGGAAATTTAGCTGATTGAGATGCCTACAAATCTTTGTGTGTGTGTGTGTGTGTGTGTGTGTGTGTGTGTGTATAGGTGATGGTCTCTAGAGTCTGTATTTTCTAATTTGGAGAAATATTATTGGGAAGCATAACTCACATGGTATTTTTGAAGGTACCATTATTAATCACACCAGATGTGACTAGACCTCCGTCATTGGTAGCGTGGACTATTGCTATAATTCATCGGTACATCTGGCTAACTATGCCATTATTTCCTAGTCTATGCAGAATTTTTCAAGACATGTTAACCAGATGTTTAGCAGTTCTATCATAGCTAAAAGTTTATCCTTTCAAAACCTGTGAAATTGTAACAAAAGTCTTTAAAAATACATAACATTGCCTCCTTTAGACCTTGGTGAAAGAGGGAGGGTAGCAAATATCTATTGTACTTTGAATTAATTATATTGAATTATTTTTTACACAAATAATTTATAGTCTGTGTCATAGCTGTACTTTTCCTTTCTCTTAGATTCCTCCTAAGTCCAAAAAATGCTAAATATCTTTGACCACCAATTTTTAAAGCAAATACATTAGGAACGTACATCCCAGGGTTTAGAAATGAGCCTGCTGTCAACATGAGCATGGAGAAAGGCAGCCAGATTCTTAGATGAGATCCCCAAAGTCTGAACATTCTTGGCATCAGCTCAATTTTCAAAGAGTTTTATCTTCTGTTTATTTATTACACACTTCTTAATTAAATCAAACTTTTAAAAAATCATGCCAGTCCCTGAAGACTTATAATGAGATGTTAACTTTATCTAGCGTTAACTCCTCTGAGTTGATTTTTCCTTGCATTTATCTTTTGTGTGTCTGTGTGTCTAAACTCAAACTACACATTATATACAATTCTCTAATCTTTACCCTTGCATGCTTTTAAGCTAAAAAGGCTTAAGGAAGTTGGGATTTGGACAAGAATGGGCAAAAAGAAAAAGAAAGGTATGCATAATGCTCTCTCCTCCATTTTTGATTCCAACTTAGAATAAAAACCCTACATAACTTCACCCCTGAGCAGAAGTTGATCAATTGAAAATGAAAGTGTAGAGCAGTGTTTCCCAACCAGTGTGCCGTGAGCGATCATCAGGCGTGCCGTGGGAAATTGGAACCTCCAATACCCTTTCTTCCCCTCCTGCCGAACACTTTTTCTTCTCCACTCGGGCTCCCTTCTTCCCAGCCTCGCTCCGATTGCTTTGCCTCGCTTTGCTCTGGGGTGAGTCTGCACAGTAGCAACCGCATGGGTCACGTCTTCCTCCCTCCCCCTTCCCCTCCTGAATACGCTCACGCTGCCCCCTCAGATCAAAATGGCGGCAGAAGCGGCAGTGTAAAAGAAAAAGTAAGTGTTCGGCAGGAGGGTGATGCAAGGGCGCGAAGGGGAAGGAAGAGGTCTCTGTCGAAAGCTGGCATGGGCAAACTTGGACCTTCCAGGTGTTTTGGACCCCAACTCCCACCATTCACAGCAGCCTCCGGCCCTTTTTCTTTTTTCCCCTCAGCCACTTAAGCAGGAAAGGGCCTCAGGCTGTTAGGAATGGTGGGAGTTGAAGTCCAAAGCACCCAGAGGGCCAAAGCTTTCCCTTGCCTGTTTTATGGACCTTAAAGTGGTGAGCCTCCTTCCAACCTTGTGCTTCTGGATAGAAAGCAAACACACAACAGAACATAACATTGTTTGAGTCTATAGTGCTCTCTGGGTGTAGGTGAACTACAATTTCCAAAATCAAGGTCAATTCCCAAGCAAACCCTTTCAGTACTTTCTGTTGGTAATGAGACTTCAATATGCCAAGTTTGGTTCAATTCCATTGTTGCAAGAGTTCAGGATGCTCTTTGATTGTGTGTTAACTATAAATCTCAGAAACTGCAACTCCCAACTGCCAAGGTCTATTTTCCCCAAACTCCATCTGTGTTCACATTTGGGCATATTGAGTATTCATGCCAAGTTTGGTCCTGATCCAACATTGTTTCAGTCCACAGTGCTCTCTGGATATAGGTGAACTACAACTCCAAAACCCAAGGTCAATGCCCACCAAACTCTTATAGTATTTTCTCTTGGTTATGGGAGTTCTGTGTCAGAAGTTTGTGTCTTTCTGCCATTCCTGCCAGGATATCTATGTTATGTTCATCGAAACAGACCCAGGTTTCACACTGAGTGTATAAATACATTTAAAAACTATATGTATTACTGTGCTAGAGTGTCATTTTGTGTCATTTTGGTTGGAGGTGTGCCCCAGGATTTTGTAAATGTAAAAAATGTGCCGGGGCTCAAAAAAAGTGGAAAAGCACAGGTGTAGAGGAAGTACATCCTGTGTCTGCCTCCATAATCCACCCAGGGGAAATATACAGTGAGGAGGGCATCTTGGTTCTGACACTTTATCTTTGACATCCTATTTATAATTACTTTTTCTGTGAGGCCTATTGTGATGCAGCTCTCTCTCACACACACACACACACACACAGAGACACACATACACAAACACACCACAAAACAAACTAATCCTGAACTTACTCGGAGTCTTGCTTATTAATCGTGGGAGGGATGGATGCCTTCTCCTGGAGATGTAACCCTTCTTCAAGTACACTCTTTGCTGAGCATCTGCATTATGGCAAATGTATGAGGGAGCTGAATATGTTTAGCCTGAATAAGAGAAAGTTAAAAGAGGAAATGATAGCCATGTTCAAGTACGTATTTGAAAGACTGTCATATTGTTCTCTACCACTCCAGAAACTAAGGGTTTTCCTACAGTGTCAAGTTAATGATGTTTGATATGACTTTCGGTTCCATGGTTCAATGCTATGGAATCCTGGGATTTGTTATTTGATGAGGCATCAGCCTTATTTGACAAAGAAAACTAAAGACCTTGTAAAACTATAATGCCCAGAATTCTATAGCATTGAGTGTGCCAAATAAAGTGGTGTCAAGCTACATTAATTGTACAATGTAGATGCATCCTTGAACACCAAACTACAGGAAAAGAGATTCAACCTCAACATTAGGAAGAATTACCAGAAAGCAAAAGCTGTTTGACAGTAGCATATATTGCTTATTAGTATGGTGAACTAGATTGTTCTTTAAAGTTTTAAATAGAACCTGACCACCTGTCAGATATGCTTTGATTGTACGAGGGTTATCCGGAAAGTAAGGTTAAAAGATTTTTTTAAAATACAAAAATGAATATATTTTAATAAAACATACATGGATTGTAGCATAGGTATTACATTATTTTTCCACATAATCACCATTTAGTTCAATACAATTTTTCATCTGTGGGACTGGATTATGATGCCTGTGTCATAGAAGTTTCCCTTTGCCTTCAGCCAATTCATCACTTTGATTTTCACCTCATCGCTGTCGGAAAAAGTGTTTTCCACCAAGGTGTTCCTTCAATTTAGTGAACAGATGATAGTCACTGGGTGTGAGATCAGAACTGTCAGAGGGGTTGCTTAAAACATCCCAACCAAATGAAGTCAACAACTCTTGTGTTGCATGACTGGTGTGTGGATGGGCACTGTCATGAAGGAAACAGACTCATCAGCATCCCACTAAGTTTGTTTTGGATGGCTCTGTGCAGTTTCTTCATGGTCTCACAATATACCCATTTTGTCACATGCTGTCTTGACATTAGGTCCTCTTCATAAACGGAAACAATTTTGCAATGAATCACAGTGACGTTCATGCCCATGCCATTTAGGTAGCGTATTACAGTGTAAACTTCACACTTGGAGGGAAATGGAATGAGGACACTCATCTCTAACCTTCACCACAACGCCTGTTGATGAGCTACTGATATCAGACTGGCACTTCTCATTCGCTTCCACTGGCTTCCTGCTACATGGCAGTGATACCAACTTCCTCAAAGAAAATTCCCCACAAGAGCTATATGCCTTGTAATTTTACTTTCTGGATAACCCTCATACATTCCTGCATGGTGAGGATTTCACCAGATTTCCCTTGTAGTATTTTCCAACTCTATGGTGGTATAATTCTGATATATCCTTTCCCATTGGTCAAACAGCTAAAACTGACTGACTGATTGCTGGATTGTTCAAAGACAAATGTGAGAATATATGTCTCCTTTCCAGTTCCATGGATATGGAGTAGATAAGTATTGTAATATATGCAATATAACACACACAAGGATTAGAAATGTAAGTATTGTGAGGGCACCATACCATCCAGTCTTCTCAGAAGCACCTTTCTTCCCCCACTCTCATGTGGACTGCTTGTGGCACATAGGTTCATGCATCATTGAGTGGTTCATATTGCCATGTTGCTCTTTGCCACTTTTACTTTGCCATGGTTTGGGGGTTGCCCTTGCATATCATCAAGTAACATTAGGCAAGTAAGAATTAATACTGTTGCCCTTGTTTAGCCCATATATTTGTATCTGGTCTCTTTATTTCTTTGCTCATATACCTAAGTGTGCCATTGCGCCTGGGCTATATGGCTTTATAAAGGGCAAGGACGTTATCTTTCTCTTCCCGGGGGGATTGCTTCTTTCCTTCCTTTAGGGGCTTTGGGGCTCCCAAGGACCAAACAGAACACTCTGCTTAACTCAAAGGCTTTATTTTTAAATACATGAGTTGAAAGCACTCAGGTTCTTCTCTTAGTTCCCCAAAACAAATCAGAAAAGCTTTACTTTACAGTTTTTTGTGCAGATGTGGTCCTGGAAGCTTCAGTCGGTTGGCTCTCCAAATTCTTTCTCTGACCTCGAGGAAAGGATGCTCAAAGTCTCAGTCAGATGGCTTTATGAAAGCAGGAAACCTTCCTCTTAGCTGCCAACTGACAGTTTTGAAGGTGCTCAAGATTCCTCAGCGTCATCCAACCTTCCAATATTTTGGGTATACTGTATGAATCTCAAGATGTGAAGAAGTAGGGGACTTCCGGTTGGTGGCTACACAGCGGAGGACGTGTCGGTTCGGGCTCCGAGCGACAATCCCGGCTGGCAGACCCAGGGTAAGGAATTTCCCTCCTCTGAGGGGTGGACTGAGGCCCCAAGAGGTGCAGGAGTCTCTGTGCTGACGGCCGAAGGTGCCAAGAGAGCTCCCCCCTCAAGGGAGAGCCCCGAGAGCACCCGGCAACGGGCACAGAGTTAGGGACGCCAGTCGAGGAACCGAAGCCGTTCGGCTTCAACCTCTCCGCTAGCCGCCAGCACATCAGACGCACAATTGGATAGTTAAAGAAACAAATAGCAAAGCAATTAGTCACTCAGGAAACCAAAATCTAAAGCAGACGACAGAAGTCTTGGGCACAGTAATCCTAAATTAAGAGGAGAAGGAGAAGCGGGAAGGGAAGGGAAGGCGGAGAGAAGAGGCCAGAGGGGGAGACAGGACCTTAGAGCCCCATCGGGGCCATCAGCAAACAACATTGACAATATAGACAAGCAGTAGCCGACATCAGCCTAAGGCACATCAAGGCTTATTAAGGCTTATTAAGATATACTAAGGCATACTAAGGCATAAGCCCCTGGGCACAGGACAGAGGAGACTGCTCACTGACCTTGGAAACGCCAGAGACCAGGAAGGAAGAGAGAACGAAGACCTTGGGAGCCGCGCCACTAGCCAAAACATAGCCAGTCAAGACAAAACAAACGAGGCCACACGGTGGTGTCACGAGAGAGAGGCGGGAGGAGAGCGGACGACAAGACGCCTCCCTGAGACGCCTCCCTGAGACGCCCCCTTGAGGCGCCTCAGCGCGTGACGTAAGACGCAGGACGCCGAGATCACGCGAGAGGCAACCAAATACAGCGAGAGCTCGTCAGGAGAACCAGGAAGTAACAGAAAGAAAGACAGCGCCGACGAAAACAAAATAAGAGACAACTCTGGGAGTGCCTGGGAGTGCCTGGAGGAGGAGAGGAGAGGAGAGGAAGCACGCTGAAGAACTCCGAAACACTCTGAAGGCTGGGAAGGTTGTCAACCACGGAAGGAGGGGAGAGGAGAAAGGCGAAAGGGGAAAAAAAGGGGGAAAGTAAGGTAAGACCACAAATAGCAATAGAGCCTCTCGTAGGCTGAGTACCGAGGGAGGTCTCTAGCTAACCTTTAGCTAAACTCAGCCTCTAGATACTATAACTCAGTGACGGCTCCGCCGATTCTAATTAAGGAGGCAAAGAGAGAAACCCTAACACCCCTTCAGCTCAGCACCCCCCCCTGCACCAAATCCCTTTAAAGAAACCCTTAGTGCCTAAGGGAAGTAGGACCAGAGCAGGTCTTGAACAGGACTGGACAGGACAGACCTGGGGAAAATCGGAAGAAGGCGCATCCTAGAAAGAGAACCGCAAGGCAAGCTCCTGACAAGACCCCCAAGGGACCCTGGAGATCCTTCTGAGGCAAGCCTCAACAAGCCAAGGGGAAACATAATATAATATAATATAATATAATATACATACAGAAGAACCCCCAGCGGATGCCCTACACCCAAGTCAAGTTGCTGCAGGGACCCTACTACCAAAACAAGGAAGAGAAATTAAGAATAGCAACATTAGAGGGCTTAAAATCCGACTGAAGAGTGAAGGAACCTTCGCCCACTCCCACGCAGACACATAAACATGTCCCAAACAAGAGGGAACCCCAGCAGAGGCCCAACCCAGGAGACAAGCTTTGGGCAAAGCCTGAAGATACAAAATAGGAGAAACTCGATGACGGAGGACTCTACCTTCAAAGAACTACTGGGAGAAATAAGAAATATCTCCAAGAAACAAGACAGGCAACACCTGGAATTACAAAACCAAATCAAAACCATGGAGCAAGACCTCAAGGAAGACTTGAGGATGATGAGGAAAGACCTCGATAATGTTCAACAAGACAACCAAAGAATGCTGAAAACACAAGCGAAGATAGAACACAAAACAGAACAACTAGAATCAACTACACAGAAACTCCAACAGCAAATTGAAGTCCTGGAAAACAAATCTCTCGAATACCAGCTAAGCATAAGAAACTTGGCGGAGACGGAGGGGGAAAACTTGAAACGAATTGTAACCGATATCATTGCAGAGCTCATAGAAACAGAGCCACTCATTGTAGCAAATGATGTGGACAGAACCTACAGAATAAATACGAGCTTTGCAAAGAAAAACAAGACCCCTCGAGACGTGATTACCACCTTTGCGCAGAAAAGCTTTCAAGACGAAATACTCCAGAGGCAGGCAAGAAGAACATTATACTACAAGGATAACAAGATCATCTTCTTAAAAGAAATATCACAACAAACGCTTTCAAGGAGAAGGAACTACAGATTTATCACCGAAGAACTCCAAAAGAGAAAAGTCAGATACCGTTGGGAAAAACTGGAGGGTCTAACTGTAACATGGGACGGAACCAAATACTGGCTCAACTCTGTGGATAAGGCCAGAGCCTTCTACCACCAGCACCTGGGTACCCAAACGCGGGAACCATCAAATCACAACAGGCCCCCAAGAGAAGAGCAAAGAAAGAAAAAAAATAGAGGAGATAACGACAATGAAGAAGGGGAACTGGACGAAGAGGAAACACCACTGGATTTTGAGGACATAGACTCTCCAGGATTCTCCATGAAAAAGAATCTGAAAAGAATCAGGAATTTCTCTCCTGAAAACTATCAATTAACACCGCTGCAGGACCAGAGAGGAGAAGCAGAAATTGACATGCCCCAAGACAACCTCCAAGATGAAGGTCCTTAAGCTATATTCGAACAACTCCAATGGACTTAACTCCCCCAACAAAAGGCGGCGAATAGTAGAGCATCTTAAGAAAAAGAGATACGATGTCCTGATGTTTCAAGAAACACATATTGCTAGAAAACATATCAAACATCTGGAAGCGCCGAAACTAGGAAAATTATATGCTGCATCTGCAGAAGAAAAAAAGAAAGGAGTAGCCACTTACATACACGCATCCATACAGTCTGACCTTGCTTTTAAAGACCCACAGGGAAGATACCTGGGGGTAATTATAGAGATAAACAACCAAAAAACTTTACTTTGTAATATTTATTGCCCAAACGGGCCAAAAACCAAATTTGTAAAGGAACTTAAAGGGCACCTTGAGGAGCAGCAATTCGATGAGCTGATCGTGGCAGGGGATTTCAATGGGGTGGTGGAAGCCAAAATAGACAAATCAACTCATGCTAAAAAGAATGGGGGCCAGTTGCCGAAACAACTCTTAACCTTCTTGGAGAAAATGAACCTATTGGATATATGGAGACACCATAAAGGCTCTGAGAGAGACTATACGTTCTTCTCGGGGAGACACAGGTCATGGTCCCGCATCGACATGATTTGGGTCTCCAGATTCATGTCGACGAGGGTCAGCAAGATAGACATCCTCCCAAGTACGCACTCAGATCACTGTGCACTAGAATTACAGCTCAAAGGGAAAAGGTACTCTTACAGATGGCGACTAAAGGACAACTTAGTCAGGAGAGAACAGGACATTGAAGCAATTCGCACACATCTGAGGGAATACCTAGACTTTAACAAAGGCGAGGAGACTAGTAAAAACACACAATGGGACGCCATGAAGGCGGTAATGAGGGGACACTACATACAACTAAACAACAGGAAAAATAAGCAAATCCAAAAGAAGAATCAGGAACTGATTGATAAAATAGAAGCAGCGGAGAAAACCCTAAAACAAAAACCAAGTAATAAAAGGGCGCTGAACGACCGCAACGTCTTAAAGAAACAATTAGCACTCCTGCAAACTGAAAATATTGCAAACCAGATGAAATACATTAGGGCACAATACTTCCAAAATGCAAACAAGATAGGCAAATGGCTAGCCCATAAATTAAAAGGGAAAAAGGCAAAGACCCACACCACAAAAATAACCAAAGGAGAGAAAACATACACGGAGAATGGGGAAATCACAGATGTATTCCAGGAATATTATAAAGAACTATATAAAAAAGAAAGCGGTCACGAGAATGATATCATGGAATACATCTGCAACCTAAATCTCCAAAAGACAACAGAAGAACAAAGGAGAATCTTAAATGATCCAATTACTACGGCAGAAGTAGAGAGAGGAATAGAAAAATTGAAACCTAATAAAACTCCAGGCCCAGATGGCTTCACAGCAATCTTCTATAAGACATATAAAGATGAGCTAGCCCCCCTACTAAAAGAAATTTTCAATAACGTAAGAATTAAGAAGGAAATACCAAAATCCTGGGAAAGGGCCAATATAACGCTTATACATAAAGAAAATACCGATCCCTCTGATACAAAAAAATTATAGACCAATATCTCTACTAAATTGGATTATAAAATTTTTACGGCAATAATGGCCGAAAGATTAAAAAGATTTCTATCAAATTGGATATCTCTCGAGCAAACGGGGTTCCTACCAGATAGGAATATTAAAGACAACACAAGAGCACTCATCAACCTGCTTGAATATTACGAAACATGTAACGAAAAAAAATGGCCCTCCTGCTGATTGACGCAGAGAAGGCCTTCGATAAAATAAGTTGGCAATTTCTAAAAACATTAATACAAGACTTAGATATGGGACACTACTTTATGAATACAATAGAGGCTCTATACCAGAACCAGGAGGCGACTGTCATAATCAATGGCCAAGAAGGTAGGAGCCCGTTCCCAATCACAAGGGGGGTAAGGCAAGGTTGTCCGCTCTCCCCCCTCTTATTCATACTCGCAATGGACCCACTAATCAAGGACATCAACAAAGACAAACAACTAAAAGGAGCCCGAATCCTAAGTCAAAATTATAAACTAAGGGCATACGCGGATGATGTTGTCTGCTTCATAGAGAACCCCACAGAAGAAATAGACAATTGGCTAGAAAAACTAAATAAATTTGGAAACCTGGCAGGATTTAAATTAAGTAAGCAAAAAACCAAATTGATAACAAAACATATAAACCAAACAGAGAAAGAGGCACTAGAAAAGAAAACAGGGATACAAGTAACAACTAAGGCAAAGTATTTAGGGATCACCATTACAGCAAATAATACACACCTAATTAAAAATAACTATGAGCACCGATGGGGGGAAATCCAAAAGGATTTGAAAAGATGGAGCAACCAAAACATCTCCCTTTTAGGAAGGATTGCAACCATCAAGATGAAGGTCCTGCCCCAAATGTTATACTTATTCCAAACCCTGCCGATTATAAGAACTGAATACCTATTTAAGAGATGGCACACCGACATCAGAAAATTTATCTGGAAAAATAAGCACCCTAGAATTGGCCTGCGCTTGCTTATGGATGATAAATCCAGGGGGGGGGGGTTTACCCAGCCTCAAAACATATTATGAGGCTGCAAACCTAATAGCTATCAAGTAGAAGCTCTAGTGGTCTAGTAAAAGAAAAAAATGGCATCCTTCTCCAAATCCCCAGGGAAAGGGGTGGAGCAAGCTTGATTGGGTCCTGTAAATTATGATTGGCAGATGCCAAGGACCAATGAATGCAGCCAAACCTCAAGAAATCTGCAAACACATCAAAACAAAGCAAAACCCCTTGCAAACCATGCAAACTGTTACATTCCACCAGTGTAAACCTTAAAACTCAAAGTCTTAAATGTAGGTGGTGCTCACCGCGCTGTCTGTGTGTTTTATATTGTATGTTACATATTATGCCCTCTTGCTATGTCACTAAGCGTATTTTATTTATTTATTTATTAGTTCAACTTGGTATACCACTCTCTCTGGAGCCCAGAGCGGTTTACAGAATTAAAATAGCAGATAAAACACATAAAGCACAATAAAACCAAATTTAAAACCCCCAGTTAAAACCCTATTCCCAGCAAAACTGCAATAAGACAGCAGAAATGCAATGGCAGCGGCACAACAGAGTGCTGATGGTAACGGGCACTGGTTATGGGCCAAATGCCTGTCTAAATAGCCAGGTCTTAATGGCTCTGTGGAACGGCATCAGGTCCCGGATGACTCGTATTTCCTCGGGGAGGGTGTTCCACAAGGTTGGCGCGGCCACAGCGAACGCCCTCTGCCGCGTACATAAGGGGTAAGCCGCTCCCTCAGGTACACTGGCCCCAAACCATATAAGGCCTTGAAAGTTAGAACTAACGCCTTGAAGGTGACCCGGAATTCAATTGGGAGCCAGTGCAGCTCACGCAAGAGTGGAGTCACGTGGGCAGACCTTGAGGCTCCTGAGAGCAAACGTGCTGCTGCGTTCTGCACCAGCTTGAGTTTCCGGATCGCCGACAAGGGTAAGCCAATGTACAGCGCATTACAGTAGTCGAGCCTCGAGATGACCGTGGCTTGGATCACCGTGGCCAGGTCGCAGCGGGAGAGGTAAGGAGCCAGACGTTTTGCCTGTTGCAGGTGGTAAAACGCTGTCTTGCAGGCGCAGGCAATATAAACAACCTTCCTTCCTCTCTTTTTTAAATTGTCCAGTAATCAAATTTTACTGGGAAAATTTAAGATAATGGAAAAAGTATAATGCACACACATAATAATAATAAAATAATGGTAATAAAATGACTCATCTTAGTTGAAACAGCAGCAGGAATAAAATGCATAATCAAAACTAAATCTAGAAAGAGGAGCAAAGCAGTGATTGGATCTACATTGCCATATAATCAATAACTGAACCCAGATTATCTGCTTTGAACTGGATTATATAAATCTACGCTGCCATATAATCCAGTTGAGCATTCATAATCTGGTTTCTTTATACTTCTCTTATTTTTTTCTTCTTCCTGGGACTGCAAATTGTTCCTTCTGTACCTCACTTTTATGAAACTCCCAATCATCATTAACTCCTTTCTCTGGTATTCTTGTCCATGGAATTGTGCTGAGTATTTCCTTATATTTCCTTAAGTCAGCTCTCCTAAAGTCTAGAATGCATGTCTGATTTAGTTTCCCCCTTTCTCTGTATCACAAACTCCAAGAGCACATGGTCACTCCCACCTAAGGATCCCACCACTTCCACTCCATTTACCAGGTCCTCAGTGTTGGCCAGGTCCTCAGATCCAGAAGAGCTGATTCCCTTGTTTCCTCTTCCACCTTCTGGACAATAAATTTGTCAGCAAGGCGAGTGAGTTGTTGTTGGACTGTGTATTATTGACAGATCTTGTTTTCTAATAAATACCAGAATAGTTGAAATCTCCCATTACTGCTATATCTCTTCTTTCTGCGTGTTGGATTATTTGTTCAAGGAAGGCTTCAACCAATTCTTCAATATGGCTTGGAGGTCTGTAGTAGATCCCCACAGCTGCATCTTTTTCAATCCTTGTTCCCTTAATTCTTATCCAGATGCTCACAACCTGGTTTCCAGGATTGAGGTCCTGCATCTCTTCACAGGTGTAAACATCTTTGACATATACAGCTACTCCACCACATTATCCTGTTTGATCTATTTCACTGAAATAAGTTATATCCCTCCATTACTTCCAATAGGAATTGTCTCACCAAGTTTCGATTATGCCTATTACATCGTAACTGTTTTGTTGTACTAAAATTTCTAGTTCATCTTGTTTATTTTCTATGCTCAGAGCATTAGTGTGGAGACATATAAGCCTGTGGGATATTCCTCATAACTGATTATTTGAGATTATTGTCATTTCACTGCTTGGTACTTGTTCTGTTTGTTCAACCCTCTCTTTAGACCTTGGGCTGTTCCCTCCGGGTCTTGATAAACAAAACTACTGTTCCTAAAAATATTATCAATCTCCCCCTGATAACTTAGTTTAAAGTCCACCTGATTAGATATGTGGGTCTCTCCGCAAAAACATTACTTCCAATTTCTGTAAGGTGCAGTCCATCCCATGCCAGAAGCTCATCTTCCTGAAAAAGCATAACAATATTCCCAATATCCTTAAGTGTAGCAAGTTGGGCCTCCAGTTGCTGGATCTTCTCTTTCAGCAAAGCAAGCTGTTTGCACTTGCTACAGATGTAGCTCAGAGTGTTCTGACAAGAAGATGAACATCCCGCAGCTCCTGCACATATAATCGCAACACATTCTCCCTGCTCCATATCCTGTTGACTTGGGTTACAAAGCAGGACTTTTTACAGAACTCTGGTTCCTCTTCTCACAACTCACTTATTTCCTTCTCTATGTTTCTGAAAGATGTCTGTTGTTACACTCACCCTCTACTACTGACTCTGCCCCCAGAAAAGTCAGGTGTCCCCCCTAGCACACAGCCTCAAATTCAAGGCTTCAAGCACAACACCTCAAGGAGAGGTATCGGCACACTACACAGCAGAACAACCACAAAGCCTTAAAAACAAATACACCGCCTTACAAACATGTAATCAACATTTAAACAACAAAAAACAAGCAAACACTTTTTAAAAGCATATTAAATTGGAGTAAGAAATGTACAGAAAAAATGCATAATTTTATATGCTGGTTACCTTCTGATTAGCTATCCTATTTTGCACTTGTTATTGACACCAACTTATCACAATTGTCTGGCAGGGCTTTCTTGGGGGAAAAAAATATTTAGAGAAGATTGGCCAGTGCCTTCCTCTTAGGTCGAGAAAGTCTGACTTGTCCAGCATCACCAAGTGCGGGTTTTTTTAGTGGTTGAAGGGGAATTGGATCCCTGATTTCCCGGAATCTTAGTCCCATTACTCACATCACTGGACCTTGCTGGTGCTCATGTTCTGAACTACTATATCTGACAGTTCTAGTTGGTTTTCACAGGCAGCCCGTTGTACACATAAATAACACTTGCCAGACTATCTCTGTAGTAGTAATCATCAGTCCTGTCAAGAAACAGTGATAGAAGACATTTCAACACAATGAAGCCACCCACACCCCCATTTAGATAGACCTAATCTTAAACTTAATCTTAAGCAACCTTAAGATACGTTTCTCATTTTCACAGACCTTTCAAACCCTTTTGAGCTTTTGTTAACCAGATGTGTTTTATTTTACAGCTTTTATTGTTTTGAAAAATATTTTAATTTGATAGTATAGTTTGCATTGGGTTATTTCTTTATTTGTGATGATAGGAAGTATAAAAAATAATAACAATTAATAAATCAAATCAATAATTCACAACATAATTATTTTCCAGAAACTGTGGGTAGAAATGGGTTTCTTATAGTTTCCCTGATTTCTATCATTGGCGAAAGAATGAAAGAAAAGGAGGAATGCTTTGAAAAGCTAAACTTGACTGGAAAAGATGAAGCAGCTTCTCCCCTTCCTTTTTCCACTTGGTGGATAAAGAAAAAACTATCTCACTAATTAATGCATTGTATTAAACCATTGTGTGGTGTTAAAAAAAACATCCAAAGCCACGTGTGTCTCCTTCATTGAAAGTCTTTTAATAAACATTGCATGGACAGCTTTTATGAATGGTGCAGACAGAACCAGAACTAGGTAATTTTAAATGGTAAGCGAAAAGTATCCCCCCCCCCATCAATCATTCATGTGTGTGTGTGTGTGTGTGTGTGTGTGTGGGGGGGGTATAGACAAATTTTGGCCCTCCAGGTACTTTGGACTTCCTACTAGCTGTTTGGAATTGTGGGAGTTAAAGTCCAAAACACCTGGACGGCCCAAGTTAGCCCCTGCCTGCTCTGGAGGCCCACAAGCCAGGGGCTACAGGCGAGGAGGCGGGCAAGGCCACCCTTTGAACATGGCAGCAGGGCTTCCAAGCAGGAGCTGGGCCCGGATAACCCTCCCTCCATACTGCCTGTGTTCACCTCCGGCAACGAAGGAGCCAGTAGAAGTCCCTCCACATGGGCGGGGAGGATAGCAGATAGGCGCTGGGCCTCAGCACTGCCACCTTACTGGCCATGGTGCCCTGTTTCTCTCGCTCTCTCCGAGGGCTGGACTGTGCCCACATGGCGCTGGGCAGGAGAGTGGGAGGGCACTGACAGGCTGGCCTCCTCCCTCCCTCCCCTTAGAGGTGGGGAAAGTGAGGGGCCGAGCTTCGGCCTCTCAGAAAGGGGCATCGCCCTTGGATTGGTGTTTGGGACTCCCAGAATGCCCAGCCATTGGGCCTGCATGCTCCCTCCCCCGGCCTCTGGGCACAATGGTGCCGGTGCAAAGAACATGGGTCCAGGGCCAATGAAGGGAACGCGGTCCCTGCTAAATGCCGGGGGAGGGAGCGGTGGGCCACCCCTGGCAAGGAGAAAGATGCACCCCTGAACACATGGTGCCCTCCACGGCTGCGTAGTTTGAGTAACGCAAGATCCGGCCCTGGGTACAGTTGTATTCATGATCCTTTTGATCATTGTTTCTGTCCTTACTTGCTCTATGAGCATGTACATTATTGGGGGGAGTATTGGGAAATATGACTGAAGAATAGAATAGCTGCTTGGTACCTGCATCAGGTGCAAGATGTGAGATCTCTCATGGAGGTTGCAGATGAGACCTGTGTCACTGTGCAAAGGAGATCTATCTTGACCAAAATCCTACTTTCTTTTTTGCTTTTGCTTCTTAGGAAATGACAGTTTAAGGACTCATCTCAAGTGCCCATGTGTCTGTTCTGAATTAGGTGACCAGCCTTACAACATGACGGAATCAACTACCTAATTAAATAGCTCTGCCAGCGCCATTTACTACTCTCTTCTGACTATTTTCATTCCATCATTGGCTGTGAGGCTGACTGCCAATGAAATATCACTACAATCATGCCTGCTCCCAACTGTCACATAGAGTGGAATTATTTAGGCTCACATCTCTGAACACCTGGCTCTAAATTTTGGGATATAATTAGCAGGTTATGTAACCTGCCATGTACCGGCAATCTTTGGATATCTCTGAGGAAAATCTTGGTATTTCTGTACATGACAGAAAAGGACAAAAATAAAAATTGATAGAAGATGTGAAAGCTCAGAGTTCTGACAAGATGATTTTTTTTAAAAAAAAAATCCAACCCAGGAAAGAGCTAAGTTAAAAATAACATTTGTACTTCTATCTCTCTTTCTGTTGGTTTCTCTCCCTCTCTCTTTAATATTGCAAGCTACACACTAATACACCTTGACAAGATTATTGTTTTACGCAGTCCAATTCCCCTCCCCACCCCTACATGGTTATTACATAAAAGGAAAGCTTGGGGAAAAACTGTATTAAAGGAGAATGTTTCACTTCTCCCTTCAGTCACAAGAAAGCAGATTCTTTAAATGCAAGCCATTTCAAGTATATGTGCAAGCTGAGCTGGAGAAAAGACAGTTTTAGAACAGTACACTTTTGTATGTGCTCCTTTGTTGTTCTTGTCATTTTAAAATAAGAAAAATGTAAAAGTCACATTTCCGGGGGAGGTAAAAGGTTGAATTTTAGTATGACGGGAATATGATGATGCCGAAAGTGATGTTAAAATATTTGAGTTGCCATTTGATAAAATAAAATAAAAAATACTACTGCTTTCTAATATGTTTTTCAAGCCTCTTTGCAGCCCACCACCTCTGTTCTCTTTAAAAATAGAAAGAAACCCTCTGGAGAAATATGTGATATAGATTGAGCTAAGCATTGAGTTGGCACTATCATCTCCTTGGGTCATCACCTTTCATATAGTGATTGGCATATCTGATCTGACATTGTTCGACTTGCCTCTTGATTGGCTGGCTCTCTGCTTAAGACCTCCCCAAGGCAAAGCTTTGGATTCTGTGCTTTGTCCAACGGCTGTGCTTCTCGGGAGCAGCTAAGCATTTTCATGAGCAAAGGACAGGGAGGTGAGAGAAAACGTCAATCATCACCAGCCTTACCGCAGTCCCTGCTGCATTGACAAGGAAGGAAGAATCTCATTTAGGCGACTTCTGTGTAGACGTCATGATTTTCATTTCACTTGGTCAAAGAGGGAAAATTTATTTATTTCAGGATTTTACCCCGCTCTTCTCAACCCCCGAGGGGGGACTCAAAGTGGCTTACAGTAAGGCACAATTCGATGCCCACACAGTAACAATATAAAACCCCAGAACCCTTCAACAATTGAAATACATTAAAATAAAATTACCTAAACATCATACGCATTTATTCCAGATTAAAACAATGTTCTGTCAATAAAAGCATTGGCCCTATTCATCCACTTTCCATTAAAATCCCATCTAAAGTGCTGCCTTGTGCTGGTGTGCAAACGCCTGGTCCCACAGCCAGGATTTTACTTTTTTTCTGAATGCCAGGAGGGATGAGGTGGATTGTACATCGATAGGGAGCGCATTCCACAGATGGGGAGCCACCACAGAGAAGGCCCTATCCCTCGTCCCCACCAGCCGCATTTGAGAAGTTGGCGGGAGCGAGAGCAGGGCCTCCCCGGATGATCTTAGATTATGAGGTGGGACGTAGCAGCTGATGCGTTCGGACAAGTAAGCTGGGCCAGAACCGTATAGAGCTTTAAGGTCAAAACCAGCACTTTGAATTGAGCTCAGAATTGGACAGGCAGCCAGTGGAGCTGACACAACACCTGTATGCTCCCTGTATGTAGCTCCCGTTAGTAATCTGGCTGCCGCCCGCTGGACTGATTGCAATTTCCGAACTGTCTTCAAAGGCAGCCCCACGTAGAGTGTGTTGCAGTAATCTAGAAAAAACAGGGTGAAAGGAAGTGAGGCACTGCTAAATGTTAACATTATGATAATAAGTGGCTTCCCCCCCTCCAAAGAAAATGAAACACTTTTCAATACAGTATTAAAGTTGTTGAAACATCAGAAAAAAGCATAGAGAGTTGAAATCACACTTCTTTCAGTGATTCAAAACAATGCCTAAATGACACCCTGTCTAATCAGAGTACTACGTAAAACCTGCCTGTCTAAAATAAGAATGGAAAAGGAAGTCCCACTAACTTTTAAAAGCAAAGGTATCTCATTTGTCTTTTGCAGCATTATTAATGAAATTGTGCACATATCATTGCCTTCCTCATCATTGAAGGGAACATATTAACTTTCTCTCCCTCTGTTTGTCTTCCAACCCCCTGAAATAATAAGACAGACACAAAATATATGGATTCAAATTTGGACAACTTTTATTGATAGTTACCTATTTAACTTATAACTCAACTAACTTTTAGGTGTCAGTTCAACTTGGTGTGTCTAAGCTGAGGTAGCGTCTTCTAAAGTCTACCCCTCAGCTCTTCAGGCATACTACCTGGGTCGGAAACACAAGCAAAAGCTAAGCAAGCAGATAGAAAGATCAGACAATAGCCACAGCTAAATACAAAAATGCATATAATTCAAATACCATACATAGGTTATAATATCACACATTCATAGTACATACGTGCACCCGGGAGAATGGACCAGATAAGCAGGGAAAAATCCCGATACTACAGGAACCAGGGGTGTATCCCCAGGACTACCCGTTCGGTGGGTCTATTTCACAATTGTGAGTCCCACAGTTCCAGCCTAGGCGGCCAGAAAAGAGTTCTTGTAGTTCGCAAAGGACCAAGTTCCGAGGTGAAATTCAATGGTAAATCCAAAGGTAAATTCGAAGATGGGAGTTCAGGAAAGCTGTCCAAGGTAAGGTAAATAGGAGGTATATAGGGAAAAATTCCAGGACGCAGGAGACAAGTAATGGAAGTCTCCTATAGTAGATATAGATGAAAAGTCGCCGACGGAATGGATATTCGCAGTGTTTTTCGGCCGCTAAGAGTCCGTTTTGCCACTTGGCTTTTTCAAGGAGTTAATGCTAATATAGGCGTCCCATATTTACTGAAAATATACATAAACATACATTCATTACAATCAGTAAGTGTCTAACATAGCATAAAAGAGTTATAGTCACATTCAAAGGGATACATACCCATTTTACCGGTTTGACCAGCCTAACCCCGCTTCAATGAAGTAGGGTGACCCGTGGGTAATATCAATACTAAATGTGGGGTTTAAATAATTATATTAGGAGGGTGTGTAGATGCACCGGGTCATTAAGGCCACGTGGCCACTCAGAATCCAGGAGAATTTGCCATTTTAATTCAGCTTGATTTAATTGTAAAGAGCCATCTGTATGTGGTTTAGGAGTAATCTTCTCCAAAACTCTGACTTTTAAAGAGTCAGCAGTATGTTGTTTGTATAGGCAATGTTTATAAAACTCAGAATCAGTACATTTTCTGTGTATTTTAGAATGGTGTTCTATAAATCTCGATCTCAATTCTCTTTTCGTCTGGCCAATGTAAACCATAAGACAATCACAGGAAATTCCATAAATTAAAAATTTAGAGGAACAGGTTCCAAAGCATCTTATCTGGAACCACCTGTTTTTAGAGAGACTATAGACACGTTTATCAGTACTGATATTTTTGCAAATTGAACAATGTAAACAAGGTTGAGAGCCAGGACTGAGGGCAATGGGTGCAGGAGTAGAAGATAAGTTGTTATGTATTAAATAATTTCTAAGGTTATTAGTTCGTTTATAGGCCACCATTGGGCGTTCCTGCAAACCTTCAATGTGGGATATGAGGGGCCAATGGGAATGAATAATGCGGGTTATTTCATTAGAATGGGGGGTCAGGGTAAGAGGCCATACAAGTCTGGCAAGGGAAGTGTTGTTCCTGGGCTGTAATAAGGAGGTTCTGTGTGCATTCTCAGCTCGCTTTCTCGCTGAAGTTATAACATTCATAGGGTAGCCTCTTTCTAGAAAATCACTAGTCATTCTGTCAGCATCTTTTTGAAAATCATAAGGTGAAGAGGAATTTCTTTTGATTCTAAGGAATTGCGAATATGGCAAATTATTTTTTAATCTGTGGGGATGGAAGCTCTTATAGTGTAAATAGGTATTTTTACTCACAGGTTTATGGTAGTTTTTTACTTTTAACCGAGAGTCCTTCACAAAAACAGAAATGTCTAGGAAATCAACCGTCTGGTGGCTGGCTTGGGCTGTAAATTTAATTGTGGGGTGCCAACTATTCAACCAATCTCTAAATTCAGATATATTTGCATAATTAGTGATCAGAAAGACGTCATCTATAAATCTCGAATAAATCTTAATGGATGAAGAAAACGAATTGGGAATGGTTGGGAATATAAATTTCTTTTCCAAGTGGTCCATAAAAATATTAGCTAGGGATGGAGCTGAAGCGGTACCCATACTTATTCCGTGAATCTGAAGATATAGGTGGTTCAGAAAGGAAAAATAATTATATTCTAATATAAAGTCTAATAGGTTAAGTAGAAATCCCGTGGGTGGCTTATTTTCGGGGCGTAAGTTTAGAGTCTCTTCTATTACTTCCCTTAATTCGGAAAGAGGGATCTGAGTGTACAGGGCGGAGACATCCGCAGTGAGGAGCCAGTCATTAGGGGTTATCTGAAAATTCTCAATCTTGTTGATAAAATGCGTAGTATCCTTTGTAAAGGCCCTGGTCTCTTGCACTGCGGGTTGGAGGAAAGAGTCAATGAATTGGGAGAGGGGTTGCAAAATCCCGCCACACGCGGCGACAATTGGTCGACCGGGCGGGGGATACAGGTTTTTATGCAACTTTGGCAAACAATAGAATATCAGAATAGAGATATCTTTGGGGGTAAGGAATTCACTAGTTTTATTATCTATAAATCCTTGAGCTAACCCTTCTTGAATGGTTAAATTAATCATATTAGTGTAGTGCCTCATTGGATCAGAGGTAAGTTTGTGATAGAATTTAGAGTCCTCCAATTGTCTAAGACATTCCCGGATATATATATGTCTATCCAAAATCACAATGGCTCCCCCTTTATCCGCTTTCTGTATCGTTATATTGGGGTTATTTCCTAGGTTTTTAATGGTTTGGAGCTCCTGGGCTGATAGATTAGATTTGATATGGTCATTTCCATGATTAATCAGTCTTACCTCTTTTAATATTTGTTCCTCAAAAGTCTTAATACAATGGGGAGGATTAGGAGGTATAAAGGAGCGTTTAGGTTTAAATTGGTTATGAGGAGTATCACTAGTAGGGTAGTAAGAAAAGAATTCTTTAAGTCTGATAGATCTAAACAAAGTCGCCAAATCCTTTCTAATATCCAAATCACAGCAATGAGGGGTATGCACAAAAGAAAGACCTTTATTAAGCAATGAAACTTCCTGGGGAGACAAAGTATGACTGTATAAATTGACAACTATTTGTTGGTTTTTCTGTTCTTGCCCTTGTGAAAATTTCCAGATTTAACATTGGATTTTCTATTTCTCAAATCATAACCCGAGTTGGATCTGGAAGTACTAGCTGTTTCAGATTCTACTGAGAGGCTACCCATTGAGGAGTGGGAGTCCAGGGATTCTCTAGAAAATGTAACTCTTTTGTTATATGGTTGTTTGTTAGTCCATTTATAAATTTTTCCTTCTTGGAAATCCCTTTCGTCCCTTTTAAGTTTTGATATTTTGGATTTTTTTATATCATCATACAATGCGGTACACTCTTTTTTAATTTTATCAAGATCCACTGGGGTGAGGGTAGAGCCCAAAGTATCTCTAATGGAGGCTATATCCGCTTTCAGTTCTTTACATTCTTGAGAATTACGTTTCACAATCAAAGTCATCAAATCAAAACTGCATTTTTGAGTAATACATTTCCAACTTTCTGTAAAGTCAGAGTCATTGGTGTAAATTCCCGGGGGTGTAGCTACTCTCAAGCCTCTTGGTATAAGTTTTTGCCGAATGTATTCGGATAATGAAGAGGCATTTAACTGCCTCTAATGAGGCGGAGTTCTTTGGCCGCTAATTCATCAACTGTAGGGCCCATAGGTGTGGTGGATTGGGGATTCTGGGTGGAGGTCGCGAAAATATTGTCCCATTCTTGTATAATATCATTACGCTCTTGCGCATCAAAACTCGTTACAACATTGGAAGACATGTTACAAGCACCAGGCAAAGCCTGTCTATACACGGAAACACAAGCAAAAGCTAAGCAAGCAGATAGAAAGATCAGACAATAGCCACAGCTAAATACAAAAATGCATATAATTCAAATACCATACATAGGTTATAATATCACACATTCATAGTACATACGTGCACCCGGGAGAATGGACCAGATAAGCAAGGAAAAATCCCGATACTACAGGAACCAGGGGTGTATCCCCAGGACTACCCGTTCGGTGGGTCTATTTCACAATTGTGAGTCCCACAGTTCCAGCCTAGGCGGCCAGAAAAGAGTTCTTGTAGTTCGCAAAGGACCAAGTTCCGAGGTGAAATTCAATGGTAAATCCAAAGGTAAATTCGAAGATGGGAGTTCAGGAAAGCTGTCCAAGGTAAGGTAAATAGGAGGTATATAGGGAAAAATTCCAGTAGATTTAAACTCGGGCAACCCATCAGGAGAAATCTCTCTCAACTTTTGAGACCAGACTCTCCCCATTCCTGGGGCATTCACCTTCACCTCGCCCCTAAAATTAACCTCTAGGTGAGTGTTTGCAGAATGCCCCACACCCTTAAGGGGTGCCTTAAGTGTATACCAACCTTTGAATAACTAATCTATTTACGCTTGGCTAGTTTACAAGCCGACCATTCCATCTAGCCCCTAAGACAACAGTATAGGATAGGCAAAACCCTCGTGGGCGAATTCCTATCTGATCCCAAATGTTAAACCATTTGACGATCATTATTATACTGTCCATGGGCGGGAGTGGTGGGTGACGTCCCTTCGCAGAATGAGGGAGAAGGGGCTGGCACCACATTATGCCAGCCCCTCCTCCCTTCAAGAAAGTTCTGTGAAATTAACCAATTTCTTCTCCGTGGGGAGGAGACAAAATTGCTCCACCCCCCAACTTGTTGGAGGGTGAAGTGTATTCCCCCTCTTCATTTTGTTATATCAATTTGAGCTAGAAGCAAATAAATACATATGACCAAAAACTTTTACAATTTAAAAACATATTTTAGCGAGTGAGCAAAATGAATAAAGAGACTTGAGAAAAAGGTTTAAAAGTCTACCTGTTTGTCAAACATGCACACCAAGGGGGGGGGGGATGAAGTATTGTGATTCTGTGCTAAACAAGGAGAGAAGGAAAAGGTAACGGTAAATATTCTCCTGACATTAAGTCCAGTCATATCTGACTGGGGGGGGTGGTTATCTCAATTTCTAAGGTGAAGAGCCAGCATTGTTCATAGACACCTCCAAGGTTATGTGGCTGGCCTGACTGCATGGAGTGCCATTACCTTCCCACCAAGGCAGTATCTATTGATCTACTCATATTTGCATGTTTTTGAACTGCTAGGTTGGTAGAAACTGGGCCTAATGTATTATTTATTTATTTACATCATTTATATTCCGCCCTTCTCATCCTGCAGGGGACTCAGGGCAGATCACAATGCACATATACAGGCAAACATTCAATGCCCTTTGACATACAAACATGTATAGACAAGACACTCAGAGGAAATTTGACATTTCAGCTTCCGGCCACCAGGGGAAGCTGTCGCACTCCTTCACTCCTTTGCATACTTCCTGGAGATTTATGGCCTCGTAAATTTACACACAACGTGGTACCTAAATTTCCTACTTGACAGATGCAACTGTCTTTCGGGTTGCAAAGGTTGACAACGAGCTACACAAATGGTCAAGCGCTCACCCCGACCCGGGCAGGCCTCGAACTCATGACCATCTGGTCAGTAGAGATCTTATGCAGCTGACTTCCAGCTAGCTGTGCCACATTCCCGGCCTAACAGTGGGAGCTCACCCCACTCGCCAGATTTGAACCACCAACCTTTCAGTCATCAAGTTCAGCAGCTCAGCAGTTTAACCCGTTATGCCGCCAGAGGGCACAGAGAAGGAAAATGCTGATGTCATTCTGAGAAGATAATCAAAAGAATGGAAGCTTTTCATAGAGGAAGGCAATGGTAAATCACATTCTGACTATTTGTTGTCTAAAATACACAATTACATTCATTATGCGAATAGACAACCTGAAGACATACACATGCAGATGCACACACACACAATAAAGAAACAAATTTTGTTCTGGTGGAGAAAAACCTTATACAATGATAGGATATTTGAAACTTTCATTTGCATCTTAAAGACTGCTGGTGAATGCAACAATTAACCACCATAGAAAATAAAAAATCCACAGCTTGTATGATCAAGGGCAGAGGTATATTGCTTTCTGAGGATAGAGTCAACATTGTAAGTAATTTCAGATATAATCTCAAGTACTATGGATATAGATCCTACTAGATCTTGACTAAAAACATGTAGTTGAAGAAAAATGCTTGATACACCCCTCTGAGCTGTCAGGAGGCGGTTCTTCATTCTCTGACTTGTTCCACACTTGGCCTCCACTTCCTATCAGTAAACATCAGTAGTAGTCTTCCCTTCTCAGATAAATGATCTCTTCTTGCAAAACCATCAATTTCACATATTCCAAGACTGAGATGGGGAAAAGTACATCTTTCCTCAGAAATCCATATATTTTCAGGGATTGTGGTGCATTTCTGTGATGCTATATGCACAAAAAACCTCTGTTTAAAAACACACGATTGTATATTTAGAAAACATGCATCAGCCAGGAAGAGGGAGGCAAAAATAATACAAATAAATCATACTAGGGAGGAGAATATTTGCACACTATGCACACATTTCCATGGAAGAAGAAAAAAGTCTTGTAACCTGATATGGAACTAAGCAGAGAAAAGATTTCAGATGGATTTCTGATCAAATCCACAATTAGAATCTAGGTATGAGGGTTCCAGATTTATATGTTCTAGTTCCCTTCCAATGCCAAGTGCCAAATTGGTATATCACTGTTACACTGCATATTTTAAAAACATACCCACTCACCTTATATATTTTTGTCAGATCACAGGAAAGATGGCTTCAGAAGGTAAGAAAGGGGTCACATTTAAATAATATTTCAGAAGTATTTATGTATATATCAATTTTGCAATTTTTTGTATATGTCAATTTTGGAGTTTTTGGTTCTCATCCCGTTTGAAATATAATAACAGCACAAGACCGTAATAAAGTTTTGATTGATTGATTGATTGAACAGCACAAGAGGTGTTGTAATGCATTCATGAACCTACTTTGATCAATATTTGGTAAGAATTTTACTCAGGTTTATGCTTTTGAAATAAATATATTTTTCCAGTTTCACGTCTCTTGAACTAGAAAGTGTGCAGCATTTGTGTATTTGAAAACAAAATACAAAAATTCATATGGCTTTTTTTTCTTGTTCCCACATATCTGAAATACACGGTCTTGCAGGGAGGAAATGGCTCTTTTACCTCCCATCGGTGCCCATAGTCAGGCCCGGATTACGCGATTGTGGCACCCTAGGCCACACTCTTGAAGTGCCGCCCCTGCTCTGGGGGGGTGCTTGCAGGGGGCAGGGCCGCTTACTGGGGGTGGGGCCGCTTGCGAGGGCACCCCCTGTTGCTCGCACCGGACCCGCCCCTCTTCCTTCACTGACTGAAGGAAGAGGGGCGGTGCCGGCATGAGCAGCAGGGAGGGGGTGGCGCCGGGACTTCCCTCCGCCCCCTCCTCTCTCGCGTGTCAGGAGGGGGCGGAAGTCCTAGGCCCCCTCCCTGCTGCTCACGCCGGCCCTGACGCGAGAGAGAGGAGGGGGCGGAGGGAAGTCCCGGCACCACCTCCTCCCTGCTGCTCGCACCACGGCCCCACCCCTCTTCCTTTACTGACTAAAGGAAGAGGGGCGGGGCTGGCATGAGCAGCAGGGAGGGGCCTAGGACTTCTGCCCCCTCCTGACGCGCGAGAGAGGAGAGGTGGAGTGAAGTCGCAAGCAGCGGGGAGGGGGCTTCTGCCGCACGCATGCACACTTTTTTCCCAATTTTCTTTTCGATTTCCCCCCTGATTTTTTTGGTATTTTTTTAAAAAAATAACTTGGGGGGGTCCAAATCTGCTCCCCCACCCAAAGGTGCCACCCTAGGCCCTGGCCTAGGGTGGCCTTATGGGTAATCTGGGCCTGCCCATAGTCTTCCTTTCCACTATGTTTCCCAGTCTATCCCCAGTTCCTCTGCTTTTTGTGTATGAGGAGGAATCAGGGTTACACCAGACTCCTATGGGCTCTGTTTCTCTGCACTACAGCCACTCTGCCAGAATGGAGCCCCTCGGAGCCTCACCAGAAGTATCCTTGTGCCTTATGATGGTCTCTGAGGGACTCTATGCTGGTGGTGTACTGGCAGCACAGAGAAGCAATGAGAAGACACTTCTCAGCCTCAATATGATGAGGTCTAAAGTATGCAGAAAACAGAGCTTCTCATCTCTAACTAAAAATGTTATCTATTCCTGCTGTGAAGTTAGGACAGAATAATAAAAATCAATTAATGGGATGAAATGAGAAAGTAATTCTGAACAGACATGTCTAGAATTGGAGTTCTCTTGAAAGGAGAAGGCTCTAAGACACTTTCTGCATCTGATGTAACTCACACCACTTTCAGCAAACGCTCACAGATTGACAGGAAAAAACAGGTTGACTGGCATACATCACATTTCCTCATGCGATGTGATATAGCTAGGATTAAAATATTGATAGTCCTAACTCTGAATGAAGGTAGAAAAGCAACACACAATTTTCAAATCTCTTATCAGCTTCGTCATTTTTATGGGAATCGATCTGAAATTAAAAAATGAAGAATGTTTTATAGGGTCACAGGGAAACTGTTCTGTAACCTGCTGGGTTTTAAAAATAGTTTTCTTCTTTAAAAAGTCACCTAAAATAATGTCAGGTGGGTAGCAGAGGGGGGGAGGGGAGAGAGAATGGTGTAAGAAAGTAAGGGAGGAATCTGCTTGCTCCCAGTTAGGTTTACTAAATCAGTCATGAAGATGGGAAATGTAAAATGCATCAGCTATCCTCTGTTCAGTCCCAGCTTGACAGTTCAATACCTCCGCATCACCTGAGAATGGCAGTGCTTAAGCTTCAAGTAAACTGTCTCTGTATGTAAACTGTCAAGGAGGTCTTGGCATATCATTAGGCTTGACCTCCATGGCTGCAGCGACAACAGGGAGCACTGCAGCTGACGGTCACTTGCATTAAAATTCTCCCATACAGCTCCAAGGTTCAGCAGACTGTTATGTGAGCCCCACAAATAGCAGCTATTTGATGAACTACCTAATTTGCTGATTTAATCATAAAGCTTTTAAAATGGCAAATGTACACTGCCTGTTTAGAAAACCTCTGGTATCCCCACTGCTCTGATGTGGCTTTGATTAACGCTACTGGACAATGGAAAGTTGATAAAGAATGTAGAGTGTAATCCTATGCATATGAACCTTGCTTAATTTGGTGGAACTTAATTCTAAATAAGTAGTAAATAAACATCATGTGGGATTGTCCTGTTGAAATCAAGGCTGAATCAGAATATTTATCGAGAGGTCTACTTGACAAAAATAGTGTAACAAAAGATACAGTGAGTTAGATTTCAGAAGACAGTGGCAATCCACCTCTGAGCATTCCTTGTCTAAGAAAACTGTATGAAATACCTAGTAACTATGAGTAAACAAATATCCAGGCACATAAACATACAGACAAAAATTCTCCAAAAATCCCCTTCAAATTTTAGTAACTATTCCATTAAATTTTCAGCATTGCTACTTTACATCTAAATATTATGTGGTAATAGTAGTTATAATTTAAAATCCTATTAGTAACATACACTGCAAATACACTCCTGTTTTCTTTGTCATGGAGGATGGAATAATTTAGTATTTCCTTATTACCATGACCCCCTTCTCAAGTCAGCTTCCTCATTCAGTGGTTGAATGAGGATGGGAAAAGCTAAAAAACACTTCTAGGGGAAACATATCCCCTTCCTGTTTCGATTTAAGATTAGAGACATTCGTGAATTCATGACAGAAGCTGATTTAATAACATGCTAATCCATATGATCAGCATTTAAACTGACCAATCCAGCACTGAAGGAAGCATACACACAAGGAAGGGGTGGTTGATCCATAAAAAATGGTTTTAAACTACTAATGGGGGAGGGGGGATTTTTTATTAGTAATTGAAATACTTACAATTTTTCCCCAAAAAAGTTCGTGATTAAAACGTTATTAATAACAAATATTCGTTATTATTTGTGACCTCAGCTGGGAGGGAAGAATGGAGGGCAAGCCTGGATCAGTCCTAAACATCACTAATAACATCATGGAAGCAAGCTATATCAACAAATAATCAATCTGATCCATTCTCTCTGGCAATCAATTGCTCGGGTCTGCGGTTTTCGGCAAAGCTTTCGCGTGCTTTTCCTTTTTCCTGGGAGCTGGCAGAAGGCAGGAACAGGACTCTGATGTCTGTAAGTGACCCTGAAAAGCAATTTTGGAGGAGCTAATTATTCCTGTTAGAAGAATCTCTGAGCTGGTGAGAGGAGAAGGGAAAAATACGAACTATTACAAAAATTAAAGAAAAATTGCCATCCCAGGTTCGGTAAAGAAATTATACTTCCGGGTTAGGGCCTGAGGGTCGGTAAAGTAAGGAAATAATTTTAAATAAGAAAAAAAACAAATTTCAAATAAATGTAAATCAAAGATAACCAGGCCTAATACACACTATCATTTCTAAAGGTTTTGTAACATCTATCCAGCATTCAACAATGTATAACAAATCAAAGGAGAGCATTAGATATAATTTAGCCAAACACAGAACAAAAGTCATTAAATCATAATGGAAAACTACTTAAAAAGTAGAAAGTGTTGAATCTTTCACTTACACTTCAGACTGTTATTCTTATTAAAGTTTTAAACCCCTTATCTGGAATTTCAAGAACCAAAATATTCCAAAATTCAAAATTGTCCACATGGTGACTGAGATAGAGATCCCTTTGCTTGTTTAAGGTTCAGCGTGCACACATTTTGTTTCAAGTGAACAATTATTTAAAACATTGTATGAAATATCCGTTCATGATGTGTGTCCCATCTCCAAGATTTCTCATTATGTACATATTAGGCTTGTGCGGTCAATAAAAAAATGTTTCAATATTCATTACAAAATTAGGATAGGATCATTTTTAAACTATTTCCTAAACTGGACAGGGTCCATATCATAATTATAACAAGGTAACTACTTTTTCATTAAGTAATTGTGCCTAAGGGAAAATTTCATGGGCTCCTTTTCCCCCTCATTATTAGAGCTATTAGCATGAAACTTGCTACAATTATAGAACACATTTACCATCGTTAGCCCACCCCTTTTCAGTATGTTTCATTCTTCCAATAATTTTGGGGGATTTTTCAGTCTTTACAAACAACTTTTTTAAAAACCTACAAAAGCTATCTTTTTGAATTTTCTTTAAATTGACATAATATATCAGGGGATCATTCTCCCCAAGTTTCTGAAAGAGTCACACATCTACTAATTTTGGGGAATTTTTTTAAAGGTTTGACAAAAACTTTGTTTTTTTAAAAAAAAATCACGATAGCTATCTCATTGAATGTCTCACTCTATATGACAGACAACACAACATAATCCATAGAACTTCAATTTAGGGATTTCCTCTCAGTCCAGACAGATTTACATACTAGTATTGACTATTGCAGTATCAGTTACAGTCAGTCCTCTTTGCAGTTTTAATAATTTATTGAAACTCTGGCTGGTTCTGTAGAGGGACAAATCTCTCCTCTATCCTAATTGGGGCTTTCTGATGCTGAGCAGAATTCTGGGAAATGTAGTTTAGTGCAGGGCCTTTTGAATTCTCTGCCACAGGGTCCTCAGTTTCCCAAACTACATTTTCCAGAATGCTGTGCTCTGTCAGTCTCCTTCTCAGCTCTCTCAGCTCTTCTGGCCCAACTTTTTGCATAGGTGCTCAGCTGTGCTTTTTAATATCTGTTCGCAAATACAAATCTTATGAAATAGATACAGCAATTACAACTGTATGCAGATGCAGGTATTCCATTATTATTTTTTAAAAAAATCCAAATTCCAAAACACTTCTGGTCCCAAACATTTCAGATAAGGGATATCCAACCTGTAGTAGAATTCACCAGTTACCTGATAGTAGGGTCAAAATGTTCTGGAAATGCTTAGATTGCTTTTTCTTTGGACTGATAAGAGCTTAACAGCTCAGTAACTTTTATTCCATCCCCTTCCCACATCAAAATACTTCAGCATGATTCTTCCTTACATTGGTTTATGGTCTCTCAACAATGGCAGGGTATTCTTTTTTATTTTCCTGGAGACCCAGGAGGACTGCACCATCTTCCTGCAGCTGGTTACTTGACTACTCCTTGTTTTCTGATGGTCGCTGAATGGCTACTGGAAGTCCAAGTCAAGGCCACAAGGAGTGAGAGAACACTTAGCTATGTCTGGTGAAGGTTTACAGTTTGCCAGTGCAATGCAAGATATCAATATTCAATAGTTTGCAATAAATAATCGTCCTATTTTCTAAGGATCAAGCTCTGTTGCTGTTGTTGTTGCTGTTTCCAACTTGCAGCAACACTAAGATGAACCTATTGCAGGTTTTTCATGGTACGTCTTGTCTGAGCTTGAAGCTGAGATAATATGACTTTCCCAAGATCACCCAATGGATTTTAATGGGAGAGTAGGAATTCTAACCACTACATATTGCAGCCTCTCCTTACTCTTTTCCCTCTATTCATTAGATCATGCATGCATAGAAACCTTTGTGTTGTGATGCTTTAAGCTGAAACTTATGAAATTAGTAAAGCAAAATCGCACACAATTGTTCTCATGTATTAAATATTCATAAATTATAACTATGAACACTATATAAAGACTGAGAGTTGAGAAAAAAGCAACCTGCTCCACAAACATCTTTTCTGCCAGGCTGTATGTTTTCCAGACAATTTAATATACTCTTAGTGCGAGGTAAGTTTTAACTTAAAATTAGTTTTCATTATTTATTCCCAGTATTACTTTATTAAAGCAACGTTTTAAATGTATGTAACCAGTCAAGCAGATAGTGGTTATGATACCTATCTCTAAAACAAATTTATTACCACTGCTTGTTTTTCTATTAGAACACATTTATATTAAACTGACTACTAATAAATATGGTTACAAAGTACATCTTCAGTTTTATAATTAGACCTTCCCATATCAGAATGGTAGCCTAGTTTCTTGTTAAAGATCCCAAATGTTGAATATGGATTTCTTCCTGTGACTTAAACAAGCAAGGAAACCAATCTCCTCGTTCATTGAATATACAAAATAGGAGCTCCTTGAAGGGGAAGTTCTTCAGTGTGACTTTCATGTCAGAGGGGTAACGAACCTGAATTTTAAAGGAGCTATCCAAGATACACCTCCCTCATTTTCAAACCAGATTCAGCACTTCAGCTAACTAATTCAAAGTTTGGCCTAAAACCTGGGATGAATTTCCCAACCCATGAAAACGAGAGTCACAAGACATTACTGCTTTCTCTAGCACTCCACTTTCCCTTTTCCCATCATTGCTGCCCTCTTCCATCACTCTGGATCAGGAATTTACTCCTTTCCAGCCACAGCTCTGAAAGAAACCCACTAGATAATAAGCAGAGAGTTGTGAGTGAAAGGGAGTGGAGAGAATAAACTAGCTAAGTGTCAGCTGCATAAGATCTCTCTGGCCAATAGGCCTGCCTGGGTTGAGGTGGGTGCTCGACCTTAAGTGTAGCCTGCTGTCGACCTTTGCAGTCTGAAAGACAGTTGCATCTGTCAAGTAGGTGATAAAGGTACCACATTAAGTGGGGAGGCAAATTTTGACTGAATTATGAGGCCATTAAAAGAACTCCAGGAAATGCTAAGGAATGCAGAAGGAACAACAAAGGACACTGAGAGATGAGGAGTGTGTCAGCTCCCCCTGGTGGCCAGAGTTTGCCTCTGTGTGTTTATATGTGTGTACTGTGTACTGTGTGTACTGTGTATAGTGTGTACTGTGTATGTGGAAAACGGCAGGGATTGTCTGCTATGTATGTGTACCTGTAATCTGCACTGAGTCCCCTTTGGGGTGAGAAGAGCGGAATATAAATAAGTAAGTAAATAAATAAATAAATAAACTTCTTTGGCACCCAAAGAAAAAGGTTTGGTTTAGCCCATTATTACATTTTCATCATTGCTAAAGGTTGAGTTGCTCATTTTTGTTATGATTTTTATAGCGTACACATATTTGTAATAAATTTATTTCTATAACATTCTCTATTCATTTGTGTTTTAGGTTTTAGCTCACTGTTGTTGTTTTTAAATTATTTGTACATAGGTGATAATTTCTTTTGTTTTTTTCTTTTATAAGTGAGCAACAGTGCCAGATACAACCAGAAACTTGTAATAATTATCATTGTAAATAACTACTTCATAAATAAATACTTTATCAACTTCATTATTATCTTTGTTAACTCAGTCTTATTACAGTAATTACTCATAAAGTCCAATTTCAAATTTTAGTGCTGCAATACGTATATTGAATTTGGTGGTCAAATTGCAAAAATTACTCTTTTAATAGATATTTTAAAATGTGTCAAATGTTGACATTATGTAAAATCTCATTTTAGCTTCAGATTCTATTATTAAGAAGATTCTTCTGTGGCATGTTTCTGATTCAATAAAAGGAGAAATTGTGCACATTTGTTCCAATTTTTAATTGTATTGTATAAAAGTGACAAACAAAAATTATGGTAACTAACAAAACATATACATTACAACATCTCAAAAAAACCTTTCCCTCCTTCCTCTTACCCGTGAACCCACCACCTATGATTTCCATCACTGTGAATCTTGTATCTATCAAAACCTACACTTATAACTAATTTAGTAAATCCCCCTTGCAGCTACTTTAAAATCTACATTTGTCTTTTCAAATATTCAAATACCAGCCTCCATTTTTGATGAACTATTCATTGTTTCCTCCCTGAATACCATTAGATAGCTTGACCAGAGAAATGGTACATATTTGTTGAACATGAAGGGAATTAAGTTGTTCCACTTTATGCACTGATACTCCAATTTGAGAACCTCTTACAAAAAACCTCTCTAATGAAAAAGTAACAGCAATAAAAGTTATTATTTGAATTAGTGCAACCCAAAAATATTTATATTCTTGTACTCAATATATAACCATCCCTGTCAATTCGGTCATTCCAAGCACACTGGAATGCTACTCTTTTCAGCTGTTTTAACCCAAAATCTATTGTGGTGCTTAGACAAAAAGCACAGAAATTACTTAGATAATTCTATGTGAATCCAAAGTTATGTCATAAGCAACTGACTTATGTTGACTCAAAAAATAGAGGTTTGCATTTATACACTACACAGTCAAAGTTGGAGTAAGATAAAGAACAGTTGGAAGGGATTAAGACATCCTACTGGTATAAGGGTGTGTAGCTGTATACGTTCTTAATTCTTTAAAATAATATTTTTTTTCAAGGATCATTATTAATTGATGCGTATATTCATTTTTGGGGTTTTGGATCTGAACAGTAAGGGAGCTATCCAATGTGCTAAAAGTAGTCTAAGGAAAGAGTTAAGCACTTTGTACAGCTCATTTGAACTAAAAATTGAACGGATTAATTGTCTCACTGCAATGGAAGTCACTAGCTCAGGGGTGCTCATTAGGTAGCTCGGAAGCTACTAGTAGATCTTCGGCTCTCTTCCAGGTGATCTTCGGGCCTCACCAGCCGGATGGGGCGCTCCTGCCATGCGCGCACACACCCTGCGTGCACGCGCGCTCCTGCTGCTGGCTTTTGCTCTCACGGTGCTTCTTTCACCTGCGGGACATTGCAGGAAGAAGGAAGCATGAGGCGGGGCCTCTGGAGGGAGCGCCTTGCCTCTCTCTCATCCAGAAGCAGCTGTGCCGCCTCCGTTGCCAGCGAGACAGGCAGAGCAGAGCACTCCCTCTGGATGTCCTGCCTCGTGCTTCCTCCTTCCTGCAATGCCCCGCAGGCGGAAGAAGCACTGTGTGGGTGGAAAACAGCAGCAGGAGCATGCGCGGTGGCAAGAACGCGCGGCAGCGGGAGCGCATGGCGGCGGGGGCAGGTAGATCTTTTGGACTTGGTTGCTTTAAGAGTAGCTTGCATACTGAAAAAGTGTGAGCACCCCTGCACTAGCTGATACTGTTTTGAGTTAGGCCTTAGTGGCCCTGAAGCATTACTTTCAATGTGTATTATTTTATACTAGACTTCCTTTTCATCTAAAAATTATTTACTACACAGTTTGAACAATCATGACTAAACCTCAGTGTCATGTTGTTCTATACATATGTGGCCTTTATACAAATGAAACTTTGAACCACATCTACATGACCTGATTGTCAAGTTACTCAATGGCTAATAAGTCATGGCTAATAGATATTCACTCATGCTCTCCTTGAGAAAAAGCAAAGAGACATAAAGATTAGGATTTACTGGATGTTGTCCTCCAGTTAGGCAGCCTTAAGTCCTTTTCTGGATACTATACTGTCAAAACAATGTGGCAAGAATGCTTCTGCCAAAAATATTGTTAGGTTTGTCCAAAAGAAAAAAGGAAAGTTTTAAGTGCAAGAAGGAACACAGTGCCTATTTGTTTTGTTACCATTGTAATATTTTTCCTTTCCTGTTAGCTACAGAAGGGTTGTCTGAGGTTCCTCTAAATATAAAAAATCAAATCCCCTTGTGACTGTAAAAACAGGATAAAAGGTGTGTTTGTGGGGGGGGGGTGTATACACATATGTGTGGTATGTGCATTCATTATTTTTTTTTAAAAAAAATTACCAAAATGAAACATTGCAGCAGTTAATATCTGAATATAAATCACACATCAGTCAATATTTATAACCAAAGATTTTTATTATAACTTCCAGAATCCCACAGCAATTAGGGGAGCTTTCCAGGAACCAAAATAATAATTTCTATGCTAAGGTTTCCCTATGTTAAGAAGAGTTGGAGGCACTTCTTCCACTGGTTCCCAGTCTCTCAATATACAACTGTTTATTACCTTTTGGAAAACCCCAAATTGAAGCCTTATTAACCCAAAGAGTCACCTTTTCCCACAGAAGTTCCTCAACCCTTTACAGTCAGAATGGAAGACTCTTTGTATACTGACTCCTCCGTTTTCTCCTTCATCTTTACACATTAAGCCCCATTTTTGTTTCAATGAAATATGTGATTTATGAATAATTAAAAATTACTTTAAAAAGTGAACAGAAAGAGAAAAGGATCATTTTATGGGGTGAAATGGCAGCTCTACCCAACATAGTTAGATAGCTCCTTTGTTAGGTTCAATACACCTATGATTTATTTATTTATTTATTTATTTATTATTTCAATTTGTATACTGTCCATTCCAGATGGCTCGGGGCAGTTTACAACACATAAGATCACAACCATAAAACAGTGCATGACAATATAAAAACCCCATTTCCCAATAATCCCACAAAACAGTATTAGTCAACCGACCAAGAATTAGAGGTCAAAAGCCTGTCTAAAGAGCACAGTTTTACAGGCTTTCTGGAAGGCCGGAAATTCGCAGGTTGCTCGGGCCTCCGGTGGCAGGACATTCCTTAGGCTTGGTCCCACCACAGAGAAGGCCCTCTGTCGCATTGATGATAAATGAATGGTCCATAGGGAAGGGATCTGCAGGAGGTTGTGAGCCTCAGATCGGAGAGATCTCTGGGGAACATATGGCAGTAGACGGTCTCTCAGGTACACCGGCCCCAGACCATACAAGGCTTTAAAGGTCAGAACCAGCACTTTGAAGATGATCCGGTGCTCCATTGGCAGCCAGTGCAGTTGCTGCAGGGTTGGAGTGATGTGGGCCCTGGCCGGCACCCCGGCCAGGAGTCTCGCTGCAGCATTCTGCACCAGTTTAAGCTTCCGGATGACCAACAAAGGAAGGCCAATGTAAAGGGCATTACAGTAGTACAGTCTCGAGATGACCGTCGCCTGGATTACTGTGGCTAGGTCGTTCCTAGTGAGAGGGAAGATGAAATATTATAACCTGCTTCATGTATTATATTGCATTTTTATTCCCAAATATTTTGGAACTTTTGTTTTCTTCAAGTTCCAGAATGCCTTGATGAGGATAGTGGGTCTTCCTATCAAAATCTCTTTTTTGTAGCATTTACAAATTTTCATGATGTGTATTTTACCATTGTTTTTGTTGTAAGCCATCCTCCTGAATTCTGTGGTTAGTGTGAGAAAATTGATTACAATTGAGAAATAATCCTCTTTGGAAGAAAAGACACCTCATATAGAAAACCATTGTATTGTTATGGGTAACTTTTCTGAAAGGTGTATTAAAGTTTCGTTATAGTGTGGGATACTTAGTGATCTTAAAACTTTCAGCAAAGTTTAATGAATTGGATGCATCTCACAAATTCTCAATGAGGAAAGAACAACCTGGGAAGAAAAGACTCTTAGGCTCTGCTAAATGAAAAGATAATTATATGGTGGTTAAATGTAAAGTTAAATGTAGCAACTGAAATGTACATAATGAAGGACTATTATTGTTTTTATGCTTCATCTGCTTACAAAATTATGACTCAAGACAGCTGCATGAAGGTGATAGTTATATCATCTGCACTCATGCCTGCACTAAAGTAACCCCAATACAATCGAATCACAGAGCAGTCCGTTATTGGTTTCTACACGAAAAAAACAGGTAATTGTTTTTGGCTATATGATACTTTATGAAATCCCAAGATAGGAAGAGAGGCAAAGCAAGTAAGAGAATATAGCCAGTGAGAGCTCTCTGGGCTTATTTTAGGTAGCCAGTAGCCACATATAAAGATTGGGGAGAATATTGTTTGTTCTGCATTATGAAGAGTGATCTTATCCATGTTGCCAGACAAATCCAAACAATATTAAGTACATAATTGACAGGGATGGTTATATATTGAGTAAATGAATATAAATATTTTAGGGTTGCACTAAAAGTTATCTTATTATTCAAAACTAGCGACATGCACTGCTGAAATGAAATCACCAGCTCAGATATACTTTCATCAATACACAAAATCATTTGGAAACACCCAGAGACTGCTTGAAAGCTTCATCAAAAATACACACAGAGACATTTTTTTCTAGCAGCCTCTGTGTTTATTATGACTTTCGTTTTGGAGGAAGACCTATGCTTTTTTAAAAAACAACAACATGCTGGAGGGAGCTGGTGAGGAAGTCTTATCTGATTTCCATTTCCCTCTGTTTAGAATCATGCTCCAAGACTAATATTTTATTAGTTCACAATGCCAACAGGGAGCTGAATAGTAGGATATTCCCCTTTTTATTTCTTTGACTAACAGAGGTATGTAGCTTAGGAAAAATTAGTAACTCCTTACCAACTACTCACATTCAAAACATTTCTCTTTTCTTGTCTTCTTTCTTTCTTCTCTACTGTTCACTGTTTTTCTCACTGATGTTCCTTTCAATGCATCCTTATGTTCACTCACCTTTCCTTTCAGATCACACTCCCTCCTTTTTCCAGACTCTAAAGCAGGGGTGGGCAATTACTGGCCCTCCAGGTGTTTTGGACTTCAACTCCCAGAAATCCTAAGAGCTGGTAAACTGGCTAGGATTTCTGGGAGTTGAAATCCAAAACACCTGGAGGGCCGGTAATTGCTCACCCCTGCTCTAAAGCTTTCCATTCATCTCTTTTTCACTATTGTGAAAAGTTCAGGAATTCTGCATGGGGAAGTGCCATGTGAAGATCTCTAGACTGAGAAAGTGATATTTTATTTATTTATTTATTTATTTATTATTCGGGCTTCTATGCCGCCGACTCCCCGAGGCTCGCGGCGGCTTACAGGAGCCGAAGGGCACAGTAAAGTACAGGCAATAAACAGTTAAAACATTTAAAAACAACAGCAGTATAACAATTAATAACACAGTTAAAACAATGAACAGCACATAGTCCTCAGAAGAACGAATAGATGGCAGGGCATGGGCAGGACTTACTCACCAAAGGCCTGCTTAAACAGGTATGTTTTACAGGCCCGTCTAAACGGGAGCAAATCCTTCATAGCCCGAATTCTGGCTGGGAGGGCGTTCCACAGCGTAGGTGCTATGACAGAGAACGCCCTCCGGCGGGTAGCAGTCAACCTTGCGAGTTTAGCTGAAGGTATCTCCAGGAGATATCAAAGTCTAACTACAGCTTTATTGCTTTTGGTGAGAGAAAGTTGAGATGTTTGCCATCTACTGACTGAAGACAATACTGCAGATTAAATAAATATTTTAATTAGTTAGAATTCATATTAAAAATAATCACAAGACGAACACCTCAAGGGCCTCTTAATATCCAAGACAAGTTTCATCTGTCTATATTTCACAGTTCTGGAATTCTGGTGCTAACAGGCCAGTTTATATACAGAGCAGGAGCACAGACATCTATTATTATAGATGTGGAAAAGAAATGTAATATGCCCCCACATTTCTCTGTTATATATACCTCAGATATTTTTTACTGCAAAGAGTCTTTTAAAGATATTGACCTCAAGTGTAATGATATGTTAGCCTTGTCACTGTGGCAAATGCTATATCTAAAAGGAATGCTTTTATTTCATATTGCTTAACTGACACTATTCACATTCTTTCTGTAACCGGACCTAAATCTAGCAGTAAAACTGTGCTATAATACCCACAGAGTTAAGAGCCTGTTCTTATTTTCTATAATCTACAATACCACAGTAAAAACATACTTTAGACTCCAGGTTTGTGAATGCATTCCAGACAGATATAATCCCCACCCAACTCAATTTTAAATATTTTAAACATATATACAAATATACATCCCTATTCTTCAATAAAATGAGATCTGAATGTATTCTGGAAAGGGGTGTGAATATGCCTGTTAACAAACTTCTTAACTTCCATAAAATTATTCACTTCTATCTTGAGATATGTTCTTTTTCACTCAGTTCTTTGCAATTTGCGCAAAACATTTCCATGCAATTCTGTGCCTGGCCTTTGTGAAGCAAAGCAGAAATAAACACAGGAAGGATGAGACTGTTTGATTGGTCAAACATCACTTAAAATTCTGTTAAGTCCATACAGTAAGGTAGCAGCTATTGGGTGTTAGCTATCCAACTACCATGATTCTAGCAATTTGAAATAAAAATGTTCTTGCAAATAAGAAAGTTCTTTCAAGACAAAAAAAAATCCACGGCCTCACAGGAGGTGAAAAAATGCAGTTTTCTTTTTCCTACACCAGATAGCAAGGCAAGTAAGGATTTAAGGTGCTTATTAACAGGGAAGTTACCCAATGCTGATCTTCAGTGGGCTGATTGGCATCTCCACAAGTAAACAACAGCGAAACTGGTTTACTGTCACTTCTCAGCACCCAAGCCATTCCCCCTCAAAGTTGTTTTTGAAATGCCCACCCATGGGTACCAAAATGAATGAAGATCCTCCTTAGTTGGTCATCATTATCCATTGAAATGGGGAGATGAGGAAGAGGGAGATGACAAATATAACCCAATTTCTCCAATGCAGTGGATGGCATCATTCCAGGCACCAAGGAGAGTCATACTCCATTTGGTTCCTACCAGGCACTGCTCAGTTAAGGTCAATGGGGAAAGTGATATCATCAGCTTTCCCCAGGTTAGCTGAGCCCAGGGAAAACAAAATGGCATTTAATCAACTGTTTCAGCATGGTTGATTAGATGAGTCCAAAGTCTCTGGATGATCTGGAGCTTTGGGGAAGCTCTCTTTTATTGAATGACTTCAGGTTTTGTGAGTGATGGCTGCCTTGGCCCTCATTATTGCTGGAACAGATCCGTGAATGATATAACAACCACAGAGCTGATCCAACTTCAGGCCAGATTAAATGGCATGTCATGATGTGCCCTTAAAACCCTTATGTTGATTAAGGAAAATAAAGTATATTGGAAAATACAGATAGCAATTTACACACAGTGTATCAGAAAATATCTGAAAATTCAGCACAAAGGGATAGGATAGGATAGCATAGTTGTCTTCATAATTACTTTTATTTATTTTATTTTTTATTTATTTTGATTTGTAGACCACCACTCCCAAAGGCTCGGAGCACTTTACAACACAACTCAGTAACAGACAATGGGTAAAACATAGAATAAGATATACATAAAACAGTGGATAAAATATGTTTAAGTCACAGGGTTCCAAACGCTTGTCTAAACAAATGCATCTTGCAGGCTCGACGGAAAGAAGCCAAATTTCGTAGGGCCCGCATTTCTGATGGTAGGGAATTCCAGGGGGCCAGGGCAATGATAGAGAAGGTCCTGCGCCGGGTCGAAGTCAGATGGAAAGACTTCACACTAGGAATGGCGAGAAGGTTTTGGTCTTCAGAACGGAGTGACCTCGGGGGGTTATATGGAATCAGGCAATCCCAAAGGTTCACTGGCCCCAGACCATATAAGGCCTTGAAAGTAAGAACTAACACCTTGAAAGTGATCCGGCATTCAATTGGCAGCCAGCGCAAGTGCTGCAGTATAGGTGTTATGTGGCAGCTCGCGGGCTCCCCCGCTTCGCCTGTCGCAGGTGGAAAAATACAATTCTGCTGACACTGGAGATTTGAGACTCCATTGACAGCAGGGGGTCCAAATGGACACTGAGGCTTTTTACTGATTATGACGGGCAAAGAGCCTCGCCATCCAGGCTCGGCAGTTGGATTTCCCTATTTCCCGGATGACCCAGCAAAGGATCTCTGTCTTTGCCGGATTCACCTTCAACCTACTGGCTTGCAGCCATCCAGTAATGGCTTCAAGGCATTTATGGAAATTATCGGCCTTCCATTAGGTCGGCCTTCCATCCTCAGAATGAGCTGAGTGCCATCAGCGTACTGATGACACTCAAGCCCAAAGCTATGTACCAGTTGAGTGAGCTGTCACATATAGATGTTAAATAACAGAGGGAGAAGGATGGCTCCCTGAGGGACCCCACAAGATAGGGGGGAGCCCCCGGAAATCAGCCCACCCTCTGCACTCACTGCTTCCGATTGTGGAGAAATGAGGACAGCCAGTCAAGAGCTGTCCCTCTCACTCCAGCCATGGAAAGGTGGTGTGTCAAAAGATCATAATCAACTGTACCAAACGCTGCTGTGAGATCCAATAACACAAGCAGTGCCGATCCACTTTGGTCAAGCTGGCAACGTATCTGGTCTGTGATGGAGACCAAGACCGTCTCTGTCCCATGCCCAGAACGGAAGCCGGACTGGAAGGGGTCTAAACCAGCTGTGTCATCTAGGAAAGTCAGCAACTGTTCTATTGCTGCCCTCTCAACCACCTTGCCCAGAAACGACAAATTCGAAACTGTGCGATAGTTGGAGGGAGCCGAGGGATCTAACCCTGGCTTTTTCAGCAATGGCGTGACCACAGCCTCTTTCAAACACTCTGGAAAGACTCCTTGTATGTCAATCACGTTCAGTTCAAGACTTGATCCCAAAGGAGGTGCATGCAGGATTGCTATTGTGTCAGACTCTCCAAAAGGAGGGGGCAAAGTAAGGCAAAGTTATCTGTTGAGTTTACATTCTCCCACCCATTGAAAAATGGAAAAATAGCAACCTCAGTTACAGGCTGGCCTAGTCTATGGTCCAAAATCTTGAACCCTTTGGGAAAATAAATGTGAATCCAAAGTGAGGATACAAGACCATGCTTGAATCATTTACAGAATCCACCAAAACTACAAATGGAGTAACCATTTATTTGGGTGGGAGCAAGGTTTAACTACTTTTATTTGATGTTGCCCAGCACACCTTCTTGAATTTCAAAAAGAAAAAGCAATGTATTATTATAAACCACAAATTAATGAATAAATCCTGTAAAGAAATGGAGACAACAACTATCTTAATAAAGTATGCAATTTTTAAAATTTATTACATTCTGTGTCATATTCCTATATGATCACTAATGAAGAAATATTGGCTTCATCTTTTTTTTTATAAAAAAAAAGATATTGGAAATATGCAAACAGTTCCTTCTCCCATTTTGAAAAGTGCAATGGCAGTGGCTGCTCTCAGTACTGAAAAGGTATTGCTAAAAAGGTCCAGGATTACAGAGTAACCATTTTCATACTTTTTATAACCACCTCTACATAAAGACTGAATTATCAGTGTTTGCTTAATAGGCTGTCACAAGGATTTGAAGGTCAGTGATCCATGAACTAAAACAGTCTTTAAGAAGTCCTTAATGTGTTACTTGAAGATGACTAGGATGAAACTGTAGGTCTGTTGAGCAGATAATTGCATATTTATATAATGGGCAATAATGGAAATTATAGTCTGTTATGTCAACTCTCAGGAAAGCTCATGATGGATTCCCCCCCTTAACTCGGCAAAGGATAAAGTGAACCCAGTGTTGTCTCTGGATTTAAAAGGCAGCAAAGTGATTGCTCGCTTTGCAAGACATCCCTTAAATAACAGCAATGCTTATGATTATTATGACAACAAGAACAATACCACAGGGCATTTGCATAAAAAGGAAACTGTTAGCCAAAGTATACCTAATGTGGCTTGAAAATGTGTCTGTAGTATATACTTGTGTATAAGTTTTTTAAATGATGAAGAATATGCCCCCCAAAAACTGGTCAGTTAATATACAGGTCAGTGTATTGGAATAGAGATTCAGCATTGATTTATTTATTATTTATTTATTTACAATATTTCTATCACACCTTTCTCAAACGCGAAGGTGACTCAAGGCCGCTTAAAGAAGCAGAGGCAAGAAGTGTACCCATCCCATTACCCGAATAAATAAAAGCAGCTCTCCTTCTTAACCTTTTTTTATGGACAGAGCAGAATTCAGCAGCAACCTGCAGGTGTTTTTTGAGTGCTTGAGATGGATAGGAATGGTGGAAGTCATTTTTAAGAAGGAATTTAATGTATAAACTTATCTGCAGAGAGACTAGGGTTGCCATTTTAATGGGATGAATTAAATAACTAAATGTGAGTATTGGCTGCTCAGAGTCTGGGTACCATGTTTCAGTAAAATAAAAATAATGTTTATTCTTGTACCTCATGTAATGACCGCAATACTGTAATTTTGAAAAGAAATTATGCTTAGGAGACTTGTGGGCTACACTTTTCAGCTCCATCAGAGGTCCCTGCTGGCCATATTTTGGGATTCTATGGGAAGGAATTTTTCTGTTTTGAAAAATAAATTCCAGAAACATCATAGTCACTGTGGAGTTCCTTGCAGTGAGTTATTTGTAGCCTGTGGGCTTCACAACTTTCAACCTGATCTATCACCACTTACTCCATTCTAGAGTGATGCTGTGATGCTGATCTGGAATGGGTTACTCTGAATCAGTATCATCATTGTCTGCAGTTGCCAATATGGCTCAAGGATTTGATAGTATCTGTACTGCATGCCTCCAAGCTGGATTATGGCTCAAAAGTATCTAAATGGCTTAGCGACACTCAAAGTAGTTCAGCACCACGAAACCACCACCCTTACCTTTAGGGCCGTAGCCAGGATTTTGATTCAGGGAGGGCTGAGTTTGATTCGGGAGGGGCTGAGTCTGAGTAAGAGAGGGACTACCCTACCAAACCTTTTGTATTGTTATCCCAATAACCCCATGAATGTGGGATATAATGAGCATGGTGATCAGATCATGATATGAATAAACATAACAGTTTAAATAATTTACCAGTAAGGCCACCCTGAGAATTTCGGGGGAGGGGGCTGAAGCCCCCTAAGGCCCCCCCCTGCTACATGCCTGCTTACCTTGCCTTCTTATTCTGGGCCTTGTGGTACCCACTGGGCATGCAAATGGCATTGGTCACTGCTTGGAGCCTGTAACGTGGACAGCAAAAATGACGAAGAGAATGTTCCCGAAGAATTCTCTCCTGACGTTGTGAGTTTTCTGGGCTGTATGGCCATGTTCCAGAATGCTTGTAAAACTCACAACAACCCAGTGATTCGAGCCATGAAAGCCTTTGACAATACATTGACAAAGGGAAGTTAGAGACAGAAGAGGAGGTGGAATCACTCCCTCTTTTCATCCCTTCGTTTTCTTCCTGTCTTATAGCTCAGGCTGTTTTCTCTCCAGGTACTGAGCAGTGACTACCAGTGCCGATTTCATGCCCAGTGTGTACCACAAGTCCAGAATAAAAGAGGAAGGGAATTGCCATCTCCTGCCCCTGGACTGCCCGCGCCTGGGGAAAATGCAACTGTAGCTGCTTCCTGAATAAGAAACAACAAAACTTTTAATACAAGTTTTAATACAAGATCAGCTCCCCTCTGAGATGGTCGAGCCCACAGAGCCACCAGGTCCTCTACTAACTTGTCAGAGGCGAGGTGGCTCATTCCAATGGAGTTTAGGACCCAGAGGACATTCTTATCTAGGACGTTCTGGAGCTCGCGGTATAAGCAGCTCGAGCCCCGGGGGACACGTTCTGGTCATATGAAGGACTACAAGGACACTCCACGGGCAGGTTGGGACCCCCACCCCAGACTGCCATATAGAAGAATGCAGGTCTCACTTCTCACCTGCAACCGGTCACCGGTAATCCCGTTAGGGCTTCCTAATCTTCCCTCTTTCAATAGCAAGATGGTGCGTTAGTAGGACAATCGTCGCTCTTGGCTCTTTATCCTTACCCTTATGCTCTCTTCCACCTGCTATCCCCCCCACTTGCTATCCCCTCCCTCCCCATTTTGTATTTACTGTTGCATTGATGTATTGTTGTGTGCTGTTGACTCAAACTGTTGTAAACCGCTCCGAGCCTTCGGAGAGTGGCGGTATACAAGTTTGAAATAATAAATACTGACCTACAATTCAGCCATGCTCCAGGAGGAAGCTTCCCACAACTTATTTTAACATGGAACAAGGCCATATTGTGGCGAATGGATCCTTTGCATCATTTGGTCATCACGGAGTCTGTTCATCCCCAGATTCACTAATTTGCTCTATGTAGATGGGCCCTCAGAAGAACTGCCGCCTATTACCCATTGTTCCCAGTAGACCTAATGATTAAGAAGCTAACATAACTTGAATCTGGGTTATATATTACTATACTAGCAATAAGAAAATTTCCTTCCTTCCTTTCTTCCTTTCTCTACTCATGAAGCCTATCTGAAATTATAAGTAGGATAACAGCTTATTAAGATCTAGGGATACAGTAGGCATGAGAAAAAAGTTATGAAAATGAAAAGAAATCAGAAGGGATTCGTATGTATGGGACTTTCAAGTTTATACGGATCGCAAGGCCAATCCCGGAAGTTGACTTTCTTTTTTGCACCCCCTGGGCCCAAAATTTCGTTAGATTATTAAATATTTCGGATGTCCCCCCAACAGGAAAATTTCCCCCTCCAAAATAGCTTTACAGACATAACTCACAGTCAAATCGGGGCCTTTCCATGCTTGAAGCCTAATTAGAGTGAAAGGCCTCCTCCAGGAAGTGAAAAAGGAGCCGGAAACCATAGAGAGATCCAGATCGGCACTCCTAGAGGGGCTGGAGGACTGACAAAAAGCGATTTAAACACCCAGGAAGGGGGTTTAGATAGAAGGACAGAGTAGAAGGACATAAGAACTGCTGAGAGAAGGGCAGCAGGAGTGAAAAGAGCACGGAGAGGAGAAGGAAGAGTTCAGAATCAAGAAAAGCCATAGAGTTCAAACGGAGGTCCTAGACTGCTATGGTAAAACTGAATGGGAAAAAGCTGGAGTGAGGAGAACTCTACAGAATAGCAAGGCCTGCACCAGAGGTATTTAATAATATTAATAATAATATATTAATGCATTATATCTCCCTGCAAGGAAACCAAGGGAAATGTTGCCCTTGATTTGCCTGTGCTTAAAACAGTATCAGTCCTGTTTCCCTGCTTTGCCTACTTTAGAACTACTAACGAATTTCGTAAGTAATTGCGTTACATTTTAGAAATTTTTGGAATTTTTTTGTAAGTCTTTCTATTACTAATAACCCCCCCCCCCCCCCATTAGATTTTCGATTCCCTATTTTTGGGTTCGAAACCATGCCTAGGATACAGTATAGCTTTTTGTTTGTTTGTTTTGCAGATTCTGCCCTTGAATTCAATTCATGTCAAAAACATGTTGTTCAATACCCCTCCCCAAAAAATCTGTGATTCTCTCGGAATAATGTTATTGCTCAGTTAACAAATTCACACACTATAAATGTGACCTATTATATCCTTGGGGAAAGACCTGTTGTAGCAGGAGATAAGCATCTTTATACACTTGTAATTCAAAGGCACTGAGGCAAAAACAGTCAAAATATTACAAAAGCTGACAAGCATCTATGGTTCATTAGTTTCAGAACTGATGTATTATGGATTGCTTTGCAATCTGCATGGTAGCTTAATTCGAGTTATGAGTTGATGTAAAATGCATGCCAAGCACTCTCATTAAATATGAGGTCATCCCCTTTAAGTGCAGGATTCAAAATCACAGATATTTATCAGAGCACTTACACTCTTGTTCCATCCTGTCAATTTTATCAAGGTATAAAATGTGAGTGTAATTGAAAATCTTGGGCCACTTGAAGGACAAATCTGTTTTAAGATGACCAGTAAGGGTAAGTTTTGTTCATTACTATATATTTGGGATGAAAATGATTTGGGGTGCACAAATAGTTAAATGTTGCAGGAACAGAGTCATCTGCTGCTGTTAAAAAACAACAGCCCTACAACCTTTCTTCTCAGCATTCATTCCCATGCTGTATTAAACCCATTCAAGCATGCATGATGTTTGCTGCTGTGTACACCTGACAGCATTACTCCCAAGAGATGAGAGTTTTAAGTGCATTGCCTGTTACCATCTTTTCAAGAATTCTTCAAAGCACATCACTCACCTTAGCAAGGTATATTTATTTTCAAACAATGAACTAACATTAATCAGATTACTAAAGCAGGGCAAAGTCATTGGGAACACACACTTTTAACAAACATTAGGAACTTTAGAAGCACTCCTAAAATGTTTGAAATCCATGTCTACTCCGTGCACATTTCCACTGCCCTCTATATGTACAGTGTGGATTTCTGAATGGGAGAGACTCTATCAATGGAGGCTTTCTTTGTATAATTGGAATGTTGCAGACTGCAACTCTGGTCATATGTTCTGTGGAGAACTCAAGGGGTTGATCTGGAGGAAAATTGACTCAAATACACTGCCACATAATGAGGCATAGCACTCGCATTAGTCTAGGTTTTACAAATGATGCCCCAGGCCAGTGTTTCCCAACCGGTGTGCCGTGGCACACTAGTGTGCCGTGAGCGATCATCAGGTGTGCCATGGGAAAACCTCCAATATACCCTTTCTTCCCCCTCCTGCAGAACTCTTGCTGCTGCTGCTTGCGGGGGAAGGGGGGCAGGAGGAGGAAGGGCCGGGCGGTGGTGGCAGCAAAGAAGAAGAAAGGGCCGGGCCGCCTCCTCCTCCAGTCATTTCCCCTCCACGCGTGCCAGCCAGCCAGCCTCCAATTGAGGGAGGGAGGAGGGAAGGGTGACGTCACTCGAGCCCCGCCCCCTTCCCAGCGGTCGCCATTTGAGGAGGAGGAAAGGCCAGCAGAGAGGCTGAGGTGAGCAGAGGGAGGGTCGGAAAGGGGAGGAGTGTCCCCCTCCCCATGAAGAAGAGCCCCCCCATCCTTATTTGATTGCACAGCACTCTCTGGATGTAGGTGAACTACAACTCCCAAACATCAAGGTCTATTTTCCCCAAACTCCATTTGTGTTCATAGTTGGACATATTGAATATTCATGCCAAGTGTGGTCCAAATCTATCATTATTTGAGTCCACAGTGCTCTCTTGATATAGGTGAACTACAACTTCCAAACTCAAGGTCAATTCCCAAGCAAACTCTTTCAGTACTTTCTGTTGGTAATGAGAGTTCAATATGCCAAGTTTGGTTCAATTCCATTGTTGCATTGTTCAGGATGCTCTTTGATTGTGTGTTAACTATAAATCCCAGAAACAGTAACTCCCAAATGTCAAGGTCTATCTGTGTTCAAATTTGGGCATTTCCCCCAAACTCCATGTGTGTTCATAGCTGGGCATATTAAATATTCATGCCAAGTGTGGTCCAAATCCATCATTATTTGAGTCCACAGTGCTCTCTGGATATTAGGTCAATGCCCAAGCTACTAAATGGACATCCAAGTGCCACCTCTGTGTTGATGGAGGCAAATTTCCCGGGTACTTAAGGTGAGGGTTTTGCCCTCAAATCCCTGCCTAGTGGGCCACTGTGTGACACAGAATGCTGGACTAGATGGGCTGAGGCCCGATTACAGTATTTTCTCTTGGTTATGGGAGTTCTGTGTGGGAAGTTTGATTCCATTCCATCATTGGTGGAGTTCAGAATGCTCTTTGATTGCAGGTGAACTATAACTCCCAGCAACTGCAACTCCCAAATAACAAAATCATTTTTTGACTGATGGTCCCTCCTTGGGTTAGGATTAGTATGTTTTGTGACCAAATTTGGCAGTAATTCGTCCAGTGGTTTTTGAGTTATGATAATCCCACAAATGAATATATATAGAGGGGGGGGGGAGCACAACAGCGCAGAAAAGCAAACATCACAGGGAAGCATGTCTGTGTAGGAGGGTGAACATTAGGAAGAACTTCCTGACTGTGAGATCTGTTCAGCAGTGGAACTCTCTGCCTCAGAGTGTGCTTCCGTCTGGCTGCTCTCTTTCCAGCCGGCTTCCCTGAGGACCGGGTATGTTTTCCCTGAGGACCAGGTGACTGCGATAAAAACTAAACACACACACACACACACACACACACAGAGAGAGAGAGAGAGACTGACAGTTGGTGAGCAAGACCTTTGTGTGTGTCTTTCTGCCATTCCTGCCAGGATATCTATGTTGTGTTCATCAAAACAGGCCCAGGTTTCACACTGAGTGTATAAATACATTTTAAAATATATCAACTATATGTATTACTGTGTTAGAGTGTCATTTTGTGTCATTTTGGTTAGTGGTGTGCCCCAGGATTTTGTAAATGTAAAAAATGTGCCGCGGCTCAAAAAAGGTTGAAAAACACTGCCCCAAGCTAATGTGTCTCAACCTGATATACATCTGTTTATCCAGGATTATTCCAAGTTTAAAAATACCTGTAAAGGTCTACATATTTTAGGAAGACCCTGACTTTTGCAGGTATGTGGCCTGTATGGTCTGCTTCCTCGGATTGCCATCTATGATCGCAAAAGGTATCTCCACATTCATATCATGCTCCCTGGACTTAGCATGGAGGCCTTTTTGGAGAGGAAGGCAAAATGGGTGCAGGAAGTGGATGCTGGCACTTTCTCTGCTCATCCATGACAACTGTGCAATAGCATATATAGGTTATAAACGTCCCCCAGGGAGAAAGGTAGGGTTTTCCTCCACAGACTGGCTTCAAAACATGACAGGAACCAACTTTTAACCCTGGAGTTCTGTTCGGGTGTACTGTACACTTGTTATGTTCGGGTCAATTTGACCCGAACCTATTAAAATGTTATTTTGAGCCACTGAAAAGTTCTTTTTTAATACCTGTTGCATTATTATACTGTGTGTGATCATAGTTGTTCATTATGTAAAAAAAATGGATAAAAAAACTTAATTTTTTAATTTTTGTGTTTTATTAATGCAAAACAGCCGTATTGCATTTTACACCAAAGTAAGATACTTGTGCTTTAATAATCAGCTATATCTTTTACAACAACATCAACAACAACTTTAGGTAACTATTACAACAACAAACTTTGAAGTAAAATAAAATTTTAACATTATAAAAGCATTTTAAAAAATAATATTAAAAATAATCAGAAAAAGAAATGTCAGGAAAAACCCTTATCATTTATGCAATAAATATGGCTTTTGGGAGCTATAGGTGAGGCAGAGAAACAGGAAAAACCCTTATCATTTATGCAATAAATATGGCTTTTGGGAGCTATATTTATTTATTTATTTATTATTGCGATTTCTGCGCCGCCGACTCCCGGGGGCTCGCGGCGGCTCACATGCTAATGGCTCAATGCCAGAGGTAGAAACATAAAACGTAGCACACAAAGGTGTAGCTCAGAATTAAAAACAAGCAATACAATTAAAAACAATTAAAACAATTAACAGCAATTAAAACAGCAGCGGACCCGATAGATCGAACCGGGCATAACTAAGGGCCTACTCCCCAAAGGCCTGCCTAAACAGATGGGTTTTGCAGGCCCGTCTGAAGGGGAGTAGGCCCTCAGGGCTCTGGCCTCAGCCGGAAGGGCGTTCCATAGCATAGGAGCTATCACAGAGAACGCCCTCCGGCGAGTAGATGTTAAGCGAGCTAGCTTAGCAGATGGGACTGCCAACAGGTTAGCCTCTACAGACCGTAGTGATCTCGGTGGGCAATATAGGGCGAGACGGTCCCTCAGATACGCTGGCCCCAGGCCGTGAATGGCCTTGAAGGTAAGAACCAACACTTTGAAGGCGACCCGGTGCTCAATAGGCAGCCAGTGCAGATCCCGCAAGATTGGAGTTATTCGGCAGCCTGCTGGAACCCCAGACAGGAGCCGGGCGGCGGTGTTCTGCACCAGCTTGAGCTTCCGGATCGACGACATAGGCAGGCCAACGTAGAGCGCATTACAGTAATCTAGCCTCGAGATGACCGTGGCTTGGATCACCGTGGCCAGGTCGTTCCGGGAGAGATAGGGGGCCAGCCTCCTTGCCTGACGGAGGTGAAAGAAGGCAGCCTTGCTGGCCATGGAGACCTGGGCCTCCATGGTCAGCTGGGAGTCCAGGTGGACGCCAAGGCTCTTCACTGACGGCGCTGGATGTAGTGCCGCACCGTCCAGGGTCGGAAGCCGGGCACCCATCCCGCCCGGGCGGCCCAGCCACAAGATCTCCGTCTTCGCCGGATTCACCCTCAACCTACTGGCTCACAGCCATCCAGTGACGGCTTCAAGGCAATGTTGGAAATTATCGGGGACGGACTCCGGCCTACCCTCCATCCTCATGTGAGGCAGAGAAACAGGAAAAACCCTTATCATTTATGCAATAAATCAAGAATCATACATACCACTGCTAACTTGTACTGAAGGAAATGAGGAAGTTTCTGTAGAGCTCAGGAAAGCAGCTTCTGTCTTCATCAGCATAACAAGGTGTGACTGAGAAAAGCTAAGAGCATTGCAATGTGTGGCTGTTTAGCATAACAAAAGAAACATTGCTGAAAAGACCAGGGAAGATGGGGGTCATTCATTCTCCAGCAGAAAAGCCTGTAAGCACACTACACAAAGGATGCAGATTTGCATACATGTATCCATCTAAACCTTTCTGGAGACTTTCTGCTGCGCTTTCTGCAACCGAACTTGCCTATCTCAGATTGGCCTTTTTAGTCATCAACGCGCTTGTAAGAAGCGTGGGATGAGTCCTTCCTGAATCTTCGTTCGCGAAGTAATGCCGAGAGAGAGAGAGAGATCCATCTAAACCTAAACCAACTAGATAACTTGATAAACAATAGTAGATGCAATAAGCAGTCTCAAAATAAACTAAAAATCCTTTGTTTTACTCAAAATATGGTATTAGATTAGTATAAAAGGCTATCGGGTCAATTTGACCCGAACATAACAAGTGTGTAAAAAACTGTAGCGCAAAAAGTAAAGCACCGAAACAAAAAAATTAAGTACCCTTAGTATGAACACCATAAATTAGGAAAATAGAAGGAACCACAAGTTTCAAAATCAAAAAATGACTGAATAAAAAAATATCTAATTTCCAAAACGGGTCAGATTGACCCGAACAGAACTCCAGGGTTAAAATGCAAGTTCCTGTTACATTTTGAGTTGTATAGAAGGGCCCGGTGTCTATATGAATTAATACAGGAAGCAAACAAAGATGGGGAGGATCCACCCTTTCTCAAACAACAATCCCAAAGAATGCCACAATATTGTTTTGCAACAACCAGCAACTTTTGAATTCTTGGATTGTCCTTTTTTTTCCTCACCAAAACTGTTTAACACCTCCCTGGACACTAACATTTTCAACAGATAGCAGTTATACAGTGTACCTGTATAGCTTGAAATTAAACATGTCACAATTCAAATTTTTCAGCTTTTGGACTTCTGACTCTATCTGGTTATGCTTTGAATCATTCCGTTTTTTGCCATCTTACTCCTAACCTCAGTGGGTTTTAGAGCAGAAAATTGCCGCTTGGTAATGTGTGTAGCTCTGATCAATGACCTGTCTGAAGAAGACATCTAAATTACACCAGATGTTTTCTTGAAGTTCACTAGATACTAAATGTATGGTGATATTAGTCTTTGATTGTGACTTTTTGACACCTCAAAACTGGAAGTATATTGCACCTAAAAATAAGTGAATGTTAGGATGTACACTTCAAAATTATTCCTCTGGGCATAACTGTTCTTCTGCCTAATACGGAAGTCCACTAAATGTCTGTCTTGGTTACTCGGGAACTGTAAGATTTTGCTGGTGGTCCAATCTTTCTAATCTCTATTCTTACCAAAGAATGTTATAATTTCCAGCTATTAGGCAGCAATCCAGGCCACAATTATGAACATTTATGTACCACTGAAACCAATGAGTTTTCGAGAGACAGAACTGTTGCCTGGATCAATGCCATATATTATGCGATGCTCGCTGTGTTAAATTACAATACCAATTAAAACATATTATACAACCTGCTTAGTGTAAGCCTTTTAACAAATATAATTATACAGAAATACCATATTTTTACCTCAGGGTGCTCTGAAGAATATTTCACAAATAAACGGCATCAAAATAAAGCTCAAAGAGAATGTTATTTTTTTTTAAGAAAGCTGAAACTTTTTATTATTATTGCTATTTCAGTTCAAAGTTAATATAGACATTCAAGATTTCTATTATAGATATGAACCTCTTTTTTGCTTTGAAGTGCTGAATATTTTTCTTCCTATAAATACAATTAATATATCTTAGTTTAAGGGAAACAGTTAGGTATGGTTAATCAGATATGAAACAATATGGATGGGACCAAAAGAGATACTTCAAGTGTACATAATGGGATTTTTGGCCTTTTCCCCACTGAACAAAACACCTATCAATCCCCAAGTGGAAAATATTTTTGAAAGTCCTTTCAATTTCAAAAGAAATTCAGAATGCAGAAAGAGGGGTGGTGGAAATTATGCTTAAAAATGCAAAATCTAAACTAAATTAAAGTGGAATGCTCAAGGGGTTTCTTATATTTCAGCACTATGATAAAGGTGCCCCAAAACGGAGAGTGTTTATTTTATTATTAGCCTATGACAAGGATCCACAGCAGTTCATGCCACCCTAGCAAATTCTATGCACACAAGTAGTAGCTACAGAGAAGTAAGTACTATATCACAGGAGGGACATGTACTACATAAAACTTATAGAGATGATAATAATCAAGGTATATTGTATTGTGTTCAAATAATCCGTGGATACGGGTCCGCAGGAGCCAGGGCCGTAGTCAGGATTTTGATTCGGGGCTGAGTTTGGTTCGGGGGCTGAGACTGGGTGGAAGAGGGTCTATCCTAGCAAACCTTTTGTATTGTTATCCCAATAACCCCATTAATGTGGGATATAATGAGCATGGTGATATAATGAGCATGGGTCTTTTTCAAGGCCAAAGTATTGATTCCCTCTCAGTGCATCACATGGCAAGCGGTGAGAATCTTAGAGAAAGGATCTCTGGTGTATTCCATTTGCCCCACCTATTGAGGTGGAATACACCAGAGATCCTTTCTCTAAGATTCTCGCCGCTTGCCATGTGATGCACTGAGAGGGAAGCAATACTTTGGCCTTGAAAAAGACCCGGGGGGGGGGGGTCAAAACAAGGTGGGACCCCTGTACACTTGTGTCCTCGTCGGCCAGAAGACTTAGCAGACACCACCTGAGAAACCAACTCTCCACATTGGGGACGCTACGAAGCCCAGGAATGGGGTTTGACGGTGTGCCTGCCTTCCATTTCCCATTGGATTACAAATACCCATCGGGGTTGGATTATAAATACCCATTGGGGTTTAGAAAACTTACTTTGCGGCATTACTCCACCTTTTCATCCCACCCAGGAACTGGGAACTTATTTTGTTTACATGGATATTCTAATTATAAGGGATTGAAACATGGTTGTATTTAAGGCACCCAACTGGGGTTGATATGTTGATTTGCCTGCAACTCCTCAGGAGTAATTATTGAATACAATATCCTTTAAGTGAATCCAGTGTTTGGATACTTATGATTTGTTACTGACATGAAAAAGCATGAAGGTTGAAATGCTCTTCCAGAATCAACATTGAGGGGTATCTGTTTAACAGTAGAGACAAGTGTTTCAATCACCTTGCATGACCAAATGTACATGTGAAATTTATTGGATAATTGATTAATATGTTTATGTAATGTGAATTAATAGATGAATGAATATATAAAAAATAATAATACATCTTTGTGTATAGTTGATTTGAATAGTATATACAGTTGACCTGAATACAACAATACATTGTATGCCTTATTCACAATAGATCACAAGACTTATTAATGCCACTTGCATAAGAGGATTGCATATTGTTTTGCTTTGATGTAGATTCATACTGTAAGCTCCTTTGTTATTATTTGCATGTTGTTGTTTCACACTGAAGTTCTGCATTGCATATTACACAATACAACAACTTTTGCCCCACAACCTGGCTTTCAGTGGTGCTACCTGCATTAGGAATGGGTTTTTTTTTTAAAAAAAGTATGCAATGATTGCTTTTAATTAGGGGAAACAAAGGTGACAAATTATGACATACAGTCAGCCTTCTATATTTGCATATTTTTTTTACTTTTGCAGATTTGGTTAAAATGTTCTATTCAGAAATCTCTAAGACTTCCAATACAATTTTATGGTCACTTTCCAGCAGACACTGATCACAGAATTATGCTGGAGGTCCTAGAGATTTCTAGAAAAATGTGATCTCAGGGTTTTTGCTTTTTTAAAAAAAAAATTATTCACAGCTTTCCACTTTCTTCTCATCCCAGCAATCCCAGCAAACGTGGAGATCTGGCTGTATTTTAAACAGAAATAATTTAAGATTTTAAAAAGTTGAATGTGGGTTGAACCAAATTATTCATCTATTGAATTTTCATTAATTATCTCTCAGAAAAAGTAAGATTTAACTATTATCTCAACTCAACTCAACTTTATTTCTTATGAGTCGCCCTCCGCCAAGGTGCTCTAGGCGACTTACACAGATAAAATAGACAGGTTACATAGTCACAGCTTGTTACTTAACAATCATAGGCTCTTCTGAAAAGCCATGTCTTGAGTGCCCCTAAAAATGTATGTAGATCGGGAGGGGCTCTTTGGTCTGGCGGTAGGGAGTTCCACAAGGTTGGGGCTGCGATTGAGAAGGATCTATGTCTTGTGGACTCAAACAAACCTCTCTAGGGCCAGGGACACAGAGAAGATTCTCATAAGCTGATCGTGGCAGTCTCTGGTGCTGGAGTGGCATTAAACGGTCTCTTAGATATGAAGGACCCTGACCTCGAAAGGCCTTGAATGCTAGGACCAGAGTCTTATAGAGGACTCTGTGTTCAACCGGCAGCCAATGCAACACACGCTGCAGAGATGGCGTTATATGGCACCCCATTGATGTTTTTGTGAGGAATCTAGCAGCTGCATTTTGCACAATTTGGATCTTGCGAATTGCTGCTCAAGGTAAGCCCACATACAAAGCATTGCAATAATCCAGCCTTGACGTAACCGTGGCATGGATTATCTTAGCCAGCGCCTCTGTTAGTAAATAAGGCACCAACCGCTTCGCTTGGTGTACATGAAAGAAGGCCCTTTTACTAGTAGAGGCAAACTGGGCTTCCATCATTGTAATGACCTCCCTCCGATCGTTTCTCTGTCCACCACTTTGTAATGATCTGCCCTGTCACTTTTATTGTAACGATGACTAATTCTTAATTACTTGTTTTCAATTTGAAGACTCAATGTACAGATCTCCGGTAACGATGTTATCTATTTCCAACTTGACAGGGCTATTTAAATGGCCACCAACATAAAGTCTTGACTACCTGATGGAAAGGTGTTTATTTGAGGCTTATATATTGAAATGATGTGACTGAGAGAGATTTCGCAAAGGAACATCAAACAGTTTATTTAACAGTTTGTATAGAAGCTTGAGTGTTTCAAAATTGCTAAATCTTAGGTGGTTTCAGAAGCTATTGGTTCTTTGTTACTAGTTGCTTAGTTTTCCTCAGAGTTACAATTCTTGAGGATACACAGTTCTCGCTACTGAGGTACAGTGTTTCTTTGCTTACTATTCTTCCTTAATCACTAACTCAGCAGTCCTACTCTGTCAACTGTTATACCATAGGTGATTTACCAAACTCCCGGCTTCTACCCATATCTTCAGGTTAACTCTCCAGCTTAACCTACTCTAGAAACTGTTCTCTCAGTTCCCTAGAATAAACTCCCTCTTCTGCAGTATAAAAAGAACAGCTGTCCTTCTGTTACCTCAGAACAGAATCAACAACTCTCTAAACCCTGTCTTCCGCTGGCTTAACAACAACCACTCTCACCAACTGTCTCTCCTCTTCCCAAATTTAAAAACTGCCTTCCACCACATATTCCTCTCTGGCTCCTCCCCCCTGTTTCCATAGTAACATACTCTCCTTGGAGGGAAATGCCTCTATTATCAGAGTTAACCCTTTAGGGTCTGTTCAACATTTAACCTTATATTCCAATCCAAATGTAATCATATAACCACATATTCAACAATAAAACAATATATATTGACTTCATTACAATCGTCATTTTGGAATCCAAGATAACACCGAAACTCTTCACAGTGGGGGATGGAACTAACGGTTCCCCTTCAAAAAATGGTAATAGACCAACCAATTCTGATGGGCAGCCAGGCCACAAAATTTCAGTTTTTGCTGGATTTACTTGCAATTTATGGGCACATAGCTATCTGGTCACCACTCCAAGACACCGGGTGAAGTTATCCAGTACTGAGGTTGTTCCAGGTTCTAGTTTTAGGAGAAGCTGGGTGTCATCAGTGTATTGGAAACATTCTAATCCAAATCTCCAGACTAGCTTGGTGAGACGTTTAACATAGATGTTAAACAGCATTGGCGATAGAATAGCACCTTGGGGTACTCCACAGTCAAGAAGCTGCGGTGCGGTCAAGCAACACCAGCAGTACCGATCCTCACTTGTCTAGCTGGCAACGGATGTCATCAGAGATGGCCACCAGAACAGTCTGAACAGAATATCACCTTTAGTTCATATTGGATTTAATACTATGTGAGGGAAACACAATATGCCCCCTCCATGCTAGAATAGGTGTACCAATTGACGTGGGAATGCAAATGGAGGATAATTTTATGTCACTTTGTTCATAAAATTTGTAATTTCTTCACATTTAGAACAGAAAAAACTTGAGGTTCCAGAAAAATTAAAACAAACAAACCCCTCCATAGTGATAGATCTTCTTATTCCTAATTTGGATGACTGTGCACATGAACATTCATCTTAGTTTTGCATACTCACTTTCCATTAAAGTTCGTAAATTTGCCTAGGTAGATGTATGATCAGTACGTGCATTGTATAGAAAACATTTTGTCCTATTTTGTTTCTCAGTCCAGGGGATGGAGCTTTAGGAGTCCTTAAAAGGAAAAAGAACCTTTCAGTAGGAAACTCACACTCGGGTCCCTCATCTCTCTTTAGTTACATATCCCCTGTGAACTGTTGGCAGCAAACCAGTCTCACTTCCCACCTGCATTTACGGATTTCAAAATTATCAAGTAAAGATGAGGGATTAAAATATTTTCAGTTTGACTGGATGGCTCTTTCTCTTCTCTATTCATCTTTGATGATTTTTATGCCATGCTATCCCTTTGGTACCAATTTCAGCCCTTGCTCTCTATGGACTGGGGAGCTGAACAAGAAGATGAAACTGTTAACAATTACATCTCATTAATGTAGTGATACAGTTACTGCTGGAATTATCAGCAAGGGAACATATAAATGCTGGTGTATGGGGCTTCCTTATTAAGCACTCTATATTGTGATTAATAAGGAAGTTATATTGGAAAAACATACAAGATACCTTACAAAATATTACAAATAAATATGCACTTAAAACTAGAGATATTCTTGCTAGGGATAACAGAGAAGAAATTAGAGAGAAATATCAACAAACTCCTGTTCTTATTAATCACAGCAGCAAAAATCTGTTATGCAGAATTATGGAAAAAACACAAGATACCAGAAGAAGAAGATTGGCTGGAAAAGATACTTGCTATAAGAAATATGGACTGACTTACCTACCTGATGTCTAAAAACAAAGGAAAACCGATATAAGAAACAGATTAGACAAAAGTAACAGAATACTTAAAAGATAAAACGTATAAGATATTGATATAAAAATAATATATCTACCACCATCCGAAAGAAAGGGAAAAAGAAAAACAGAGGAAGGGAAGGGAAGAATGAAAAGGAAGATATGTCATAGAAGATACTCAGGGAATCAAGGAGAAAAACTATTTGGGTGATGGGGTTTTTTTATTTTCTTTCTTTTTTCATTTCTTTCCTCTAATTTATCATTTCTGATTTTATATAATGTATATGAATGAAAACTTTCAATAAAGATCATTGTTTTAAAAAAGAAAGGAGAAACTGAAGAGTGAAGCCAGGTGATGCTTAGTATCATCTTCCACCTCCAAAATATCAAGAAGCATATTACAAAATACAACAATTTTTCTCCACAACCAAGTTTTGGGATCCAAGTACTAAAGGATTACCCTTGTTCAAATTCCCTGCTAGTTTAGGTTCCCATTTTACTTTGGGGCCCTTCCACACAGCCTTATAACCCAGAATATCAAGGCAGAAAATCCCACAATATCCGCTTTGAAATGGATTATCTGAGTTCACAGTCAGATAATGTGGGATTTCCTGTCTTGATATTCTGGGATATAGGGTTGTGTGGAAGAGCCCTTGGTTCCTAATGTTTATATCTGGGCAAAATCTTCCATAGTTACTTGATCATACAATATTTAATTTAAAAAGACACTGTTTATTTTAAAACTGGTTTAAAACTACATTATATGTACATGTGGCCTAAGTCATTCAGGTGAATTGGCCCTAACTAGTGAATGAAAGTGGCAAGCATCACCACAAGTGGTATAAGAATAGCATTATGATAGCATGAAGTCTACAAAGAGAGCTGGCTCATCCATATAAGCAAAAGATATGTGAGCATGAACATATAAATAGTTGTTTTCTCAAGTACGTCTCCATTGTGTATTTCTATAAAATATACAGTATACCAAGTTGTTGCATAATGCAATCATTAGATAAAAGATTATAAGACCTCATCACAATAGAGCAGTGTTTCCCAACCAGTGTGCCGCGGCACACTAGTGTGCCGTGAGCGATCAGCAGGTGTGCTGTGGAAAATTGGCACTCTTTCTCCTCCTAGCAGCTCTTTCTCCCTCTTTCCCTCCCCAATGATCCTCCCCGAGGCAAAGGAAGGGCTCCGCCGAATGCCGGAAGCTCCATGTCAGTGAATTGGGCAGTGAGCAAACCTGGAAGCATCGGGAGGCTGAAGCATTCACAGGTTTCCAAGAAAAAATTGAGCTTCTCCTCTTGGAATTTTTTTTTTTTACTATTTTACTGGATTTTTCGAGAGTTGCCCCCCAAGGAACTGCTTATAACAGCTACATGACATCCATAGTTATCTGGAAGCAAGTTTCACTCAGGGTGAAATTTCACAAGGGTCTGGAGAACAAGCCCTATGAGGAGCGGCTTGAAGAGCTGGGCATGTTTAGCCTGAAGAAGAGGAAGCTGAGAGAAGACATGATAGCCATGTATAAGTATGTGAGAGGAAGTCATATATATGTTGTGTTCATCGAAACAGGACCAGGTTTCACACTGAGTGTATAAATACATTTAAAAACATATTAACTATATGTATTACTGTGTTAGAGTGTCATTTTGTGTCATTTTGGTTGGTGGTGTGCCCCAGGATTTTGTAAATGTAAAAAATGTGCTGCGGCTCAAAAAAGGTTGAAAAACATTGCACTAGAGAATGGACCCATTCTGGTTTCTGCCTCCTGCAGAATTCTGTGGTTTGCAGTTTAGTGGGGCTGTATAGTTTAGTGAGGCATGCCCCCTTATTAGAAAAACACTCCTGCAAGTTCCAGAAATTATTAGGTATTTGGTGGTAAGTTAGGTAGGTAGTTTTTCCCGAGAATGAGGTTTTGTTGTTTGCTGGAACTGCTATAATTATTAATAACAATAATCTTTTAAAAGTACTAATTTGATGAAAGAGAGTAGGGAGAAGTGATAAGAGAAGAAACTAAAGCTTTAGTATAGGTCAAAGGTTGACTCAAAGCTCAGAACCACCCTAAAAGAAAAGCACACCCACAAACGCCACTCAAGGAGCCGCAACCAGCAACCACATGGTCCAGCTCTGTTAAAAACAACATGGCAGCTGAGCTTTTGTCATTGCAGGCATCCAAAAAAGCTGAAAAGCTGAAGAAGCCAAACGAAAATGGCCAAAACAAATCTGTGCACAAGTCTAACATTCATATCATTCCAGCCATTTTCCCTGCAGAATGAATGAGTAGTTGTATGAGAGACAGATTTTCATATACACTATTCATTTCCACTAGACTACAGCTCTTCAGAGATCTCTATTAGTACTATTGGTACTTAGCTGTATATGGAGTCATGTGATTTTTCTGGGTGACATCAAGTTGACTCCAAGAAGACTATAAAAAACTTCTGGAAGGAGTGTAAGAACCTGTTAAAGGTTGCTCTTCTTCCCTTCGAAGAGGAATGGCAAAAATTATTACTTCCAAGGTGAAAAGCAGCCCCTTTGTCATTTAGTTCAATAAAACTTTGGCAGATAGGACATAAACAAAAGCAGCCAGGCTTGCCAAGATACTCACAACTCTTTTATTTTGTCTTTGTCACAGACAGATTCATTTTAAAAAAAAAAAATTGAAGCTTTTATTTTATTATAGTTTTAACATATTCAGTATTTAAACATTGTTATACTTAACACTTTCCCTTAACAAGTTGTACAGAACATGTATATCTTAATGCCTATAGCAGGATTATATTGCTATATTGCAATTATTCCGGATTATAGTGGAACGTTATATAATTCAGTTCAAACATATAACCTGGGATCAGATCCTGGGACAATGTAGGACAGTGTAGAAGGGGCCCGAGTCTACAATGCCAGATAATCTGGGAAAAGATCCTGGGATATAGGGCAGTGTAGACCCATCCTCTGAATGAAGGTTCTGTATTATCTCATTGGATTACTGTTTCAATCCATACCCCTTTATATATACCAGGCCTGTCCAACAGACGGCCCGGGGGCTGTACACGGCTCCCTAGCCCCTTGGCTATGGCCCCTTACCCTCCTGCAATAAATAATATATTTTTTAAATATTTTTAAAATATTTTTTCAATTAAAAATATTATTTATTATTATTATTTTTGGTCCCGCCCCTTGGCTTTCTATTGGCCACCTCCTCTTCTCCTGAGGGAGGGGGCCAATGGGAGGGAGTGATGTTTCTTGGGCCCCACCCCCTTGGCAGCAAACAGGAAGAGCAACCCGGCCGCATGGCTTTCCCCCTCAGCAGCGCCGCTTCCTCCTCCTTAGGATTGCTGCTGCTCCGTCTGGGAGGCGCTCAGGCCCTCAGCGCCAGGGAAGCAAAAGGGGTTTTGGAGGGCGGGAGTGTGTCTGAGAGCATGAGTGAGTGAGTGAGTGAGTGAGTGAGTGAGTGACAGAGAGAGAGAGAGAGAGAGAGAGAGAGAGAGAGAGGAGAGGGACCTGCCCTGGGCACACCTCTCCCCAGCGCAAAGGGAAGATCTCTCTGGCTCTCTCAGACGCACACGCGCACACACACAAGCCCCTTCCTTTCTGACCCCTTCATTTGCATTTCATGAACTGTCTCTTTAATGAGAAGGAGAGAACTGGCCAGCCATAGGAGAGGGGAGGAGGAGAAAAGGAGGGAGGGGGGAATTGAATGAGAGGGAGCTCAAGGAAAGGCCTCCCACCCCCTTTCCCCCTCCTTTTCCTCCCCAGAATTATTTACATTCTTTGCAATTACCTAAGTTTACTTTGATGACTTGCACTGAATGGAATCAGCCAGGGGTAAACTGGCAGAATGAAAGCACACAGACCTTTCAACTGCAAGGCCATTCAATGCTGATCAATGTGGCCAGTGGAACAGTCATATATTCCAGTTCAAAGCAGAGATTGTGGGATTTTCTGCCTTGATATTCTGTATATTTATGCCCCTCATGTGTTCCATCCCTCCCTCCCTCTCCCCTTATTTAAATAATATAATATGTAATTGTATATTTATGCAATGCCAGGGGCAGGGAAATAATATAATATGGAGCTGGGGGAGGGGAGGGGCAGAGCCGGGAGGGAGGGGCGGAGCCAGGGCTTGGCCCCCCAGGTGATCAGTGACCGGAATTCCGGCCCAAGGTCCAGTAGAAGTTGGACAGCCCTGACCTATAGTATTTCATCCTTCGGCTTCATTACATATTGTCCTATCATCCAGTGCTGACCCTTCACCTCAGACCAGCCAATTATAATACTTATTTCCAAAAATCAGTTGTTACTATTACAGGTTTTGTCCCTTTACCTTCTATATATACATATTCTATCAATTTTCCCCAAATCTTCCCAAAATTATCTTTTTAAAATAATCTTCTTTTAACCTTTATGCGTCCTGTCAGTTTATCATTTATTGCAATGTCCCAGATCTCCCGATACCACTCTTCCAGTTGACATTCCCCTCCTTCTTTACATTTTTTTAAGCTATTAACAATCTTGCTGCTGTTACCAGGTTGGCAATTAATTCTTTTAGTTCTTTTGGTATATTAACATTATCAATAAATGATAGCAGTGCTATCTCCGGTGTTTCTGTTATCTCTATTTGGGTGATTCTTCTTATTTCTTGAAATACATTTCCCCAAAATTTTGAACATATTTACAAGACCACCACATGTGTATATATGTGCCAGTTTCTTGACAGCCTCTCCAGCACTGCTTAGAATGTTTCTTGTTGATTTGATTTAGTCTAATTGGTGGAGATACCATCTCTACACCACTTTGCATTAATTCTCTTTTATTCTTATTGACATATTTTTTAATATATGCATGTTCCACATTCCTTTCCAGTTTTGTGAGTGTATTACATTATTACAATCTGACTCCCACTGTAGTAGTAGTGAGGAAGATGCTGGGTCAATAGCATCAAGCAATAGTATGGACTGGGGTGTGGATCTGGGTGATCAAGAGTCTGCAGCTGGAAGGAAAAGGGCTGCTAGTGATTCTAGTGTGGAAGGATTGGAACAGAATCCGGCAGATACTTAGAGCACCTTCTGATTCAGACACTTTCCAAGGTTTTTCTGGGAAAGAAGAAATGGGGTCAGAGGAAAGCGATACAGATTTGGATTCAACATTGGTTCAGGAAGTAAGGGATGTGTGTAATGAAGAGTCTAATTCTGACACATTTTGTGGGCATGACAGTGATTTATACTGGCCTTCTGGGGGTTCAGAAACAGATTGGAACACTTTAAGCATGCAACAGTGTTGGCAAGAGTGGAGACAAATACAGAGCACTGCAGCTGTAGGAAATACAGCAGCTGGTGCTCATGATCAAGGAGACTCTTCAGAAAACAGTGATGTGTAAGTGCTATATAAGAAATGAGTTTTGGGGCTGTCTTTGCAGCAGTCAAAGAGTTGATGTCTGGTTCTTGTCTCCGACTCTCCTGTGTTCCTGATGTCAAGTACCTTGTTCCAGTTTCCTGATACTCTTACCTGCCATGTGTCCCTGAGGCAGGGCTTGCTGTCCGCTGTGTTTACCTCCTGATTGCCTTGGACAGTCTCCTCCTTTTCAACTACCTTTCTCCGGATTTGGACTTCTGGATTGGACTAGTGATTACGCTTTTGGATTCTCCCTTCAGGACTTTGCAGACGGACGTCAAGTGTTTGCTTTGGCCTGTTTTGTTGCTCTATTTTGTGAGACTCTTTCCTGGGATTTTTGAGGGATTTTTGAGCCGAGTTGGCTACTTTTTTGTTCATCCTTTCTCCAGCTATTGTTAAATAAACTTGTTGTTATCCCCTTTTACTCCTGGGTCTGGCCTTGAAGTCTCTGCATCTTAACACCCACATTCCTTTGAGGTGGACCTGCTCCAGGGCTCCCCCCAACAGCATTTTGTAGATATTACTTGTTATACCTTTTGTTCTTTCATTTCCTTCTTTTCTCCCCCATTGGTTAACCATTTTTTCAAATTTGGTAAGTTCTCTATCTCCTTTATATTTCTTTCTTATTTCCCTTAACCATCCACAGACAGATTCAAAGGCACATTTTCCAGTTCTTTTTCCTCCCCCCTGTCTGTTGGATGATGGGATAATGGGACATGTAATCCTCTATATCCACAGGTGCAGAGAAACAGCAGAAGGTGGTTGATGGTTATTTGAGCAAACAGAAGCAAAAAGAACAAAGTTTGGCTTCTTGTAAAAAAATATGCACAAACTTTAATTTACAAATATAGTTCCAAATAAACAATAAATCAGCAACATGCCCTTTAGTTAAACAGTCTTTGTGGGAAAAGAAAAAACAAACATATAACGGAGTTCTTCTTCAATACACTCCCACATATTCTTCAGCAACAGGCTTCTGTGTTAACTCACACAGTATTGCAGCTCCCAGCATACCTGTCACCATTACAGCATTACAGCAGTTTATGAAAGCAATAAATGCATTTCTCCAAGCTCCAGCATTATAGCAGTATAGGAATCCATTCCTCCAAGCTTATGAATGCATTTCTCCAAAGCTTATCTCGAGGCTTTCCTTGCAGCTCCAGCAGCTTTTCCAAAACTACTCTCGAGCCATTCAGCATATCAGCAAATCAGCAACAGCCAGTGCATCAGCCAGGAACTCCAGCCAGCAAAATAGCCAGCATAGACAGTTAGAGCCTCCAGCATATCCAGTAAAAGCCTAAAGCCTAACCCAATCTGTAACAAATGAGATTTATACAAACACAGCTGCCACACCCTACTGGAGTTAGGCAAAACTCAGCTGCAGCTATTCAGAACACACCTACAGTAGTCCTACTACAGCACATAAACCAAAAGAAACAGATACTCACAACTCAAACAATTGTTTTATATCAGGGGTGCTCAGAATGGTGATCGTGATCACCAGGGTGATCTTTGGGCCTCATCCTGGTGATCTTCAGGCCCCTGACCAGGTTTTTTTTGCTGTTGGTCCTCTTCACACGCCCCTGCACGCTGCAAAGAAGTCCTCTCTTGTTGCTCCTCCCCGCTCCCTGCTCGCGCACCACCTCCAAAAGCTCCAGAGTCCAAGAAGCAGAATGGGCCCCTCTTTTGGATTCCTCCACCTCCCTCCATCCTTCTCCAGCCACTCAGAGTTGTAGGAGACCAAAGGGGGCAGGCCTGGATGACGCAATGCATGGCTGGCCCCGCGCGCATGCACAGAAGGGCCCATTCTGCCTCTCTGACTTCTCGTGAGCTCTTGGAGGCGGCACACATGCTGGCGGCATGGAAATAGGAGCAACGACGGAGAAGAAGAAGGACGCTTTGGGGTCATTTCCTTACCGCATCTCAAAGGTCGGTCTTTTTACTTTGGGGTGGGTGCTTGATTGATCTGCGGCATGTCTCTTTGTTTATTTTTAATGTTTAAAAATGGCCTTTTAGCTCCTAAGCCTCTCTGCTTGCTTTGTTCCTTGAGAAATATATGTTGGCGAATATGGAAATGTGGAAGAAATGGGGTGGTTGGATGTATTTTTGCATGCCCCTTGTTTACTTTGCTGACTATTAAATGGCCTTGCAGTTCAAAAGCCTCTCTTCTTACTTTCTGGCTGATAATATGTGTGGTAATATGGCAGTGTGAGAGAAATGGGGTGGTTGGATGTATTTTTATGCTCTGTTTTATATTGTTGTTATTAAATTGAAATGTTGATGTTTTATAACTTCATTTTATGTAAACTGCCCCGAGCCTGCTGGAAGGAGCAGTGCATAAAAATGAATAAATATAAATAAATAAATAAATAAGAAAATAGTTATACGTTTTACATTTCTGGGCAGGTGATCTTTGGGACTTGGTTTTTTAATCAGTAGCTCCCATGCTGAAAAAGTGTGAGCACCCCTGTTTTATATCTCTACATTCTGACACCCCCTCCCCTCTCCACACCTCCCTTTTTAATCTCTCTCCAGCCCCATCCTTTCCACACACCTCCCTTACAATTACCCTATTGCTTGTAATCAAAGTCTCTCAAACCTCTGCTCACATTTTCCTCCTTTGGAAAGGTGAGTGTTTCTTTTCCCTAAGGGCAGTTCCCCCATTACTGCTCACACTCATACAGTATACTTATAAATTTAGGTAGATAAAGTGCCACTTTCCGGTGCAATAGTTCTGGAAGAGTTTAAATTCTGCCAAATAAAACTATGGATGTGACAAACACACATTTGTAAGCATCTGTACCTTCTCAAGTAAAAAGAAAATAAAGTAATAGAAGCATTCTTTCAAGGCTTTTTTTATGACCCTTGACTTTTCTAGGCTTTGTTGGTCAAGAAGAGGTGATTTGTGTTGGAAAGAAATTTCTCCCTAAAGCTACACAGCTTCCTATCTCTGCTGCAGATCCATAGATACTTTGTCTCTATATAAGATGTGAAATGACTCTCAAAGTAAAGGAACTCAAAGGTGCATAAAATAACATGGTGATTTTCAGTATCCACTTAAGAGGCAAGCCATTTGTTGACTTTGCATGTTATGTAATAAGGTGGATTCCATTTGCATAACATGATTTGCATTCGGTGGAATATCACCCAGCATTTCTTTCCTGCATTCCTGCCTAGACAACATAGAGATTTTTATGTTCCCAGCTAAATGCATCAAGTTGTTTATATATTATCTCAGGCACAGCTTAACACAACCTGGCTGCTGAATTGTTTATGAACTAGAGCTGCATAGGTAAACTTCAAATATATTGAATCTGTAAAGTATTGCTCTAATATACTGGGAAAGGAAGAACATACTTTACTGTAAGTGTTTAATGCAGCCACTGCTTTCATAATAGCCACATCATAACATGCACAAATATAATGTCATATCACCAAAAATATAAACTACCTTCCCATACTTCCGACAGTTACATTGTTTTATGTAGGCCATTTTTCCAGTTGCATTACTTGATGCACTCTATTTTTTCTAGTGTGTTTCAGTAATAAGCTTATATGACTTAAATATATAGAGCTACCAAGCACAGATAGTTTAATATCCTGATCAGTTAACTCGTTGAAGTAAAATACATTGTATATAAAGTCTAAGTATAGAATCAATACAATATGTATCCCTTTTTCAGGGATGGCATTTAGCAACTGTTGTGTTGTCCTTTCCCAGTGATTTAGACTGCATTGGACTATATCTCACAAATATGTCACTATTTGCTGGCAACACATTTTTAAAACTGAGCTGAAACATTTTTCAGTTACACCCTCTGAATAGGAGCCCCTGAATTGGTGCTCTTTCAAAAGGACACACAAACAAGAATGGGGATGTTTCTGTTCTTTCAAAATGGTAACTGCCAAAACATTGCTCATTTGAAGAAAATTCAGTGCACATTTGCAGGCACATGTGGGATAGAATCCCATAGGTAGCTTGTGTTGACTTCATTACTCCTGAGGAAATACATTGAATGACATCACAGAAGTTATTCTTTACCTCCTTGTTCAATGTCCTTGCCACTGCTTGCACAAGGGCAATTGGAATTCCAGATGCATCTCCATGGTTTATTGGGACTATGACTGGCCGATTGGAGTTCCAGGGACAGAGCTTCACTATATGTCCTCACATCACAATCCTCCACCATTGTGGCTAATATAATTATTACATCTCAATCACATCCAATTTCTCATAATGGAAAACAACTTTCATGAAATTTCCATACCATCCTGCACATATTAAAATACCATTTATTTATAAGCAATGTGATCAGCTCTTGTTTATATGGTCAAAATTGCGGGGGAGACCATTTTACATCCTCATTTTACAAGGATACTGTTGCCTCACCAAATGATTCCACAGTGTTAAGTCATGACAGGTAGGGTTGCCATTTTTTGATATAAGAAATAAGGGACATTTACGGGATTTTTCACAAAAACAAGGGACACTTCATTAAAAACTTGAAACTCAAACATTAGGTAGAAATAGTTTTATTAACAGAATAAGATAATGATTGAAACTCACAAAAGAAACTGACTTAAACCCTCTTAACAGTACATGGTATGTTTCTGCATGCTTTGTCATGCAGAAAAAACATTATCAAAACTACCTAATTTTCTCCATCTGTATTTAGTACTTGACTTTGCTGACTTTAAAAGTGCACTGTCTAAACATTAAAATAAATTTTATAAGACAGTACATCTTCATGATTATTATGTCAATAGTTAATGGTATAGTATAGTATGGGATACACAGCATTGTATAGTATTGGGATGCACAGCTAGGCCTATTTTAAGAGTAACTCTCAAGCAACCAGAAACTATCTTTATCCAACATGATCCAACATTCCCCTTGGGTAATGATTAATTAGTCTACTGTACTTTGAAAAAGCCCTGTATCGCCTCTTCCTTCCAACGGGGATGCAGGCTGTCCCTGCGATTTGGAATCCCCGGGCAGGCATTGCCGTGGAAACCGCAGCGCACACCTTCCTCTGGTGAACCCCGCCCAGTCCTGTCCTGCTAGTCAAAAATAAGGGACAGGGCCTGAAAATAAGGGACAAAAATTTTAGGGCCAAAATAAGGGACGTCCCTTAGAATAAGGGACATATGGGAACCCTAATGACAGGTAAAGTAGTGTCAAACTGCATTAATTCTACAGTCTAAATCAGGGTGTCAAAATCATTCCATTGAGGGCCACAGCAGCCTTACAGTTATTACTTGGTTATTAATAGGAGCTGGGGTTTTTTTTGCCTCTTATGTATAACATGTTTTATTCCAGCACAAAACATTATACTTGTGATATTTTGATGTTATAATTTTAATATTTTTATGGCTGCTTTTGTTTTTGTATTATGATTTATTGCCTCTCCATTGGCGCCCCCTTGTTGTGAGGGAGAGGCTTGTGTACCCTAATGAAGTTGTGAGCTATGCTGGCAGTGGCATAATAGCCACAGGTAGGGCCCCCATTCCAGACAGGTCACAACTGAAGGGTCTGACAAAGAGCGTAAATGGGCAGGGTGGGCTTGCTAGCCTTTTGGCAACCATCCTAGGAGAAGGAAAACTCTAATTTCAAACCCGGGCAGATGGTGCTCATCTAACCCTATAAGGTCAACCATCTAAGAGAAGGAAAACTCAAACCAAACCTATGACCTTAGGATCTTGCTGCCACCATCCAAGCTTGTTAGGCCCCGGCAGATGAACCTCTGGTTTAAAGGGTGAGGCCAGTTATGTGCACGCTGCGCTCCACCAGAAAAATCCATTGCACAGGCTCGAAGGACACATCCAACCTCTGAAAAGTCGTCAACGCACTTGTAGAAAGCGTGGGATGAGTCCTTCTTGAATCTTCGTTTGCGAAGAAAAGTCAAGAGAAAAGAGATGATTTATTGATTTGTGTTTGTTTTGGTTGCTATTATTACTATGTATATTTTATTTTTGTTGTAAGCCGCCCCAAGTCCCTTTTGGGAGAAGGGGTGGGATACAAATAAAAATGATGAGGATGATTATTTATGTATGACATTTATATGCCGCCCTTCTTACCCCAAAGAAGACTCAGAAGGGCTTACTACACACACACACACACACACACACAACATATTATCTCAATAGCATAGTACAATATCAGTATTATATGTAATATAAAATATATAATTATATTATTAGTATTATATTGTATTATATTTAAAATATTATATGTATATAAAATATATTCCATTATATCACACTACATTATATTATATTATTAGCATAGCACAGGAGACAAGGTGCAACTGTCCTCTGGCTCCCTCTCTCTTCACTCTGGCCCAGAGCAGCAGTTGGTTATTATTAGCTGTTCCCAGTCATGCATTGCTGTGGCCCAGTCTGGTTAAATGGAAAAGAAAAAAAAAGAAAAAGAGCAGGTTTCTAATATATTTAATTTCAGAATGCTTGTGGGTATACAATCTTTGTTGTTGTTTTACTATCTGTGCATATATAGAAATTGTCTGGTTTGCCGACTAGAACACACAACATATAATTGCCCATGTGAGAAGCAATCCATGTCTCGATCTGAACTGCACAATTCTAAAGATTGGTCCTGACCTTTGTTGATGGTGACTGCAAACACCAATCAAATTAGGAATTGCAATCTCTGAACTTAAAATGGCATATCTGTTGGAATCATAGGAATACAAGGAATGACATCTTCAACCCAGAATATCAAAGCAAATAATCCACAACGTCTGCTTTGTACTGGATTATATGTCAGGGTAGATTTAGAGCCCTTCCTTACAGCCATATAACACAGAACATCAAGGCAGATAATCCACAATGTCTGCTTTGAACTGGGTTATCTGAATCCAGACTGCCATGTAACACAGTTCAAAGTGGATTGCATACAGCTGTGTGGAAGAAGTCTAAAGAAAGACACAGGGCACCCAAATGGGCCCTAATGCAGTAAATAGGAAATATACAGTGGCATTCCTGAGGATGGGAGTGGCATTGGAGGAGGGAAGGAGCGTGGAAGGCGCCACCCCCCTCAGATGAGACAATGATTGACAATAAGGGCTTTCTTAAAAGGTTGGATCGAACTTAAGGAAACTCAATGGAGGGGGCATGATGTTCATGTCTGCACACACAAATAAACACACAGAGGCTAAGAGGAGAGGCCTGCCTTACCTGCCCATAGAGGGCTGGCTGGGTGGGTGAGTGGCCAAGGCACACTCCCTCTCTCTTGGGTGCAACTTTGGACTGAGGCAGAGAAGCAGCATTGAGAGGGGAAGACGAAGGCACAGCCCAAGGCCCACCCCCACCGCGTGCCCCCATGCAATCCTGCCTCCTTCAGGGCAGAGCGAGCAGGGCCGAAGCAATGAAAGACAGCAATAAACTATACTCACGAAGTGAACACTAAGGTAAATGACACATTTCAATTCCAACACAATTAAATCAAATTGTAACTAATTCAAGATATATGTAACAATGCATTCAGAAAGACTGAAATAGAATCGTAAACTCTGTAGTATAATGTGTGTTGCTTTGACATCCAACAGATGGTGCTGTTTTTTTAAAAAGCATATTTTACCTGTCATAGGTGTGACATCTATATAATAATAGGTATGTGAAAATATAAAAGCATGTGCCTATTCAAATGTTACATTGTGTCAAAATTTCAAAGCATTCGGTGAAGTATTTTGGGACATTTAAGGTTTTGAACAAACGAACATTTGCATTTTTATTTATATAAATTATTGTTGCCTTCAAGGGGCTGTTCAATTCATTGATAGAGAATCAGTAGCTACAAAGGGACACACACACACACACACACACACAGTGGTTGATGATCTTTATTATTTTCCCAGTTTGGTTTTCCATATGTTATTGAACAACAACTCCCATCACTTTTGATTCCCTGCCATGAGGACTGAGGATAATGGAAATTGCAACCCAACAGAACTTGTGGCTCTGAGGCTGGAGAAAGATTAAAGGATGTTTTAATATCAGACTTCATATCCACAAGCCTTGTATCAAAATTCAAACTTCACTGTCCTGACTAAACAAAACGAACTGCAGCCTTCCATACGTTACTGTATCGCAACTCCCATTAGATCTAATCATGATGTCTAATGATGAGAAATACAAGAAATGTAGGGTAGCATCTAGAGGACCATATAAAATGGCATGGCAGCTGGATTTGGCCTGCAGGCCTTGAGTTTGACACATGTGGTATGGATGTCATTAAAAATGAATTAAAAATGGCGGCGCTGAGCAGCAGTGAGGATGCCGAGCTCCAATGGGGCTTGGCCAGTTTCCCCCAATTGGCAGCATTTCCCACCACCCCAGCCACCCCAAGTTGGAGGGCTGGTCGGTGGGAACTCGGGGGTTTCCCCCAGTCGCCAGCTGGGATGCTGGTTGGTCCCCCCTGCTTTTTGAGGCCCTTCGAGCCGAGGTCGAGGCGACCCTTGAGCAGGCAACGACCCACAGGATCTATGGGACCTGTAGGAGAACCCTTCGGGGCCTGCCACTGCGGTCCCCTGTGCCCTGGCCTGGGTTGGAGGCAGTGGGGGGGGGGTCCCCCGCCCCCCTTGGCGCTGACCCTGACGGACCTTTGGGCCTTACCTGCCGCCCCTGTGGCTGCGGCCGGACGGCTGAGCAGCTGGTGGCTCGCTTGGTCGAGGCGCTGGAGCTGGGGCGGCTGCTGGTGTCCCGCTGCCCCAGGGAGGGCTCCTGCCGTCCGGACTCCTTCCCTGGGACTGGGGGAGCGTCGGCTCCTGGTGCGCCGAGCTAGCCGCGCTGGAGTCCATGGCGCCCAGGCCCCGGGGAGGCGGCAGAGGAGGCGACTGGCGTGCGGCGAGAGGCAATCGGTGAGGGAGAGGCAGGTGAGCTGCCGACTGCTGGCCCGCCATACGGGCATTTGGATTTTGAGAGGTTGGAGGAGGAGGCGAGCAACGAAGAAGAGGCGCGCCAGCGGCCAGCTGAAGGGCTGCGGGGCATGCTGCTTGGGAGCACACCGGCCCTTTGCCTGGAGCGACGGCTGGAGAGGCACCAGCGGCCCAGTGAGGGAGACCTTCCTTGTGGGGAGGAGTCTGGGGACGCGGCGGCGACCGAGGTGGAGGCGACGCCCTGGTGGAGTCCCTGGAAGGCGCTGGGCCGCGAGGCTACCATGGGCCTGTTAGGGGGGGTGTTGGCTGAAGAGGCCAAGATGGCGGTGAGTCCGAGTTGCTCGGCGTCCTTGACCCCACCCCCTCTGTCCACTCCAGGGGCCGGGACCACGCCCCTCCTGGCTACACATCGGAGCAACCGAGGCTAGCCAAATCCCCATTAGAGGCACTAAATCTCTCCCAGGTGCTGGCCAAGGTGCCTGGGGAACGACCTCGCCGCCGGGCTTGCCTTCTATTCCCTACACGGACCGCCCCCCAGGACTCTGTGCCACCTATGCCAGCTGGCAACAGCCAGGAGAGGAAGAGTGGACCAGCTACTGGGCAACTGAAGCCGCCTGGCCGACGGAGGAAGCGGCGCCGGAAGCCAAGGGGCGGCAGATTTCATCCCCCCGGCTGCACCAAGGACCGGCAGCAAGGATCACCCCCCTGCCGAGGCTGCAGACTCTCTGGACCCATTACATCCCTGGCAAACCATCCACGAGAGGGGAGGCGCCCCTCGCTCGAGCCCAGATTCAGGGGATCGTTTCGCCCCAGAACCTTTTGGAGCTCAAGCTCTGAGTGGCATGAGCATCATCGGTCGTATCCGAGGACGGAGAAAGTCACTTTTTTGACAGATCTGACCCCTTTTGCCAGATCTTTGGACAGTGGAAGCGAGGCCACCCTTCTCTCCCGTGGCTTGTTGCGGGGGATCTCCCTGAGACCCCCAGCACTTCCATCTTTTGATGGCAAGGTGGCGTTTGCCGGGCTTACCTGAGCACCCCCTTGCCATATCTGAACTCTGCCCCTTTCCTCCTCTTCCCCCCCTTCCTCCTTCTTCCCTTTCTTGTGTTGTACTGTCTATTTGATTATTGTTTATTATCCTGACTTGTGAACCGCTCCGAGCCCTCGGGGAGTGGCGGTGCTAGAAGTCCAAATAAATGAAATGAAAAAAAATGTACCTAAAATGTCATTACAATTGCAGTAATTCCCTGGTCACAGGAAAGAGTGCAATAAGATGACCAGAGTAGCTTATGTTGTAGGCCATGGCACTACCAGCAATCACACCAATTTTGTCCAAGAAAGAACTATCTTGATGTAGCTTAATTTTAAAGCAAGAACACAGAAAATATACCTAATTTCTCTTACTGTGTCTCGGGACTTTGAAGTGTACCTCAGAGCTGAATGGAAAACAAATGGCTAATTAGATTCCAACTCCCTAATTTGCTAATATTAATGTTTCTTTTTCTAATTACTTTTATAAGTAAAATATAATTAACATGCCAGTTTGATTGCAATGTAAGCAGAAGCCATCGGGGGCTCATTGACACTGTGTCCTAACATTGTGGTGTTCTTCAAGCATCTCTGCGGGTGAAAACATGAACTAGAGTGACAGATGATTTATGACAAATGAGATCCTTCATACAACAAATAATTTATGTCCTGCAAATGAAAAACTGTTGCAAGGAATCAGAAAATGAATCAATGAAAAAGGGCATTCTTATTATGCTAATGAAATAGTCATCCACAGCAAACTATTACCGTTTATGGCTGTATCCTCAAACCACTCCTGTCACAAAGGAATTCATAATGGTGATTCCAATAACTGCTGACCAGGTCTCAAAAACAAGAAGTTAAAAATAAAGTGTTAATAGATGACAAATTCACATTACTTCAAATTGGAAAATATATTATTTTATTTATTTATTTATTTATTCGGCTTCTATGCCGCCACTCCCGGCGGGCTTGGGGCAGCTCACAACACCAAAGCAACAGTGTAAAAACAACAACACAGATTAAAACATAGCATAAAACATCAATAAAACATCATGGCATGCAACAGCGATTAAAACACCTGGTGTGGAAAACAACACAGCAGGGGGCAATATAACAGCAGGGAGGGGGTGCAAAGCTACATAAAGGGTGTATTTTTCAGTTCCAGCCCAATTCAGAGGACTTCATCAGACATGTCTTCAGCAGCATCATAGGATGCTTTCACCCCAGCTGATTCATGGACCCCCCACCACCCATCACACAATGTACACTCACTTCCAGCAGTGCTCCATGGATCAACTAGGGTAAAAGTGTCTTACAATACTACACCCAGAACACGGGAGGTTCCCGTGTTCCATTAGAAACAATGGGGCCAGTGTGTGATGGGGAAGCCTTGCTGTGCGCAGGGTGAGGCACCAAGGCTGGCCCAATGTCCTGGTGATTCACCACAGAGGCTGGGAAATCACCTCGCGTAACACCATCAATGTGATAAGGTCCAGAGTCACTTTCAGGAGTCAATCATACTATATTCTTCTACACAAGAGTGAAACAGCTCTGAGTCAGGATTTCATCCTTGAGTAACATATCAAACCTGACTTATACTACAGAGACCTAGCTGAATAAAGCTGAAGAGGAGGTTGCTCTCTTTCATCTCTGTCCACCAGAGTTCTCTGTGCAGAAGTTTATCCAGATGAAGCATCCTTCACCAGGTAACCTGTTTCTCTCTCTGCCAAGTTTTAGTGTGTCTATTTGGTTGAGAATAGGGACCAACTAGGAATTCTGTTGGTGTATCAGCTACCTTGTTGCTCAATCCTTTCTCCCCCCCCCCACCTTTTCAAGCCAGGTGGAGTTGGTCTCGGTGGTGGCATTGGAGTTTATCTGGCTTGGTCTCAAACATGTACATGAGTCTGTCTTAAGTTACTTCTAGACATACCTTTCTTTATTGGGCTCGATAATGGTTATCTGGGCATGGGGAAAATTAATAGGAGTTGCAGTCATGGACAGATGCTTACCTGTTGGAATTCAGACCCAATGGGACTTAGAGCCTTTGTAAGGATGAAGGACTGATGGTTGGTTGATTAACCCAGGAGGCTTGTGAATCCAAATGGGTTCCTTCAACTTCTACTTCCATCTTGTACTATTTCCAGGTGGATTTCTCCACCTTCTACTTCCATCTATTAGATTTCTATACTTGCCGTCTTTCTTGGCTTGAAAAATGAGTTTCCTGTGAATAAACGGTTGGCATTTTGAAATTCAACCAGTCACTCTTCAGCTTTATATCTTGACCCAAGGCCAAATTTTCCTACAGTCTTTGTTTCTGCTTTGTGTCCTGCTTTTGCACCCCAATCTACAATTAATAGCAAGTCTTATTTGTGTGTGCATGATCAATTTCCTCTTGGACCCTAGCACAGAATTTTAAAATTTCTACTTCTGCCTCTGTAGTTAGAGAATAAATTTGGCTTATGGTTATGTTGATGGATTTTCCCTGAAATCTTACTGATATTATTAACACAAATTATGTATTATATTCATGGATTGCTTTTGCTTCATCTCTTCTCACTATTAGTGCCACCCCATTTTTGCTTCAATTTTAATGTTCTAATTAAAACACTGTATAATTATCTAACTCAAGCTGGATCTAAATTGCATTATAATTCTGTTAAGGACTGTATTATATGGTCAGTGTAGGATCATAATGCAGTTCCAAACTGTATTGTATGGCGGTGTTGATCCAGGTTCTAAATGTCCCATTGCTTTCTCAGCCCAAGTATTTTAATGTTTTAGTGTTTGGTTTCTTGTAATATTGTGTCTGACTTTCCTGATTCCATATTCCTATAATGTGTTGAGCAGTGTCAGATTTTCCTTTCACTTCTGAGCTCAACAACAGCCTAAGTCATTTCAGTCTGTGATCTGTTGCAACATAAACCACAGTGCTACATGTAGTTGTTCTCTGCATTACTCTAGTAAGTTATTGAATGACATCTTACCTCAGAGTTTCATTTTTTTGGCATTATATCTTGTTTCATTTCAGATTAGCTAGAAGGGTTGCCATGGTCAAAGGGGCTTCATCCAAAGGGGCTTAACCATGCTTCCTTCTTCACATTACTTATTTACTTATTTTTTATTTATTTATTTATTGCTTCAAACTTGTATACCGCCACTCCCCAGAGGCTCGGAGCGGTTTACAACAGTTTGAGTCCACAACATACAGCAATGAACACACAAAAGAAAGAGGAGGCTAGCAAGAAGGGGGAAGCGAGAGGGGTGGGGTGGGAGAGAACACAAGGGTAGGGATAGAGGGACCAGAAGCGCTGATAGTCCTATTAAGGCCCCATATTACCATTAAAAGAGGGAAGATTGGGGAGCCCTAACAGGATCGCCGGTGACCGATTGCAGGTGAAAAGAGGGTAATCCCTTGTTGTCTGAGTATGATAGCCTTCCACGTGCAGTGTCTTAACACCAGATATGTAGGTGACGTTGGAGCCCTATCCTTGACCCAAATGTTCTTCCACAGTGAGAACATGAGTTTCTATGTGGAAGATGGTCCTGTTCAGGGTTGGTTTGATGTGCCTTCCCTTTGGCACATTTCTCCCTTTTGCCCTCCATTCATGCCTCTTCGGATTCCACAGCACTGCTGGTCACCATGGTGAAAGTTTATTAAATATGGTGAAAGTTTATTAAACTGAAAATACTTTGTCTTTGCACAAGGGACATTCATAAGGTCTACATTTTGCTGTAGTTTCCAGTCCACCAACTCTATCCCCCTTCCATCCATTACAGTATCAGCCTTGAGATCTCAGGTCTCCTCTAAGAGATCCTCCCTACCTCTCAGCAGAAGGGAGATAGTTCACAAAATAGTTTCCATTTACTCCATCCGGGCTTTGAGAGAGTGAACATGGGGAGAAGTTTCATTACACCCACAGACAGTAGCCTTTTCTTCCTTCCTCTAGATGGTGACTTCTTTTCCCACAGAGTACTGGGTTCAGCTTAGCGCTGCTCCAAGTTCACCTTCCAGCATCAACAGGCCATCTGCAGCTTCCTCTGCTAAGCACTCAAACCCCTGTGGAAAGGTGTTACCCAGCTCATGGTGTTCTTCCTCCTCCAACATTATTCAGTCAATTTTTTTCCCACTGGGTCCTCAGGAAGAGTTTTTCTTTGAGAGATGGAACTTTATGTCCTGCCCTGCAGTTCTCTAGAAATGAAATCAGCTTACAGCAAACAGGAAAGCTAAATTTCCTTTTATTTCATAAAGCATACAGTGCCATTGGATAGTTTCTCCCCTCACACCTCCTCATACCTCCCACTCTGGTCCTCCCCTTCATTGTGCTTGCCCCATTTCCATGGAGACACTCGGTCCTGATCAACTCTCCTTTCTATGACTGAGCAGGAATTTGATCCATAGTTTCCAGAGTTCTAGTCTAACCACTACAGCACTCTGGCTGGCCGTAGATATCTATCTAGTATCACTATCTACCTATTAGAACTTCTATTTGTGTAATATTTCTTTCCTGTATATGGTATGGGCTACACAAAGACTATAAGAATTTAACTAGTTGTACATAACCCCCTCTACAAATACAAGTTGTGCATGTGATATCTTTATCTGGCAAGACAGCAGCACAACTTTTTAGGGAAAAAGCATCTAAAATATGCATTCCACAACATCTGGTTAGATTCCACTCAACTGCATATTTGAGCACCCTCTCTAAATAAGGGCAGAGTTGCCCTTGCACTGGCCTTTTAAGAAAAGAAACAGAAGAGCCATATGCAGTCAAAATACGTACTTTGACAGAACAGTAGCCACATGTTCAAGGGAATTACAGCAATGTGGTTGCATTCTGTGTCCATTGTGAACAATCTGCATGCTTTCCTAGGCTGTAAACTGTATAGGAAGAAAAGAAAAAAATCACAATTTATTTTCTTGACTGTTCAAACTTGCATAGTTTCATTGACAATGCCATAAACTTTTCAGTTCTCACAAATTCTCTCTAAATTTCCTTTGCTACTCTTCTCTGTTACTTAAACTAAGTTTCAGATGAAGGGAAAGAAGCCACACTCCCAATCCAGTCAGCTTCTGTACTTGGATTGAAGAAAGGTATCCAAGATACGCAAGAAAGTCAAGGCCTGGCTATTTGAGCAGGCATTTGCTGATGAAATATAAGGCTTAATTAGATATATGGAATGACGACGACGTGATGGAAACTGATTTCAACATGACGCTGAGACTGCAATTGTATGTTTTTAATTGTTAATTTGTTATTATATGGTTTTGGGTGGGGTTGCCTTGTTGCCGTGTTGTATTGAGGGCAGGGACTGCCTGTGTAAACCATCCCGAGTCGCCTTCGGGCTGATAGAAACATGACAAATAAATAAATAAATAAAGGTATCATCTTTTCAGTCAGCAAGCACCCAGCCCTGTCTTTGTGAAATGGGACAGTGTGCTAGAACATATGATATTATGACAAAAGTACAAGGGATTCCAAACCAGCCTTATACATATACAACCATTTTGCTGCATTCTATTTCAATGATATTTATTTATTTCTTCACCAAGATGAAGGTTTTAATCTATGATGAGAATGTGTCCACTCTGATTGGCTGAAACATCTGGGATGCCAAAAATGTGAAGTTAACAACACCTGCGATAGTTGGGCATCAATTCCCGTTGGCAACCGACAGGAAAAAATAAATTGATTGCCACACTTTGTCAGCTTCCTCTACCGTTAACATTGACTTCGGTTCTGAGGATATAAAGCCCTTGTGAATAAATGGAAATCCTACAGCTTATCTTTAAATCATTTTGCTATAAACTAACAGAGGAAAAAACAGTACCTGTTTTACTGTTATATGAACAGGTGCTCATCAGCTGCTCTTATAAAACCAGCTTTTACACAGTACGTATTGGGAATACTTCTGAATAGATCTAGATGCCCAGATTTGCATAACATTGCCCCTGTTGGTACAAAATCCAAGCCAGCGAATGCCAGAGCTTCAGCTTAAACCATTTAGAAAAGCACTCAAGCTTGAGATTTTCTGTATTTTTTCAAGCAATGGCTGATAGAAATACATTTTAAAGTGGATACACTGACTGTGCAGAGAAGAGGAGGAAGAAACAGTGGAGGCAAGCCAAAGGAACAATTACTGTAGAATTACTATTCGATTCAGGTTGTTTCATTCATAAGGTCTTGTTTTTATTTTTGAGCACCTCTCCCAAAAACGGGTGTCTTCCAAATGAGCTTTTCATCCAATGTCCAAAAAAGCTGAATATTTTAGGCCCATTAGCAGCAAAGTGCTAGGGCCTACAGCTGAGTGCCGAGAACTGAGTGCCTGGCGCACCCAGCTATAGGCCCTAGCAGGGCCTAGAGCCGAGCACCGAGTGCTGAAAATCAGCCGGTCAAATAGTTACCTTTCCCACTTACCTTTTGCTTTACCAATTTTTCAAAACAGCAGAAGGGTGTACCGTTTCCTGCCATCCAAATGAATGGTACAAACTGAAAACACAAAAGAAACAAATGAGACAAATACTGAGCCCATGAATAGTAGGTAGTAGGTTATTCATTTCTGCATGCCAGGGAGCCAGTCTGGTCTCTTCCAACTCTATGATTCTATTGTATTCTGAAATCTGGAGGACAGGTCAGGAAATCAAACTTTGAATCTTCTGAATGGATAGCATATATTTTACCACTGAGCTATCTTTAGATTCCCCTTAGGAAAAATGGGTGGAAGCTCATTCTTGCAGATCCTGTAGGCTTCATGAACCTTAAATATTTTAACAGTGGTTGATCGGTTTTTTAAAAAACAAACAAAACCAAAATGTGAAGTTTCAGTCTCATTACTTAGGCTTGCCTTCTTTGTTTCCACTGCCCCCCTGCCCCAAATATTGTATCAATACAGGAAATAATAAACAAGAGTATATATCCTCTGTACTAATATAAGCATCCTGACCTATAATCGTACAGAGCAGGTTTAAATATTCTACTACCCTACAGAGCTTGTTGGATTGTAACTTCTTCCAATCTTAGCCAACAGAGCCAATGGTCAAATATAGTCATTGAAGAGAAGGCCGAGGAGTGGTACCAATGTAGCCTGAATCTGATAGTGAAAGTCTTCACAATACATGGAGACTTCCAGTAAGTATCTGGCATTTTAGCTCTTAACCCAATTTTACTGTGCACTAAGGAAAATCAAGAAATACTCCATAGTTTGCAGGAAACTTCAGAGTATCCTTTGAATTTGTGGTCACCTAGACAGGTGAATCAGATGTTTTTGCTTGATTCCTTATCCACACATACACACATCACTGCCATCACTTTTTCCCTGGACTGGCCAATGCAGAGAAGGGAATGAATCACTACTTTCACTCCTCAATGGCTATGGAACTTTGACCATCATGGTCAAATCTGCGGATGCCACAATGGGATGCCTGCACAATCAGTAAGAAGGAAAAGTTCCTTCTACCTCCTCCTTGCTGATCATGTGGATACTGCATTGTGATTTCAGCAGATGTAACGACAAGGAGCTTTCACAAGGAGCTCCATTGTCAATGAGATGCATGGCAACACTGAAGCAAAGGAGATGGCCCAGGGGTCTCAGCCTGAATGGATCATTTAAACACCAAAATGGCACCGCAGAGGATTCAGGGGATGCATGTGGCCACCATCATAGTTGATTTGGGGTGATTGTTCTCTTGACTTGGGTTGATAAGAGATACAGTCCAATGATATCTAGATGGTAGCACAACACTAAAACCAGCTTTGTACCTAATCTATGTCATGGTGGCTTTATCCCTGGCTCAGAATAAGTAAGTTATGTAGATGGGGCCCAGGTCTAATGTTTTTAAGTTATGGGAGGGTAGATTTTGATTGAACGTTTAAGGAGCTTTGTGAATGTAATAACAGTTCAGCAGTGAAATCAATTTTAAAGACAAGTAGGAGATTTTTATTGAATGACTTCGATAAGAGTCAGGACAACTACCTCCTAGGGGCAATCTAGCGGAACCTTCTGCATTTACTAGGGGGTCAGACACAGTGGCCTACAGACTCTATCATTCTGTAATCCTGTGTTCAGAGTTGCAATTCAATATGACCCAGCAAGAGTGGGAGCTCTTGAAAAATACATTGCAAAAATTACAATCACAAAGGATACCATGAAAAAGGGAAACTTCTGAAAAAAGCCAAAGAGAAAGTAAAACAGAAAAATAGTATGTAAAAAGAATGGAAGGAAGGATGAATCATCAAGAAAGACAACAAATGTGTTGCCCAAAACAAGCAAGGAGTATTAGAAGTGCTTTCCCCCCTTCCAAACACATTTGAGGCAAAAGAATGACCAAGGAGATAGTATAGCTACTGCTCAATAAGGGTGGTAAAATGGTAATAGACCACAATGAAACAACAGAAGTATTTAATATTCATTTTAGTGCATTTTCACACACACACACACCACCTACAAGGAAAAAAGAAGGGAACTATGGGCTTTAATGAAGTAGCAGAGGCCTTGGCAAGAGTTCGAGATTTCAGATCAAGATTTATAAGGAGTTAGTCAGAAATCACCTATCTAACCTAAATGAGTTCAAATCTGCAGATGAACTACATCTCCTGAGTACTGAAGGAACTTGCAGCTGTACTCTCTGAACTACTTGACATCATTTTTTAAAGAAATCTTGGCAAACAGCTGAAGTGTCAAAAGGACTGGAGAAGGGCAAATATTCCTCTCTTCAAAAAGAAGATCCAGGAAACTGCAGATCAGTCAGTCTGACCTCAAAACCTGGAGAAATAGTAGAATGGTTTATACAGGAGTGTGTCTGCAAGTATCCTGATGACAATGCAGAGATCAGCAGAAGCCAGTATGGATCTATCAAAAATGAATCTAGCCAAATCAGTTTCATAAATATCAGGTTACCCAGTAGATGGGAATGCTATGGATATCAGTCACCTGAATTTATGCAAACTATTTCATAAGGTTTCCCACAATATTTTGGTTACCAAACTGCTTAAATATGAAATAGATTGGAACACTAGTCATAATTAGTTAGACAACGTTGTTCAAAGAATCATAATCAATCACTATTCTTCAGACTAAAAAGAGTTCTCGATTGCAGTGCCTCATGTTTCTATTCTACAGCCATTGCTCATCAACATAGCAGAGATGAGAATCCTTATTGGCCTTACATGTGACAGAAAATTAGAATGGGTGGCTCACACATTGCCATGTTTGTTTAAGATTATTCTTGAAGCAAATGTACACTGATCGCCCTGTTGAAAGAAAAGGTGCCACACTTTTAAGACCATGGATCTAGATTTCAATTTGTCAGGGAAGAATAATTTTTTTTGAAATAATAGAGCAGAATCTCTTAGAAGATATTTCTAGGGATGTTTCTAGGGATGAGACAACTGCCCAAAACAGGCGACTGATGCTTATAATAACATGACACAGAGAAGAAGAACTATCAAGAACCACGTTGAAAGTTTGGAACTGCACAATTGATTCTAAGGTACTTAATCAGTGATGATAAAAGAACATGGACAACAACCTTACTTTTCAGAATAGCGTTGGATAGGTTCGTTCAGAAGAACCTAAAAGTCGTAAAGAACTTCTGACTTTGGACTTCCGAAGCAGTTTTGAACCATGCAGGAAAGGTGGGAGGGGCAAATCTGAATTTCAACCACTTGCCTTTTTATCAGAAATATTCCATAATGTTCGGATGTCTCCCAAGGTCATTTTAATTTTCACAATCATAAAGCAACTTTGGTAAAGCCTAAAGATTTTTAAAATCTCATGATTTGCCTTCCCTGGTGATGCAAAGAGGGATTGATTGATTTATTTATTTATTTATTTATTTATTTATTCGATCTTGTATACCACTCCTTCCGGCAGGCTCGGGACGGTTCACATACGGCCAAACCAAACACATAAAGTACAACAATAACAATAAAACGATGAGTAGTGGATAAAATTACATAAAATGCCATAAGCAATAAGCAATGGACAGGTTACAATATCCGGAATTTCAGTTAAAGGCAAGCCTAAATAAGGTGGTTTTGCATGCCCTCCAAAATGGAATGAGCTCAGCGATGGTGTGGACATCATCCAGCAATGTATTCCATAATGTCGGGGCAGCAACTGAGAAAGCTCGTTGCCTGGTGGTAGACAGATGGCAGGAGCGAATTGATGGTACAGTTAATAGGTTTCGCTCTTCCGAGCGCAGTGATCTTGGGGGAACATACGGGGTGAGGCGGTCCCTCAGGTACACTGGCCCTAGACCATGTAAGGCCTTAAAGGTCAAAACCAGCACCTTGAAGACAATTCAGTACTCAATTGGTAGCCAGTGCAATTGCTGTGGGCATGGCTAAGCATGCTAAACTAAGCATAGCCATAGTGTAGTTTGTGAAGGCCAGGCCCCCAGTGGTAGAGATTGCAAAAGGCCCTGCTGTTAAAATACATTTCCCACACTGCCTTGCTGCTCATTAGCCAAAATGACTGAATGACCCCTCTCCTAGCTGTCTGTAGCAGTCTTTGTCTAAATATAAAATAAACTGATCGAATCTTCAAAGGTGTCTCAAGAGAAGGCAACAAAGCATCCCTGCAATAAAGATATGTGTGTCCACCACAAAAGGGGAGCCTCCATGACTCCCCACACCTTACTTTTTGGCAAAACGTGTGCCTTGGCTCCCCATGCCCTGCGTCCCGATGTTTGCCATTATTTGCCACCATTTGCCATGAATATTCCTTTTTTCCATTTTTTCCTGGCAGGGATCGAACTTGCGACCTCCCAGTTTTGGGGGCGGTGCACTCTCTCTGAGCCAGCGATTGCCTTGTAGCAAATATCAATTCGGAATTCATACTCATTCACTTCCCAGCAGGAAAGAAGGGGTCAGTCTAGATATCCCTTGATGGGGTCTGTATATAATTTCTGTTCTCCCCCCAATTTAACACAGTTTGTACCACACAAAGTTTCTGGAGTAGAACAACTACTTTCAAAGTAAAAACCACCCAATGAAGCAGGAAATAGCACTTTCAAACCAGGACCAGATTTTCTTTATTAATAAAAATGTTCTTAATTAATTAATTAATTAATTCGATTTGTTAGTCGCCCCCTCTGATAGGCTTTGAAACTTTTCCCTGGCAGGGATTAAACTCACGACCTCCCGGTTCTGGGGGTGGTGCACTCTCTCAGTGAGCCACTGACTGCTCTGTAGCAAATAGCTATGTATAAATATGTGAAAAGGTGTCATAAGAAAGAGGGAGCAAACTGGTTTTCTGCTGCTCTTGAAACTAGGACTAGGAGCAATGGGTTCAAATTACAGGAAAGAAGATTCTACCAGAACATAAGGAAGAATCTCCTGACCATATGAGCTGTTCAGCAGTGGAACTCTCTGCCTCGGAGTATGGCAGAAACTCGTTCCTCTGGAAACATATAAACAGAGGCTGGATGGCCATCTGCCAGGAATACTTTGATTGTGCTTTTTCCTGCATGGCAGGACTGAAATCAACTTACAAATTAAAATAAATACAATATAGTGAAAAATCCAAAGAATCAACATCATATAATTAAACCTCAAGTCGTTTTAATGAGCTGCAGTGCTTCCAGAAATATCGTTAATCTAGCTTTCTCAGGTCCAGAAACGGTGAAATGCTTTTCCTGGAAATCTCCGGATGGGATAGATGGAGATAAGTATATATTGTATATACTGTATATACTGTATATTCTGGTTTTGTTTTTCATTTTAAGACATTTTGGCTGATTCAAGAATTGTCCACAGAACTAATTGCAGTTGCTCACCACTGAGAGAATCCACCTCCTGGCAAGTTGACATATGCATACAATCTAGACTGTATCAGTTTACAATAGAAAGACCAATCGAAAAGGAACAGCTTCCACAAGATTGTCTACTTGAAACCTTTATCCCTAACCTCTCCTCCTCCTCCTATCAAGAATTTCCCAAGTGTTGGTCGAGGAAACCACGGGGAGTTTAAAACACAATAAGAAAACAAAGTAGAAATAGTTAAAAGAGCAAGATTTCCTGTTGTGTGTCCATATGCATATTTAAATCTATCCATCTGTTTGCAATGTGCAAATGATTTCCATGTATTTCTTTCAAATGATTTATATGGTAGCTTTCACTGTTCTTGGTTATTCTGTTTCTTTCCCCTACCATCTTCAAGCATGATTGGTTGAAGGCCAGACTATTTCCACTCCCTAATAAAGCAAGATTTAATTCTCGAAGGTGTTAAAGAATATATTTCTGAAAAATTCCAAGGGCAAAAATTGAAGTCTTCAATATATGTGTCGGATTTTCTAACTGTAATACTTATTTGTTTACTGTGATAGGAATATGCTTCCATCTATTGCAAAACAAATGGGAAGGCAGGGAGAGGGGGAGAGGGAGAAAGGAGAAGAAATATTTAGCCCCCATGGAGGGAAGAACACAGTTTTCATTGGCATTTGAGTTAAATATTAAAGTTAAAGTAGATTTAACGGAACATGCTGTAAAGATTGTCAGTGCTCAGAGGAGGACCAAAGTGGGGAAAAGGGGCAATGAAGTAGTGGGGGAGAAGAAAAGTAGATCTTTGGGCCAAAGAATATAACTACTTGAGTTACAGATTGGTTGCATATGGAAAATGGCAAGCCAGAAATGTGGAACAAAATTATATTGGCATTGTTGTGTTGTCTAAGGCATGCTACAAGCCCATTCGTATTGTTGTACTGCCCGCAGCTAGGCCCTGTCAGGTTAAGATTTTACTTAATCAACAGGCATTGATTTTTGTTTCCCCTGTCTGTAGCCAAAGTGTGTAGAGGGGAAGTTTCCTTTGTCATACTCACATTCAGGGATATTTAAAATGGTAATGCTAAATAAGAATAGACTGATTTAACCCTTTAGAATAGATGGGAAAGGAGAGTAACAGGGTCTATACTGAGTTTTCATATCTGAATGTCAGTTGGGACCTCATCAAATTCCAGCATTGTAGCATCCCAGGTTGCTTTCAGCATGCTGGGAGGACAGAGCCTACTGAAGCCCATCAGATGACATGCTTCCAGCATGTTGGCAGCATGCCAGAATGCTGTCCAGATAACACGAGGTGCGTCCCGTGTTCTCATAGGGGGAAGCCAAGTGGCGACATTTTTCCCTGTGGGATAGGCAAGGGGGTGATGTGTGTGATGTGGGGCATGGGGCAACAGTTTTCCACATTGGCCTGGTGACCCCCCCCCCGGCTATTGCCCACAAATTAGACTTCAATGTGATGATGTCCTTGGTCTGGGTGGCATTGATTCTATTTTATAGTTCACCTTTCTCCAAACAATCATGCTTCTTAAACTGTGACTCCTGATCCCAAATGGGGTCCTATTCACTCAATCTTGCAGTCTCCAATAATTTTTTTTTTTTATAAATATTTTTATTAAGGTTTTTACAATTTATGGTACAAACAAGAGAGGAAAGAAAAAAAGAAAAGAAAAAGAAAAAGAAAAAAAAATAGATTGGTGAGCGGAGGGAGATGCAGGGAAAGTAGGGAAGAGAGAAGGCAGAAAGAGAAAGAAAAAAAAAAGAGGAGAAGGGAAAGTTCTTGTCCTTCCGTCCGGACGACTGGGGATTAGTCCTTGCTTGACACCTACAGTTACATTTTTACATTTAGATCACCATCAGTCTTTTTTTATCTGTTCCATTCCTCCCTAGATCCTTGTTTTGGAAAGGTAGGCTATGACGGCCTGCCAATTGATCTTGTTTCTAGGGCCTTGGTTCTTAACTAAGCAATTTAGTTGTTCCATATCCATAAGTTCCACTAGTTTTTCAGCCCATTCAATTGGTTCAGGGGCATCTTCCTGCTTCCATTTCCTGGCCAACACAACCCTTGCTGCCGCAGCCATGTAGTAAAAAATCTTGTCATTGTTGATATTTAATTTATCATTCGTCAAGTTTAGTAAATAATATTCCGGTTTAAATTCCAGTTCAGTCCCCAGAATTGCTTGGCTGTGTACATGGATCTTCTTCCAGAATTGCTTGATTTTGTGACATGACCACCAGCAGTGCATAAAAGTGCCGGTTCTCTCCTTGCACTTCCAGCACTTGTTGTTAAGATTTTTGTAAAACTTAGCTAGTTTTTGCGGGGTCTGATACCATCGATAAAACAACTTGGTCCAGTTTTCTGAGATCGGTGTTGCACCAGCATATTTCAGATTTTTTCTCCAGATTGATTCCCATTCGTTCAACAAGATGGAGTGCCCGAAGTCCTGTGCCCACTTGATCATATTTTCTTTTATGGTTTCCGTTTCGGTATCCCATTCTAATAGTTGATTGTACAGTATTCGAATCTGTTTCTTATCTTTTAACATAACCACTTCCCAGGATGTCTGGCTATAACAAAAATTATTTTTTTTGTCTCCGCTAAAATAGTCTTGAATTTGAAGATAATTGAACCATGAAAGGTCTGTACCTTCTTCTCTTAGCTTTTCCAGGGATTTCAGTCTCCATTCTTTTCCCTCTTTTACGATTAAATCTTTGTATGTGCACCATTTCTTTGAGGGTAGCTCTCTCTTATGCTGCGCTTCTAACGAAGAAATCCATAGAGGGGTCGCTGTATACAATAGATCTTTGTATCTGTTCCATACCTTTAGTAGGGCAGCTCTTATGTAATGATTGGTAAATTGTTTTTCAACCTTAGCTTTGCCATACCAAATGTATGCATGCCAGCCCCTCCTAACATCAAATCCTTCCAAGGTCAGCAGCCTTCTTTTAGTTAGCGTCGCCCAGTCCTTCACCCATGAGAGTGTTGCCGCATGGTAGTAGAGTTGTAGATTGGGAAGGGACAGGCCTCCTCGCTCCCTCTTGTCTGTTAGGTTTTTGTACTTAATCCTGGCTTTTTTCCCGTCCCATATAAATTTAAGTATGTCTTTTCTCCAGATCTCAAAGTAATAGTTTGTTCTAAGTATCGGTATCGATTGAAATAAAAAAGTCATTTTCGGCAACACATCCATTTTAACTGCCGCGATCTTCGCCTGGAGGCTTAGGTTCAGGTTTTTCCAGCTTGACAGCTTCTTCTTTATTTCATTCCATGTTGGTTCATAATTATTCTTCGCTAGTTGATTATTTTGTGAGGTAATATTAATACCAAGATAGCGTACTTTGTTTGTGACCTGAATATTTGATTGTTCTTGTAGCTTATCTCTTGCTTCCTTCTTTAGGTTTTTTGTCAATAATTTTGTTTTCTCGTAGTTGATTTTAAAACCAGCCACTGCTCCGAACTCTTGAATTTTTAAAATCCAATGCTGGATGTTTTCTGCTGGATCTTCTACGATGAACACCACGTCATCGGCGAAGGCTTTAAGTTTATATTCTTCGCCCTGCACCTTCAGCCCTCTTAGTGCCTTGTCCGATCTTATGGCCTGCAATAGCAGCTCTAGTGTCAAGATAAATAACAGGGGGGAGATAGGGCACCCCTGCCTGGTTCCCTTTTGAATTTGGATCTTGTCTGAGATGTTCCCGTTGACTATAATCCTTGCGTACTGTTTGGAATATATTGCTTTTACGGCGTTGGTAAATTGGAAACCCATATCTCTCTCTTTTATTGTTTCCAGCAAGAATTCCCAGTTCGCATTATCAAATGCCTTTTCAGCATCTAAAAACAGGAACCCCACCTCCTTTTGTCTGTTGATGTCGTAGTACTCGATTGCATTCAGAATCGTTCTGATATTATCACGCATCAGTCTGTTTGGGAGGAATCCGGTCTGGTCCTCCTGGATTGTTTCGCTCATAAAGATTGATAACCTTTTGGCCAAAATTGATGTGAAGATTTTATAATCGTTGTTCAGCAACGATATTGGCCTGTAATTTCCCATGTGGCTTGCAGCCGTCTTCTCTTTATGGATCAATATTATGCTGGCCTCACGCCACGATTCTGGTATAGGACCACCCGCTAGTATGTTGTTTATTAATTCCTTAAGGTGGGGGGCTAATTCATTTATTAAGGTCTTGTAATAAATTGCTGTCAAGCCGTCCGGACCAGGGGCTTTGTTGGATGGGAGTCTTTTGACAGCATCTTTAACTTCTTCCAGGCCTACTGGTTTGTTTAGTATATTTCTTTGGTCCTCACTTATTTTCTCCAGCTTTTGTTTGGATATATACGATATCACATCCTCTATTTTTATGTTATCTTTTTTATATAGTTTTTTATAAAATTCCTCGAAATGTCGAGTTATCTCTTCTTCCAGAAGGATTTCCTTTCCATCACTTAACAGATGTGTTATGTATTGAGACTGTCTTCTTTTTGCTAGCTTCTTGGCCAGAAATCTCCCTGGCTTGTTAATATCGGCAAAATGGTTCATTTTCATATATCGTAAGTTCCTAGCCATTTGGGAAATCTTGCAGTCTCCAATAATTGACAATAGAAAAGGGTTTTGAATGTCACCTAGTGGGTGTTTTAGACTTTTACACAAATCTGTTGTGAAGTGTTTACAGTGGAGTCTGCAGAAGATGCTTCAGCTGTACTTCATAAAAAGTTTTTTTTAAAAAAAGGTAGGTTACATACCTGGGACCATCTTTCTTCGAGTGGAGCTCTGTGAATCCACACTTATGAAGTCTGCGTGCCAAGCAGGCTTCCAACGGAAACTTCCCAAGTTTAAATTTTTCAAGTTTTGGCGGTAACCCCGCCCAGTGGTCCCGGAGGGCATAAAAGTGGCTCTGTGCGTGCCCACCACATTCCTACGCCACATAGTAACGAGGAAGGGGCGGTTTGTGTAAGAGGGGACGGCCAGGCGGGTTAGTGTGGATTCACAGAGCTCCACTCGAAGAAAGATGGTCACAGGTATGTAACCTACCATTTTTCTTCGTGGGCTCTGTGAATGCACACTTATGAAGAACTAACAAGCTGAGGTTCTGGAGGTGGGAACAAACCAACCAAAGTTCAAGAACCAAACAACAAGTTTATTGCAACAAGCAATCGTAATAAATAACTGTGGTAAATAAGAGATGGAAGCCTGGCTCCCATCACCTGAAAACGTAGTGCAACAAGCACCATTCATGCCAGGCACGCAGGCTTCACATTACCATAAAGTGCACAAGGAAAATAGTTTGGTTTTTTTTTCCACAGCAAGGAGGAAAATAGTAACATTTGTTGTATTAGCTACTTTTTAACTTCTTTGGTTTATCACCCTAGACTTGGCTAAATTATTCAAGACAGACTTGTAGTACTTATTTCCCATCCTAGCATTTTTGCATCTTGAACAGATTTACCACCCCACTGACATGGAATACCCCCATCACAATGGTTAAGTACCATATATAATAATTTATAATCATTAGGGTTGGATAAGTTCATTTATAAGAGCCTGAAAGTCAGGGGGAAACTTACAAAATTTGACTTCTGAAGCAGTTTTGAACCATGCAGAAAAGGTGTGGGTGTGTGGGGGGGGGGGGATCCGAATTTGAATCACTTGTCTTTTTTTTCAGAAATCTTCCATAATATTCGAATGTCTCCCAAGGTTATTTTAATTTTCACAACCATTAAGCAACTTTGGTAAAGTCTAAAAAGTTTTTAAATCTCATGCTTTCCCTCCCCCAATGATACAAGGAGGAATGAGGTGGGCATGGCTAAGTACAGCCATTGTAGTTTATGAAGGCCAGGCCCCCAATGTTAAAGAATGCAAAAGGCCCTGCTGTTAAACCACATTTCCCACACTGCCCAGCTGCTCATTAGCCAAAATGGCTGAAGTACCCAAAATGCTATAGCTGTTTGTAGCAGTTGTCATCTAAATATAAAATAAACTGATTGAATCTATAAAGGTGACTAAAGAAGGCAGCAAAGCAACAAGCAACTTTTGCAAAGCCAAGAGAACATAAACTGCTTAAAAACCAATCATTTCACTTTGGCCTGATTGTGATGAACAAGGCAGTGGGGTAGCGAGCCACAGCCAGCCAGCTCTTTACATCAGTAAGTAATTTTTTTTAAAAATAATGATTGATTGCATCTTCAAAAAGGAATAAACAGATGGATGTGCCTTGAGGGTCCCCTACAACTCAACAGAGAAAGCAATTGGATGTCAGGAGAATTTGGATGGTGCCTTTCTGCCCAGAAGAAGGGGGTCAGTCTAGCCGTCCCTTGATGGGGTCTGTTCTATGATTTCTGTTCTCCAATTTAACAGTTTGTGGCACACAAACAAAGTTTTTGGAGTAGAACAACTATTTTCAAAGTAAAGATCACCCACTGAAACAGAAAATAAAAGTTTCAAACCAGGAACAGATTTTATTTATTATCAAAAATGGGTTTTTTAAAATAAAAACTTTGTAAATCCATGGATAAATCAAAGGCTATGAAATTTGGTGAGCTAACAGTGCTTGATGGGTTCTACCACTGTATCATCAGTATTGCTCTAAAATGAGGGAGGGAGAATCCCCTGAAGTTTCCCCAGTGTCAGTGCAGTTTTTTTCCTACTGTGCATGCGTGTCTGCCATTAACGAAATAATTCAGAAGTTTTGGAAAGTTTTGATTTTTTTAAAAATGGAAGTGACTGTAGAATCGAACCACCAGTGACTCCTACATCCAAAACAAGTTTTGAACCATTTTTAATCAATCAAGCCTAATAATCATGTATAAATTGACTTCATAGAAAGTTGAGGGCAGGTTTTGGGACCCAAATTATGCATTTTGATATGACCCATGGATAAATTGAGGGCCATTCTGCTGAGACAGGAATGCACCTGTGCTACCTCATGGATTCAACTGCCCTGATCTCTACTACCCTTTTCCCACCCAAGGATTCAGATGTGGTGCCACAGCAAATAAAGTAGAGTGGGTCAGTGCTTCTTTTGCATTCCCCCAAGACAGTCTAAGCTCTTGCCATTCACAATTCTACATATGACCTCTTCACACGGTGACGCTTTTTTTAGCATCCTAGGATGCTTCCCTGCCAATCCAGCAATGGATGGGCATGCTGCCATCATACAACATTGCTTGACTTCTGACAGAAGCCCTGTTCACAACCATAGTGGAAGCATCATATGACACTTCCCTTGTTACATGGGAGGATTCTGCATGGCTTCCATGACACTTCCCACATGTGATGGGGGAAGCATCGCCACTAAATTGTCTATACTTATGCACAAATATATAGAGTAGATTATTGCTATATATTGTAGATGATTACCAAAAGAAACAAATGAAAACAAGTTGGAAACAATTTAAAAGAGAAGAGGTAGACAAATCCATGATGTCAACACGTTCACTCCTACACAGTCAATTGTTTAAAGCCTGTCCTGAATAAATTTGCCTAGGCAAGCAAAATAAAAAACGTAATTCAAAGAGACCACAGGTGACTCTGTTGTTCTTGGGTGTGTGTTGTAGGTTTTTTGAGATCAGCTGTGATGCTGGAGGGTGAAACTTTTATTTGAGAGATGGAGTGTGGAGACCAGAGGCCACAGTGTAGTTGGCAAAAAGTACCAATCTGTTGATCACATGAACGTTCCTTGCTTAAGAATGCACAAATATGCCAATTTTATTTTGGTTGTTTCTCAGAATACTATTCTTGTCCCGTCTCAGTTAAATATCAGGTTACCAATCATTTATTTTCTCATGTAGAAATTTGTTAGTATTCATTCTGGTACAATGTTTCCTTGTGGATCAAAGTGAATTTGTATCCTTTTATCAAATAGGCATCTTTTAAGTCATAGACATTTTTTACTATTAGAGAGGGAAAAATTACAATTCACTGCTAGCAGAGAGTTTATCAGAGCATATCTAAATTGTTCGCTAATATTGGACACTCCAGTGAGTCATCAGGGAAGAAGAGATTGCATTTAAAACAAAATCTATCTTCTTTGCTGGGGTCTCATTGGATGTCTCCATCCAATATGACATTCTAGACATGCTCTGATGAACTCATCTAATAGTTACTTGATTAACTGTGTCTTTGTAACCTATATTTTCAGAACTGCACTCTGTAAAATTAACTTTTAATTCTTTCCTTATCTTTTAAAAGTGTAGGTGAATGAGAAAGGCAAGAAAAGCAAAGGTAAAAAAGTTATCTTATAGGCACCATATCCTAATGAAATAAATGATTTCACTACCAATTGGCCTTTATTTCACCAGATGAAACACAGACCTTTTGTAGGAGTGTTTGCTCATACCGACACTGAGCATGTACCCAGGCAAACCTTATCTACAGCACTGGTCTAACATTATATGGGAAACTGCATTTTAATCAAGCCTACAAATAAACCCGGAAGGGAATTTGCCATTTCGAAGCCACCACCACCATTTTTTGAAAGGAATTGGCCGGTTTCCCTTCCCTGGCCTTTTTTTCCATGTGCGGCTGTCTTTCTTTCTGCGTTAGTCCTAATACGGAGGGGAATACATCGACGTCCAGACGTTTCATATGGGGAGGGAAAGACATAGGCATCCAAACTGGGTCTTTAACCCAGTTTGAACGCAGATGTCCTCCCCTCCCTTCGCGTTAGACTTAATGCGGAGGGAAAGACATAGTCATCCAAACTGGGTCTTTAACCCAGTTTGGATGCAGATGTCTTTCCCTCCCTCCACGTTTGGCGTCCAAACTGTGTGTCTTTCTTACTGCGCATGCATGCCTGCCATTAATGAAGCTATTCCAAAATTTCAGAATTAATCTGAAACAATTTCATTCATTTATTTATTTATTTATTTCTTGGGACTTCTACACCGCCGACTCCCGAGGGCTCGCGGCGGCTCACAAGAACCAGTGGCACAGCGCCAGAGGGTTAAAACAGAACACTTAAAAACACCATTAAAACATTAAAACATGCAACAACAGTTGAAATGAAAAGCAGCAGCAAATGTAATAGCCCAGTGAATGTACAGACGAGCCTACTCACCGAAGGCCTGCCTAAACAAGTGAGTTTTGCAGGCCCGTCTAAATGGGAGTAGGTCCCTCAGGGTTCTGGCCTCGGCCGGGAGGGCGTTCCATAGCGTAGGGGCTATCACGGAGAACGCCCTCCAGCGGGTAGATGTTAAATGAGCCAACTTTACAGATGGTATTACCAAGAGGTTGGCCTCCTCGGACCGGAGTGATCTCGATGGGCAATATGGAGTGAGACGGTCCCTCAGGTACGCTGGCCCCAGGCCGTGAATGGCCTTGAAGGTGAGAACCAGCACTTTGAAGGCGACCCGGTGCTCAATAGGCAGCCAGTGCAGATCCTGCAAGATTGGAGTTATACGGCAACCTGCTGGAGCCCCAGACAGGAGCCGGGCGGCAGTGTTCTGCACCAGCTTGAGCTTCGGATCGACGACATAGGCAGGCCAACATAAAGCGCGTTACATTAGACTAGACTTGAGATCACCGTGGCTTGGATCACCGAGGCTAGGTCGATCCGGGCGAGCTCGGGGCCAGCCTCCTTGCCTGGCGGAGGTGGAAAAAAGCAGCCTTACTGGCCATGGAGACCTGGGCCTCCATTGTCAGATGGGAGTCCAAATGGACACCCAGGCTCTTCACTGACGGCGCTGGGTGCAGCGCCGCACCGTCCAGGGTCGGAAGCCGGGCACCCACCTCGCCCGGGCGGCCCAGCCACAAGATCTCCGTCTTCGCCGGATTCACCCTCAACCTACTGGCTCACAGCCATCCAGTGACGGCCTCGAGGCACTGTTGGAAATTATCGGGGACGGACTCCGGCCTGCCCTCCATCCTCAGAATGAGCTGGGTGTTATCCGCATACTGGTGACAGACCAGCCCATAACTCCGCACCAGCTGTGCAAGCGGCTGCATGTAGATGTTGAATAACAGAGGGGAGAGAATGGCCCCCTGAGGAACTCCACACACTAATGGGGAGTCCTCGGAGACCACCCGCCCCTCCTCACACGCTGAAACCGCTGGCGGAGGAAGGAGGTCAGCCATTTAAGGACAGTCCCCCTCACTCCAGCCATGGCCAGGCGGTGGATCAAAAGATTGTGGCCGACCGTGTCAAACGCTGCCGTGAGGTCCAATAACACAAGCAGCGCAGACCCGCCTTGGTCGAGCTGGCAGCGGAGTTGGTCTGTGATGGAGACCAGAACCGTCTCTGTCCCGTGCCCCAAACGGAAGCCGGACTGGAAAGGGTCTAGCCATGTTGCATCATCTAAGAAGCAGCTGCTCCATTACTGCCCTCTCAACCACCTTGCCCAGGTACGAGAGGTTTGACACTGGGCGGTAGTTGGAGGGAACCGCAGGGTCCAATGATGGTTTCTTCAGTAATGGAGCTACCACCGCCTCTTTTAAGCACTCTGGAAAGACTCCTTGCTCAAGGGAGCTGTTAATGATATTCAACAGAGGCCCATGTAACCCCTCCAGGCAAGATCTAACAAGCCAGGAGGGGCACGGGTCGAGGAGCAGGTGGTAGGGCGAGCTGCAGTCACTATCTTATCAACAGCATCTGCGTCCAGTGGCCGAAACCGGTCGAGGGTGGGCGCAGCGGAGGGCCACGGAGTCTCTAGCTCTCTTACTGTATCAACTGCGGCCGGGAGGTCCCGGCGAAGGCTCAGTATCTTGTCTGTGAAAAAGCTCTGAAAAGCACCGGCAGTGAGGGCCTGATCGCTATTTTTTGGGACGGTAGGGACCGTCGTCAGAGATCGAATTACCTTTAACAGTTGAGCCGGGCGTGAGCTTGCAGACGCTATCAAGGCAGAGAAGTATTCATTTTTGGCTGCCTTGACGGCATGCTCATAAGTCTCTTTAATTAGCTTATAAGCTGATATTGAGGCTCCGTCACGGAGTTTCCGCCACTCGCGCTCTAGCCGTCTCCTTTCCCGCTTCATGATCCTAAGGTCCCCTGTATACCAGGGGGACCGATGATTGCGGGGGCGGAGAGGGCGCCTGGGAGCAATCTCATCGAGAGCTCTGGCCAGTGAGGTGTTCCAAGTCTGGACTAGCTCATCGACTGAGACGCTGATAGACTCCAGATCCCTCAGAGCATTCAGGAACCTTTCGGGTTCCATAAGTCTCCTTGGGCGAACAAAAATCTGTTCGGCGCCCTTGCATGGGGGGGGGGGGCGGTTGCTCCACCCGGATACTTAGAGCACAGTGGTCCGACCATGGTACCTCTATAACAGAGGCTAGGTCCCCTCAACCCCTGCGCTGAACACCAAATCGAGGGTGTGTCCGGCTGAGTGTGTGGGTCCCGAGTTACACAAGGAGAGGCCTAATGTCGCCATGGTCGAGATTAGGTCCGTGGCTGCAGATGGACCAGAGGCTGCGTCGGCGTGGACATTGAAGTCCCCCAGAACAAAAAATTCGGAAGGCTTTCAGATTTAAACACCAGTGCTCCCTACCTCCGGAATGAGTTTTGAACCAATTTTTTTATATCAACCAGGCCTACCAGTTATTAATGAAGGATATAATTACAAAAGATGCTAGAAAGAAGGGTATCCTAACTCTGATGCTTTTAATCCAGTTCTTAATGAAGCATATGAGAACAAAGCATCCCAGAAAGAGGGGTATCCTAACTCTGATGCTTTTAATCCTGTTCTTAATGAAGGATAATAGGATAAAGGATCCCAGAAAGAGGGGTATTCTAACTGATGTTTGTAATGCAGTTCATAATGAAGGATATAAGGGCAAACAAAGCCAGAAAGAGGGGTATCTTAAATTCTCCCTGGTCTGGCCTCTTTCTCCACCGCCAAGCTGCTGCAAAAGCTTATGATTGACTGTTGTTGTTTTATAAAGAAGAAAGTGAAATAGTGGGTTTGGGAAGTGGGCACTGGGCTGTGTTGTGTGGTGTATCCTTGACATTTGGCAGAAAGGAAGGGTGCCCTGCCCTCTCTGCTGCTCCTGGAGAAGTTAGAGGGAGAAGCCGGGGTGGGGGTGGAGGCAGAATATTTTAAGGGGATTTTATTATTTCTAGAAAGAAAAAATCCTTAAAATCATGGGATGCCAAAGGTTGTCAAACTTTGTGGGCTAACAGTGGTAGGTTTGATTTCCAAGTGTGGCAATTTCAGCCCTCTATCCCTAAAGCTGAGGGGAAGGGGAGCCTGGGGAGCCTACCCATTGTGGTTGAGCAATGGTTGAACATTTTCATGTTTTAATACATAGAATGTAAATGTACATTCAGAAATACACCCTCTTTCAGGAGTCACACAAAAACAGGAGGGGTGCTCCGATTCAAAAAAGCTGAAATGAATACTGATTCTACACAAATGCAGAACTGTACTATACACCATGGCTGCACAACCCAAACCAATTACAAAATGTTCAATATTGGCAGCAGAACTAAATTCCTCAGTTGCTTCATATAGATATCTGTTGGCTTGTAAGGAGCTGTAGATATTAAGCAGCATAGGGAATTAAATTGAACCCTTTAATTCCCCCGTATCATAGAATCATAGAATAACAGAGTTGGAAGAGACCACATGGACTATCTAGTCCAACCCCCTGCCATGAAGGAAAAGCACAAAGTATCCCTGTCAGATGGCCATCCAGCCTCTGTTTAAAAGTTTCCAAGGAAGGAGCTTCCTAGGGTTGCCACATATTGATATAAGAATAAGGTACTTAAAATAGGTTCTTAGTCCTAGTTTCAAGGGCAGCAGAAAACAAGCCTGCTCCCTCTTCCTTATAACATCCTTTCGCATATTTATACATGACTATCATGTCACCTCTCAACCTTGTCATACTTCTAAACAATTCTTTCTGTCTTCAAAGTCTAAACCAAACACCTAATAGAATCACCTTCTCAGCAAACCTGCCAAAATCTCTAGCTATAAAGGTGAAAAATGTATGTCTCATCTTTACCATATTCCCATGACCTCCCTATGAGTATTTATTTATTTATTTATTTATTATTTCGGCTTGATAGACTGCCCTATCCGAAGCTCAGGGCGGTTTACAGCACATAAACATACCGAGTTAAAATACATAAAAACACATAAAAATGCGATATCATAAAACCAGTTAAAAATCCCACTCCCTTACAATAAAACCATAACAAGTCAAGCACATAACACTAGCAGCAGCAACGTGGCAGGGTGGTGAGATATAGCAGGCACTAATCAGGCACCAAATGCCTGCCTGAATAGCCAGGTCTTACAGAACCTGCGGAAAGTCATTAAGTCCCGCAGAGCTCGCGTCTCCGCTGGCAGCGAGTTCCATAAGGCCGGTGCGGCCACTGAAAATGCCCACTACTGCGTGCTGGATAGTCTGCAAATCCTCATACCAGGGACCTCCAACATGTTAAGCCCCTCTGAACACAGTGATCTTTTGGGCACATATGGGGTAAGCCGCTCCCTCAAGTACACTGGCCCCAAACCATATAATTGCCATAATGATTTGCTTTACATTTTTATTTAAAATTCCTTGGGGACATAACTGTGGCCTTAGACTTATTATTATATTTTGCTTTACATTTCTATATTCTGAAGTGCCTGTGGCTCCTACATAAAAAGTGGGATGTAAATGATTCTGGTGATTAACTAATTCACAATAGTGTAGTAACTTTTTTGTTAATGTTACCATATTGTTTCAACCAGTAACTTAATGAAAGCATCTCTTGTGCGCAATCCAATTTTAGACTGAAAAAGCATGCATTTACTAGTGAGTCCTGGCTGTACTTCACATGAAAGTGTAGGAGGCTGGAGACCTGGCCCCATATGCCTAACTGGAAGGAATAGCATGTTCTTCTGGCGAATGACCAGAAGCAGGATAAAGTTGAATTAAATGCCAAAAAACCACCAAAACAAAACAAAAAATGCCCTGCTGAAATGCAAGGGAAACAGAAAACTAAAAGTCCTTGAAAGGGCTTCAGAAAACTCAGGTGGCCTAGAATGTGACTGCCATTTTTGTTTAGCACAAAACAGTTTATCCTTATATCACAAAGATTCAAATGATTATCCTCCAGTTTCCAGGCTATTCAGACTGCACTAAAGGTACTCGTGGGCATTTTATTTTGCCTTTTTTGCTAGTGCCATCAGTATCTCAGATAAGATTGGCCTCTGCCAGCAACAGGTGCTTTTGATCACTGGTAAATGGTAGGGAAAGAGAAATGGTAAATGGTAAGAGAAATATACAAAATATGCAACTTTTACACAAGCGTGGTTTATTTCAAAGTGTCGTTATTGTATTTTAACCACACTATGAGCTCATTTAGGGAATTCAGTAGAAAACTAGTCCACTAATAAACAATTGATATTTCTTTAGGCTCTCGTAAATCCATTCAGCTCTGTTGTGTTTATGTAGGAATCTTTGGTCATCAGCTCATTGGTTCATATTGAATAGTACCAGCCTACTACACTGGCAGGGAGCAATTTTCCAAAAGACCTTCTCAGTCCAAATTGAGATCTTTAAAAATGTCAGCCATTTAACTCATGAGTGCCATCACTAAACTACATGTATTTTTCAAGTATTTTGCTTTTAGCAATAACACCAATTAGTTAGAAAAGTGATAGGGTCTTTTTCTCTAACCATCTTCAAACCATCTTCAAAAAGAAGATAGATTAGACAGCTACCTGCTAGGAATACTGCTACTGAATTTTCTGCACTGAGCAGGATTTCACCTCAATGGGCAGGGAGTAGGGATGGAAAATCAATCCCACATATCATCTCCAACTCACTATGAATTGGCCTCCTTGGTATATAGAAGATGCCAGGCAACTGAAATTGGAAGGTAGTGAACTGGAGTGCGGATGGTAGAAAGCACAACTTATAGCCAACAAGACATGATATACAGAATACTTTTGTTCCTATAAAATGGCAATATATGCAGCAAAGAAAGCAATCTTCTTTCAAAGTATTGCATTGTACCCTATTGAAGCCAGGAGGTAAAAAATAAAATATTATTCATTATTATCTGCAGATTTGTATCCAGCTGAAGTATGCAAGGTGGTGACAGGTCTAACTTAGGCATCCTCCCAGATCTAATCCTAGTGCCTTTGACAGTTTGCTGTGATGCTGTAATGATCATTTCACAGATAAAATATCTTGGATATGATCCAATTTAGATGTCATCAGTATAGCAAACGTTGGCAATGAATGTCCCAGGTTACATGCAGTCAGTTTCAGTTTGGGAGAACAGCTGAAGTGGACATGTTGCCAGAGCACATGAGGAAAGCAACTTGTAATTTGAATTCCTATGCTTCTGAACTGACCACCCAGGGAATAAATCTCAATTACAATATATTATTAATCCATTTCTCAGGGAGGGAAAGTATCCATCCATTTTAAAAGAAGAAGTAGTGTGACTACTTAAAAAAAAACCTTCCTTGGACCTTAACAACCGTATACCTTTATTTATTTTATTTTTATTTACTATATTTATATCCTGCCCTTCTTGACCTCGAAGGGGACTCAAGGTGGCCTACAGCAGAGGCAAAATTCAATGCCTTAAAAAATTCAACAATTAAATAACATTTAGTTAAAAATCTAAATCAGGTTAAAAGCAATTACAACATAAACAATATCACGTACAGCTATAAAATCATGTTATACAAATCTTCCCTCCCTGGCAGGTGCCTTCCAACTCAATTCTTAGGTGATATACAATTTTTAGACTCATTACAAACCTGCTTGAGCAAAATATAGAATTGAGACCACTATGGTCACATTAGTGCAGGCATGTTGCTGGGAGGGGGGGGGCTTGGGGGCTTCACCCCCCCCCCCCCAGAATTCTCAGAGTGGTCCGCGAGAAGGCCTTACTGGTACATTATTTAAACTGTTATGTTTATTCATATCATGATCTGATCACCATGCTCAATATATCCCATATGCATGGGGGTATTGGGATAATGATACAAAAGATTTGCTAGGGTAGACCCTCTCACTCAGACCCCCCCCCCCCCCGGATTCAAAATCCTGGCTACGGCCCTGCATTAGTGGGTGCTCATTGAGAGGGAAAATAGGTCCCTGTTAGTGCTTTGGGACCTTTCAACCGAATTTAAAAACATGAACCATATTATTCTTCTGGTAGTCCAGTTTTATCTCTTAGGTAGGTCCCAGATGTTGGCATTTGGGGATAGCTAGCTATCACTCTAAAATGAGGCAGCTATATGGCAAGCCACAAGTTACCATACTATCTCCAGAGCAACAAGAAATCAGTAGGAGTGATCATCCAATAGATTGAACAGGGTATTTCAGTATGTTGATGACACTAAAGTATATTCCTCTATGCCTTCAGTAACAGCATCAGCTAAGGATAGTCAGCTTGGGGATACTCTTGGAGTAGGATTTTTAGCATCTGTCTTTTTCTCTTGAAAAAACAGCTAGTATTGAACACAGTCTACTCTGCTGTGTTTCCACGGTTATATTTTTTTGTTCACTTAATAAAGAATAATCAGCTTGTCCTTAGCCTAACTTTCCCTTTTTTGAGTAACTTTAAGTTAATTGTCCACTTTAATGCCTTTAACCCAAAAGGTCCTGCAGAGAGTTAACACCTGGGAGACACCCTCCCCCCAAAAAAACAATGGGACCAGGCATTGCTCTTATTGCTCAAAATTTAGAATTATTATCTAAAGCTCTAAATAGCTTTGTTTTAGCATACTGAAAGAGCCACTTCTTCCCATATCAGTTAGTCCTCACCCTAATATTTAAAGGGGAGGCTCTTATTTGTATCCCATCATGAATAAATACTAGGGCAATCAGTAGGCATGAGTGGGTTTTTTATGTGCCATGACCTAGTTGAAGAATACTTTCTCAAGAAATTTAATTTGGCACATTCTCCCTTCTTTTTAGTTTCTGCTGTCAGATAAAGAATTATTTGTTACCGTTGAGTATTTATCAATCTTGACACTTAAATCTGACTTTGATGTTCTCAGATTGCTAATCAATGTTTGTGGGTTCTTTGAATGTCATTGCTTAGTACTACTTTGGGAACTGTAAAGCAGACTATAGATGATTATAATAAATATTCTTCTAGATGTATGCCATGGATTCCTTCCAAAGACATCTGCTCGGTGTCACTAGCTTCCCTCTTTATTTGATCAGAGATTATTAGTAAGAGAATGGAGACTGGAGAAGTGTCCATTTGCTATTTCATCATTTATCCATAAGCTTTCACTCCATTCATTTTGGCAAAGTGTAGTATCTTGAATTTATTGGAAATAAGCATTTGTCCATAGCAGATTATTTTCTGAACTTTATGTGCCTGGGGAATTGTGAAATTACTGTTTTCAGCTTTTCAATGTTCATCTATGAGAAATATTACATTAAGCATATTTGAATGTTTATATGAGATATGTCATAGCTCCATAATAGCTGGACATCCTTTTTAACTAAAGAAAATTGTAAGGAAAATCCTACAAACAGAATATGTACTCATGATGACAGATCTGAAAAACCTACTTCCAGTTTGCATGGACATGAAGAAAAATTTGATGCTTTGAGGGTGTTACCTTGCAATTAATTGTGGATAATTAAAGCTGGTATCAATAGGGAAAAAGCTCTCATACTTTCATAGAGAATAACATATGCAGCCATGAAATAAGATAATAGTTTTCCAAAACCTTGTCACACAGTAATACTGAATGCAGGGTCTCAAACACAGCAGCATCAAACACAAAACATGCGGGGGAATAAGTAAGCTGCCCGGGCGGAAGTGCGGGCTGGCCGGAAGCAGGGAGAGGGTGGGGCGGAGCCAGCCCCCTCATTGGCCAGCCGGCGTTGAGTGGCGGGAAGCCTTCCCACCATCCAGGGGCTTCTGGGGGGAAGAAGCCCCCTCCAGGCAGAAAAGATGGCACGAGGGCAGCGCTGCCCCGCAACCTGATTGGCCGGTAAGTCGGCCAAGCCCATTAAAAAAATATAGTCTACAGTGTTCCCTCACTTATTGTTGAAGTAAGGTTCCAGGACCTCCCACAATAAGTGAAAAACCGCGATGTAGGGATGCTCTATTTATTTTAATATTTATACATTATTTTAGTAGTTATACACTATTTTAAGTCTTTATACACTTAAAATAAAGTGAAGGAAAGGAAGGAAAGACCCTTCAAGGCTGGAGGGAGGGAGGACTGAGGAGGGAAAGTGCCTTACAGAGCGGCAGCGGCAAAACCCCATAAAACAGCGAAAAAACCATGATATATTTTTAAAATTTTTAATTTTTAATCCGCGAAACAGCAAGTCTGCAATAAGTTAACCACGAAGCAGCGAGGGAACACTGTATATGAATAATGCACACCCAATAACGAAACATGCATGTAAAATAATACAAAAACAAATCTAATGGGAAAAGAAATAGAAAGTCGTACCAAAATATACAAAGGTATGCTAGAATCTAGCTAAAACAAGTAGTGTACCAAGGAATATAAATACAAAATAAATAAAACTTTAGCACATGCATACACCTTTATATACTAATAGTCAAGTCAGAGTTTTAAAAATAAACAAATTCAACTGTTAACTTCAATGACTGACAAGTGGTTAGTGATGAGCAACCAAGACAGTGATTCCCCAAATTTCTATAGCCACTGCCATCATCATTACCTCCCTCTCCTCATTTTTGTTGTTGTTGTTGTTGCTGTTGTGCCATCAAGTATGCATGGCAGTTTACAATAAAATAGACAAAAATAATGGATCCTGCCAGAGGTGTACAATTGAAAATATGGGCATGTACACATACACAGAGCACAGAATGATGAAAGAATAACACATCACAAACAGTGCAACTGCAAAATAAATAATCCAGATAAATGCAATTTAAAAAATACAAAGCAAACTGACAATAACAGTTGGAGTTCTATAACAGTAAGAGCTTTTTATCATTAAAAGGTTTATTTATACATTTTTAAAAATATATATTTTGTATTACATTTTTGTTACACTTTTGGATCAGGAAGATGCTGATATTTTCCTGTTTTTGCAATACCAACAGGTACACACTCCCCCTGTCGAGTTCCCGGCGTAGATCATCTACCAAGGCAACCAAGGCTGTCTCAGTTCCATGTCCCGACCTAAAACCAGACTGCGCTGGATCTAGAAAATCAGTGTCTACCAGAAACCCTTGGAGTTGAGAGGCCACCAGACGTTCCATGACTTTGCCCAAATAGGGGAGATTGGAAACTGGCCGATAGTTCACTAATTGAGTGGGGTCCAGTGATGGTTTCTTCAACAGCGGTTTTATAACAGCTTGTTTTAAGCTGGCTGGAATCTTGCCCTCCTGTAAGGAGGCATTAACCACCACCTTAACCGACTCTGCCAAACCCCCTCTGGCTTCCTTTATCAGCCAGGATGGGCAGGGGTCTAGGATGCATGTGGTAGGCCTCGCCTCTCCAAGGATCCTGTCCACATCCTCAAGCTGAACCAATTGAAATGAATCCATCAAAATTGGACAGACAGGTGCTCATGTTACATCCTCAGAGACTGCTGTTAAAGTGGTATCGAAATCGGAATGGATCAGAGTGACTTTGTCCTCAAAGAACCAAGCAAATGCTTCACAGTGAGCTGCCAAAGTTTTGTAAGTTGAAAGTCTTTTTAAAGCATCATCATGGTAAAAGTCCCTCCCCAAACAGATTGTTTTCCTAAAAACAATTATTATGTATTAGTGTTTCTGAAAATTGTGGAAAATGATCCCGCTATCTTGTGGCATTAGATAGAAAATTCAAAGAGCTAGTTCTTGTAGTTTTTTAAAAAAAGCACATTGTTTTTAAAAGCTTTAAAATTTCCTTAAATTCTGTGGATAAGTGAAATGATATGAAACTTGACGGGCAAAGAGTGGTATATGAGTTCTATAATTTTAGCAACTTTATGTCCAATAGCTGTAGAAATGAGGGAGATAGTGATTTAATGGGAAATGAGAAGCCATATGCCTGCACTAAACTATATTTCCCAGAATGCATTGGACTGCAGCAGCCAGCCATGGCATTTAGAGTCAGTCTAATTATTATCTATATATATAAAGGAACAGTCGTCATGTGAAGGCTACCTCAAACAGAGAAACCTTACAACGCAGAAACACAAAACTTGCCAACAGAAATAGGCCTCAAGCAAAGTACCTTTGTAGCAAAGAAACTTTCCACCCCAAAACCTAAAAGGCCCCCAAAACAATGAGTAAAAAAACTACATTTCCCAGCATCCTCCGGGGCTGCCAAAGACTCCCCCAGCCTCTACATTCTGACAACATGAGTGGCTGCCAATAAGGGCGGATTTGCATAACTGCTGTACTGGCCAGCCAACATGAACATTCCAACCCATAACAAACTGTCAGCCAGAGCCTCCTCCAACACTTTCAAATCAGAAGACCATGATGGAGATCAACACAATTCAAGGGGAGCTCTTCTTCCTTTCCCAAAAGATCTCCAGTGGCTTGGAATTCCACATTAATAAGAGGACCATCCAGCAACAATGGGGTTTGCCAAGGAGGGTGCTCCAGCCCCTCTATATGCTGGCTCCAAGGGATGGAGGTCATCACCAAGTACCTTCTGATGCCCAGCGCTGGAAGAGCTCCCTCAGATGGCCTGTCCATTAGGAAAGCCTGATCGGACATCGACCAATGGGTGCAAAAGACACAGAGCAGGACATCTTGAAAAAGAGAGGAGCAGAAAGTAAGCTAGACATGAAGATCTTGAGAAAGGTGGCTAAAAAGGATACGGAAAGGATTTTTAACAGTCCCCCAACAGACACTGGACGCACCTGTGAAGATAGAGATCCCCTGACAGGACAAGCCCTCCCCAAACTGATCCGTCCTGGCCATGGTACAAGTCAAACCCAAAGGACTGCAGGCAAAGAGCTGAGTCACAAACATAAAACACCCAATTCACTAACAACAATTCCAACCCTTACATACTCAGACTTTCTCGCATCTCCTAAATAGAGCACAGCAACGCGTGCCGGGTACAGCTAGTAATATATAAAAGCATGGAATCTGCAAAGAGGACTTAAGTAATTGTATAAATCTGTGCTAAGTTGTAGTTATGTGATTGTGTGTGAATAGGGGAATTAATATTATGTAATAAAATGTAATACAACATATATTAATTGGATGTCAGGAGAGTTTGGATGATGCCTTTCTGCCCACAATAAGGGGATCAGACTATATGTCCCTTGATGATGTCTGTACGATGATTTCTATTCCTGGGTTATAAATAACAGTTTCTAATTGGTTCTGTCATAAAAACATGGTGAAAGGTTATTATTGCACTGCAAAAACTTTGTCTTTGCACAAGCAACATTGTCCTATATATATAGCACATTTTGCTTTGTTGGGTCTTCACCAATTTAACACAGTTTCTGCCACCAAAACAAAGTTTCTGGAGTAGAACAATGATTTTCAAAATAAAGTCCACACAATGAAACAGGAAATAACATTTTCAAACCAGCAATAGATTTTATTATTATCATTATATATTAATAAATATGAAAACTTGCGAAAACTCTGTGGATAAGTCAAACATTTTGAAATGTAGTGACCTAACCGTGGTGAATGTGTTCTACCATTATAGTAAGTTTAACCTCAATAGCTTTAAACTGAGGGAGATAGGAGCTCCTGAAGTTTCCCCACTGGCAGTGATGTCTTCCTTATTAAGCATGCATGACTGCCATTAACAAAGTACTTATAAAGATTTGTAAGTTTTGTTAAGTTCTGAACATTTCACCACCCGAAATTCAGAAGGAGTTTAGAAACAAAGCACCAGCACCCCTATTTTTGGAAGGAGTTTAGAACCACTTTTTAATGGATTGTACATGCCTAGTAGGGACCTATCGTGCTCTTAAACATTGCTTGAACAGAGATGTAGGTCCTTCCTCCTCCACAGTTGATTAATTTGAATGCTAAATCAATGAATAAATAGAAAGGAAGGTGAGGTCTGTCCAAATGAAATACATTTTAATCAGAATTTGAATAATACTTCCTTTCTTAAGTGTTCATTTTTAGTTCTTTGCTACAGCTACAGATGCAATAAATTCTACATTTTAAACTCCATTGAGTTTCGATGTATGAGCACACAAACACCAGTAATATAAATTTTGAACTGAAGACGGAGATCAAATTGTATTGCTTTTTGTGTTCAGTATTTATAGCTGACAAAATATTCCCATGTTGTACACTCAACACTTTGGTTCTTGGCTTTGTTTCAATTCTCTGTTTGTTTGTTGCTGTATGTTTGGCTGCTAGCCACTACTGATTTAAATTAGCAGTTGCAAGAAGAGAAATAACAAACAATTTCCGATTCTGAATTGCCCTACAGACATTTTTTTTTGCCTTCACTTAGTCCTCCATTAAAAATAACTTACCTGTCTCTGGTGTAGACCTCAGATGCTTGGTAGTCAAAACAGAAAACAACATGATAATTCATAAATCAAATAAGCATGAAACCAAATCTCAACCAAAGTGGGTTAAAATAAATAAATTGTATTACTCACTCCTCAGTGGAATAGGAAATCAATGCTTAACCTTCAGTTGCTTTCATATTTTGGAACATGGATTAGGATATGGAAACCAACATATTCTTCATGGAATTGTATGGATACTTGTTAAAATAATGTAGTCAGAAGTGGCATGAGAATAGTTTGTTAGCATTTTACCTAGCCAAACAATCACATTTGTCTAGTTATGTTGACGAAGGAATGGGAAAAATAAAGGCATTCCTTTTTCAAAGTTGAAGATTCCAAATAGTTAATGTAGAATCATATACAGGCTTGCTGAGGTGTTCCTGCAAGTATCTCTGTAGATCTTAGAAAACTATTTCTTGATTTAAGTTGTTGGCATCACATCGTCCAAAGTCACATAAGCACTTCATAATATAATCTATCACATTTGAGAACCTCGGGTCTAATGGATCTTGCACTGGTCTGCTGTACAACAAGGGCTCAGTTGTAGAATGGTAATATATTGGAGATGGGAGTTCAATTAGGCAAAGTTTTGCAAAGTGAAGAAGTTAGGGGGGGGGAGAGACACCGAGCAGACCTGGCAGAGAAAAAGAGCTGGGCCTGTTTTGTTAATTAAAGAAATGTATATCATTTTCCCTGGTGTCGCAGCGGAGTAAACCACTGAGCTGCTGAACTTGCTGACCAAAAGGTCGGCAGTTCGAATCCAGGAAGCGGAGTGAGTTCCCACTGTTAGGCCCAACTTCTGCTAACCTAGCAGTTCGAAAACATGCAAATGTGAGTAAACCAATAGGCACTGAAATGGGTCTGAAATTGTTTTATTTTACTGTAATTTTATATTGATTGTAGTATCTTATAGTGTATGTTCTATGTAATTGATTATGTTGTTTTTTGATTGATTTTATTGTGTTCTTATGTTGATGGGCTTGGCCTCATGTAGGCCACCGCAAGTCCGAGATGGTGGCGGGGTACAAATAAAGATTATTATTATTATTATCATTGCTTCAGCAGGCAGGTAACAGAGCTCCATACAGTCATGCTGGCCACATGACTTTGGAGGCGTCTACAGATAATCCCTGCTCTTTGGCTTAGAAATTGAGATGAGCACCACTCCCCAAAGTAGGACATGTCTAGACTTACTGTCAAGGGGAAACCTGTACCTTTACCTATGATATCATCTATCTGTCTGTCTGTTTAGGTGTTTCTTGGGGTGACAGGGTAAAGGGTATCTGATCTTTTTATTTATCGTGAGGTTTGGGCATGTGGCTCAGGAGGTGAGGAAAAGCTATTGGGGCCTTAACTGGGAAGAGCGGAAAAGAAAATCCCTTTCTCCTCATTAACATTTCACAACTGCTTCCATTGGGGCCATGCTGCTTCTTTATGTAATTTATTTTAATTTTTTTTTACACAAACCCTTGACATGCAAGAATACAATTACAACTAAAATACAGCCCACTAAAACACATAGTCAAATTAGAAACACACAGGAACAAAAAGTAGATCGGAAGTTCTGGAGAGAATGAAGCAACCTCTTGAAAGTTTTCGATTTGTTTACAACTATTCTTTCTTTCTCTTTCAAAAATTAAGATAATGTTTTCAAAACAGTAAATATTATTTTTAAGCAGTAAATGATTAAAAATGATTAAAAATGCAACACCCAAATTCACCATTGCTTCATACATAAAATTCAAAGGCCTACCCGAATTAAAAATGTTTTACCTATTGGTGGAAAGAAAAGATGCATCTAATATGAAAGAGACTTTAAAAGCCTACAAGCTGCCGCGGAGAAGGTTCTCTCCTCAAGCTTCATCAAATGTACCTATAATGATAGTGGGATTGAGAAAAAGTCATCCCCTACAAAACTTAAAACTCAACTTGGCTTGTATAAGGAAATGCAATACTTTGGCAGATGAACCCACTATTCCACTACCATTACATTATCATTGATAGAGGATACATAATGTGCTGAGTGAGCATCCCTGAAATAGCACTTCTGTTCTTTAACACAATTACACACATTCACCAATTCATGATTCTGCAATCATACTTCCACACATCGCCGTAATCCTGCTATTACTAGTCCTCAATTATTATTGTTATTTATTAATTTATTCTGGTGCAATTACACAATTCCTACATTTAAAAACAAAAAAGCAAATATAGAATGAAAGAAAAATGCCACCTTGGGAATAGCAAGGGAGAATTATCATTTATGTGCTTCATTTATATCCCAGCTTTCCCACCCCCATAAGGGGACTAAAAACTTAAAAAGATTTAATGCTGTTTAAAACATGACCATAAAAACAATAATAACAATAATACACTTTATTTATATTCCGCTCTTCTCACCCCGAAGGGGACTCAGATATACATACTTAGCAGACAATCCCTGCCTTTTTTCCACAATACACACACATAGACGAACAGAGGCAAACTCTGGCCACCAGGGGGAGCTGACACATTCCTCATCTCTCAGCATTCACAATGTCCCTTGCTGTTCTTTCCGCATTCCTCAGCATTCCTAGAGTTCTTTAATGGCCTCATTATTCAGTCAAATATGCCTCCCTACTTAATGTGGTAACTTTATCTCCTACTTGACAGCTGCAACTGTCTTTTGGGCTGCAAAGGTCAGCAGCAGGCTACACTTAAAGGTCAAGCACCCACCTCGACCTGGGCAGGCCTCAAACTCATGACCTATTGGTCAGAGAGATCTTATCAACATATTCCATCAACTAAAACAATAAAACAGTCAAACAAATAAAACACATAGAATAATAACATTAAAACATATAAAGTGCACTGTACCATTCATCCACAGTCTTTGCTCATAATCCTTATTCAGACTGTTTCGAAATTGTAATAGCTTATTCTTCAAATGCTTCAGTACAATGTGACAAAGAAGAGGATAATCCCACCCCTTGATATTGCTTTACTACCAGCATGCTAGTACAGAAGTGGAAGTGACCATCACACCAAAGTGGGTGATGAGACCATTATGGGATTGGGAGGTATTGATGGTTTTCATTATTTAATAGCTAAAGCATCACAGAAAGGAAGCAAACTAGAAGCAGTATGGATATGACGTAATGCAAAGATATCTGTCCAGCTACAAAGCTGGTTTGCATGCCTCAAGTGATAGTCTTTTAGATCAGTGATTTTCAACCAGTGTGCCTTGAGAGATCATCAGGTGTGCCGTGGGAAATTATTTTCTAACTTCATTCATATATAAACTATAAGGCGCATCTGTCCCTTTAAGAAATGGAACCATAGCACTCTCGCGTCACCTAAGAAGTGACGCGAGAGTGCTATGGTTGCACCATCTTGGATTCGCTCAGATGCGGCTAAGTAAACAAAGTTAGTGTTAGTGCTGCAGCTGTGCTTGAAGTGACAGTGGCAATTTGGGATCACAGCAAGACAAGCGAGTGACAGTGATGGAGAAGTTTTTGAGAAGGGAAAATGCAAATGCCGAACAGGGCCCTGGACAAAATTAAGATAAAGATGAAGGCCCTAGTATGAGTGGTGGACGAAAGGAAAAGGAAAAGACGGTGAGCTCGAGGCAATACAGCGAAAGCTGTCTTTCATTTGGATTAACTTTCACCGGGGAGGTGACGGCACCAACTCCGCTGTGCTTGGAGTGTGGTGAGAAGCTGTACAATAGCGCCATGGTGGCAAGCAAGCTTAAACGCCATCTCCAAATGAAACACCCTTCTGTTCATCGAAACGGGCCCAGGTTTCACACTAAGTGAGTGTATAAATACATTTAAAACATATTAACTATATGTATTACTGTGTTAGAGTGTCATTTTGGTTGGTGGTGTGCCCCAGGATTTTGTAAATGTAAAAAATGTGCCATGGCTCAAAAAAGGTTGAAAACCACTGTTTTAGATGGTCTGGAAGCAAGTTGTCTTGAGCACTCCAAACTTTTTCATCTTTGTCAAACAGTGGAAAGACTTTTTCTTTTTAAAAGAAGTTTTCTACATAAAACTCTACTCTTCCCCCCTAAATGGCAAGAAGGGTAGAGTTTTAAAAATATGCAATCATTATACTCTCACCAGAAAGAATGAGGGGAGACCCTTTTTTTCATGAAAAAAGTAAAATAAATGAAGTCTTACATTCTTGTTGTGTTATGTTAAAGAAACTGCGAGTATCAAACAAAGCTTGTATACCTGACAAGTTTTTAATATTTTTCATTTGCAAAAACAATTTGCTGCTTCTTTTTATAGCAAAAAAAAAGAGTGGGGAAAATGTCTTGTTTAGAATGAACAAATAGCCGGAATAATAAATACTCATGCAGTCTCCTCTCCCCTCCTCAAAGAAGAACTAAAGAATTAAAAATCAGGAGGGAAACTATTTAAAAGCCACGAGGCAAGCAATTATAAGAACATTTAGGGATGGCAAAAAAGCTTTTTCCAGCAGTATCACTTTCATTTAACTTTCTTTTTAATCACAATTCCATCCCTACTTTAATGGACTTTTCTACCTTTCTAAAAAGAAAAGAAACTATCAAAGTATAATTTAAGTACACATTTATTCAAAACACACATTGTAATTGTCATTTGGCTACATCTAAAATTCTGAGAGCATTCTGGAGAAATTTGTGAAATCTGAGCCAAATTTTGATCTGTACGTCATTCTGAGTCATGTGGACATACTGAAATTCGTAAAGATCAAAATCATCAGCTTTCTCAAATAATAAAAGCACATCGAGCAAATGTTAAAGGCATGACGGCTGCAAGCAGTTTAAAAACTGGCATTCCTAACTGACGCCTTTTTTTTACTTCTCACTTTGCTTTTTTTTTTTTTAAAGGAAAAGCAGTTAAGTTGGAGGTTTGTTTCTTGCTTGTTTGATGTGGAAGTACAGAAACAACACTTCTCAAAATGATCTGCTTTTGGTGGGAATGTAGATTCCCTGGTGCCAGAGCCATCTTTGTTTATAAACATACTCATCCCATAATAATTAGGATCATTTGCACTGAAAGGTTGCACTTGTTCTCCACTAGCCTAACTCCCACCAATCTGTTCACACAGAGAATTAAATGAAGCAAAACTCAAAGCAGTTTTCATCTAAATGACTGGAAGCTCCAGTCATGCATCTGCTCAAATCTGCACATTAATGCATGTTGGAGATAAAACTACCTCATGATGGGTTTCTCTTTATTCATTCGCAAACAGAGCAGATTTGCCATGGCCATTTTTGGTAGGGGAACCAGACAGGAAGGAGGACAGGGCATCTGTGCTGATAAGCATTGTGAAGCAGAGGAAAACTTGGCATTTTACACCTGCCATGGGGTGGGAGACCAAATGTAGAACTTGTTAGAAACTTTCAATTTACAATATTTGGCAATGCAGTTCAATAAGTAGATTTCAGTGAGTTCAGTGGTGCTTACTTTGGGGTATAGATAAGTATGTAGGTTTTCTTTGTTACATCAAAGATCTGATTCATTTCTGTATGTGAATTTTTTTCTAACACAGCAATCTGTAATTATTTCTAGTTACATACATATACACACATTTCCCAAATGAAAGTGTCTGTAAGCATATTCTTTGACTGATTAAAACATGTTCATGTGCATTTTTTGAAATATCTTTACCCTCTCGGCATTACTTCGCGAACGAAGATTCTTAGGAAGGCTTCACCCCACGCTTTTTACAAGCGCATTGATGACTAAAAAGGCCAATCTGAGATAGGCAAGTCTGGTTGCAGAAAGCACAGCAGAAAGTCTCCTTGGGTGATGTTGTTTCCAAGTTGTGGTTCTTTCTGTGTTGTGGTTTCTCTTCGAGACCCGTTCGGCGTGTCTTCTCAAAAGAGGCCACAGTATTGTGGATAGTGCATCTCCATGCCTCCCGATGTGAGGCCAGGGTGGACCATTTTTGGTGATCAATCTGGCCGAGCCTGAGATGTTGTTTCAGGGAGTGCTTATATCTCTTTTTGGGGGTGCCTCTCTTGCACTGACCCATGGCGAGTTCACCATAGAGTAGTATCTTTGGGAGGCGGTGGTCCTCCATCCTAGAGATGTGCCTTGCCCAGTGCAGTTGTGTTTTCAATAGCCTGGCTTCTAGGCCTGGTTATCTCCTATTTAAATTTATTTGAAATTCTTTTTTTCTTATTTAAAATTATTTCCTTACTTTACCAACCCTCGGGCCATAACCCGGAAGTATAATTTCTTTACCAAACCTGGGATGGCATTTTTTCTTTAATTTTTGTAATAGATCGTATTTTCCCCTTTTCCTCTCGCCAGCTCGGAGATTCTTCTAACAGGAATATTTATCTCCTCCAAAATTGCTTTTCGGGGTCACTTACAGACATCAGAGTCCTGTCCCTGCCTTCCGCCAGCTCCCAGGAAAAAGGAAAAGCGTGCGAAAGCTTTGTCGAAAACCACAGACCCAAGCAATCGATTGCCAGAGAGAATGGATCGGATCCATTGCTCTGGCAATCCATTGCTAGGGTCCACGGTTTTCGGCAAAGCTTTTGCGCGCTTTTCCTCTTTCCTGGGAGAAGGCAGAAGGCAGGTGCAAGACTCTGATGCCTGTAAGTGACCCTGAAAAGCAATTTTGGAGGAGATAAATATTCCTGTTAGAAGAAGCTCATACTTTATCTGTGCATTTCATTTGCTTTGATTGATTATTTGTTGATATAGCTTGCTTCTATGATGTTATTAGTGATGTTTAGGATTGATCCAGGCTTGCCCTCCATTCTTCCCTCCCAGCTGAAGTCACGAATAATAACGAATATTTGTTATTAATAACGTTTTAATCACGAACTTTTTGGGGAAAAAATTCTAAGTATTTCAATTACTAATTTAACCCCCCCCCCCCCGGTAGTAGTTTAGAACCAATTTTTTTATGGATCAGCCACCCTTACTGGCTTCAATACTGGTGATCCCTGCTTGCTCAAGGACAGCAACATTCGTCACATAGTTGGTCCAGTGTATATTTAGGATTGTGCGAAGACAGCGCTGATGAGAGGGCTAAGAGTACTGAGAGGGCTAAAAGTATCAACCACCCTATGGGACAGGATTTTTATTAGGCATAAGAACTTAATGTATAGCTCTTAAATGACATTACACACTGGCTTTAGAGGGCCTCATAGCATTTTAAATTGTCTACTTATTTATGTTTTACAGTATTGTGCTATATTGCTTTATTAATTGACGTGTGGTTATTGTTCTTGTAGGAGTCCCCAGTGGCACAAAGAGTTAAACCCTTGTGCCGGAAGGACTACTGACCAACAGATAAGCAGTTCAAATCCGGGGAGAGCGGGTTGAGCTCCCTCTGTCAGCTCCAGCTCCCCATGCGGGGACTTGAGAGAAGCCTCCCACAAGGATGGTGAAAACATCAAATATCTCGACATCCCATGGGCAACATCCTTGCAGACAGTCAATTATATTACACCAGAGGCGACCTGAAGTTTTTCAAGTCATTCCTGACACACACAGAAAAAAATATTATTGTTATATTATTTACTATATTCATTTGTTTTGCTGTAAGCCACCCTGAGTCCCTTGAGAGGAGGGGGGGGGTGAGATATAAATAAAGTTGTTGTTGTTGTTGTTGTTAGTAGTAAAGTCAGGACTTCGTCAGGTGCAGGGTCCCCTCTGTTTCTATACATTTTAAAGACTGAGTTCCACGAAGCCCATCAAATGATGCAAAAATCATTCTGTGTGTTGCCCGTGGTATTCCATCTTAAAGGTGTATAGAAATGGCAGGATTGTAAAATCAGGAAGGAATGGCTTAAACAGTTTATTTTAAAGTAGGATGGGAACTATTGCATATTAAGGTGGAATTGCAACTGTTGTTAAATTCTCCATTTGCAAACAGAATGGCATAGAATGCCATGCTAAGAAGACATTTCCACCTGATTTCTCCCTCCCTTCTGGGATGAGGTCCTTGGTCAAATAGGATTTAGGCTTGTGAAATGGTGGTACTTGTAAAACTACAGTAATACAGTCATATAACCATATGCTAAGTATGCTCACTGGTTAACAAGCAAAAATGTACAACTGCACATGTAAAGGAACTACATGCTTATCTCTGAGTAAAGCTTAGGATTGGACTGAACTTCTCCTGTTTGGTATTTTTAATATTATTTGCTCCAGATAAAAACATATAGTCTCATTTGACCTCTGAGTTGCTTTAATTCCACCACCATGTCCCCCACTAAAATATTGTTATATCACAGTTATTCAAAATTAAATGTTTCTGCTGAGAGTTAACTTGATTTTAAAATCAGAGTAATGATCTTGAAAAATAGGGATGCCCACCCCTCCCCTCTTTTAGTGGCTCTTTCCGCTTCAAACTTTTCTTTGTAGTACCAAGAAAACTTATCCCCTGTTTCACAAGCAAAGCCTCAAACTCCTACCATGGCTCATTTTAAGTGCCTTTGTGGTATGACTCAGCCGGAGAGCACAGATGTAGCAATGTCCTCATTATATTTGTTACCTTATGGCTTTAGCAGTACTGGTTCACACTTGAATCCATCTGAAAGTCCTCCAAGTCCTTCCCTATTAGGCTCTTTATAAAAGGAAGATATCAAACACAAACATGTTATGCTGGCAGAAAATGTCAAATATTAAGTGAAGGCAAGTCAGCAGTAACTTTATTAAACACAGTGATAAGCACTACAGACTTTTTTGATGTTCTCTTTCAGAGATGATAGAGAGAAGTGGTTTTAAAGGAGGTGTTTACTCCGCACAGCCCACCCCTGGAATGATCATAGAACTAAAAAAGTAAAAGCCCAATAACTGCAACAGTATACTCTACATCAAGGAATATATATATATATATATATATATATATATATATATATATATATACACACACACACACACACAGTATATATATATACAGTATATATATATATATACTGTATATATACTGTATGTATATATATATATACACACACAGTGTGTGTGTGTGTGTGTGTGTGTGTGTATATATATATATATATATATATAAATATATATAAAAGGCATGGTTTAGAACCCAAAAATAGGGGTTCGGAAATCTAATGGGGGATTTTTTGATTAGTAATAGAAAGACTTACAAAAAAATTCCAATTTTTAAAAAAATGTAACGTAATTACTAACGAAATTCGTTAGTAGTTCGTATGCCAGTGCATGCGCATTCCAGATGGTTTTGGCCCACAACTCCCAGAAATCCTAACAGCTGGTAAACTGGCTGGGATTTCTGGGAGTTGTAGGCCAAAACTGGAATAAATCACACTGAATTCTAGATGGGACTCTCCAAATAGGAAGGAGGGAGGGAAGGAGGAAGGGAGGGGGTATTCTATTCTTGGAAGCAGCAAAAAAAGGAGGAGGAGCCCCCCTGCTCCTTGCTGCCTCTCTCTCACCCCGATCCTGAGGGAGCGAGGGCCCAAATTTGCCCAGGCTGAAAGGAAAAGGAAGAGGCCTGAGGCTGTGAGGAATGGTGGGAGTTGAAGTCCAAAACACCTGGAGGGCTGAAGTTGGCCCCTCATGAAGCCTCTTCAAGGCTTTAGATCCTGGCAGGCAGGAGGGGCAGGGAGGGCCCGTCCACTCCTCCTCTCCTGCCAGGATCTAAAGCGCTTCAAGGCTTGGCACGCTTTAGATCCTGTGAGAAACCAACCTAATGTATAATAGAATGAATGCTAACTTATAGAGTAAGTGCCTAAATATTATAAGTAATCCAACTGGTCATATACCTACATTCCATGCACATGCAATAATACAGCAGTAATAACAATGGGTATAAGAAGAGGTAGGGGTTAATAACATAAAATTCAAACCGAAGTATTCTGACTCTGGTCCCTCCTCAAGCGGTGCAAACGGGCTCTTCTCTATATGAGCCCGGATTCTGCAGCAAATCCTCCCCCAAAGAATATGTATGTGCACGCAGGCAGCAAACGCTGTGCCTGGGCTTTTCCCGGGAGAGGCTGCCTCCCGGGCTCATAGAGAAGAGCCGTTTGCAGTTTACACCGCTTGAGGAGGGACCAGAGTCAGAATACTTCGGTTTGAATTTTATGTTTTTAACCCCTACCTCTTCTTATACCCATTATTACTGCTGTATTATTGCATGTGCATGGAATGTAGGTAGATGACCAGTTGGATTACTTATAATATTTAGGCACTTACTCTATAAGTTAGCATTCATTCTATTATACATTAGGTTGGTTTCTCACGTGTTGTGTGCAACTACCCCAATACTCTTTGATGCTTTAGACCCTGGCAGGCAGGAGGGGCAGGGAGGGCCCCGTTTGGCTGGAAGCCTGGAAAAATGTAAACAGGGAGGTTTATTCAAGAGTAAATCCACAAAGGAGGCCACTTCATCCAAAGTGCCCTCCTTTGCGGATTTACTCTTGAGTAAACCTCTCTGTTTACTTCCTTGCAGATTTACTTCTAGTAAACCTCTCTGTTTACATTTTTCCAGGCTTCCAGCCGAAAAAAGGAGCGAAGTTTAGGGCCTTGCCAATACTTATTGGCAAGGGAGGCGGAGGGTGGTGAGAGAGAAGGAGGTGCCCCCTTATGACCTAATTACGATACTTAAGAAAATCCTGGCCCCAAGTTCTATAAACAAAGTCCACTTCCTGGTTGGCGTGCCCAGATGCCGAAATACTCAAAAGTAGCATTTCTTACGAATACATCCCGATTCTTTTAATTTTCATAACTTTTTTCTCATGCCTAATATATATATATATATATATATATATATATATATATATATATATAAGCTGACCCGGGCACGTGTTGCTGTGCCATAGTCTGTGGCTAACCCCTTCTACCCACATGGTGGGAAAGCACAATCAAAGGACTCTTGACAGATGGCCATTATGCCTCTTGTCGATAACATTAAGAGACCTTTAGCAGGTCTCTTTGTTGTATTGTAGTCCTGTCCCACTGTATTCCCAGAGCCTGGGACATAAAGCCAATGTTTGTATGTATGTGGTTCCCAGCCTCTACATTGGTTGCCACTGGGGATTATTTGCACAATGCCTCTGATTGGCCAGCACCACCAACAGTCCGACACTCTAAACTGCCAGAGGAGGGTGGCATGGGGGTTCATGGGAGTTGTAGTCCAATTGGTTTTTTGCATTTTTGGTCGTGTTGTTTAATTTTTTTAAAAAAATTGGGTGGTAAACATACCTCCTGGGGTTTTGTGTGTATGTGGTGCTGATTTGGTGTGTCTGATTTGGTTTTGCTGTCTATCTTAGGGATGACTTTCTCTCTCTTTGCTGTCTATATATATATATATATATATATATAGATAGCTAGATAGATAAATAGATAGATAAATACTGTGTGTATGTATGTATGTGTGTGTGTCTATATATATATATATATATATATATATATATATATATATATGGCATGGTTAGATTTGGTTGGAATCTTCGTAATTCGGAATATATTTGGACAGATTTGCTTTTTGAAGTGATTTCGAAGTTTTTAAAGTCCCTTTGCCCTTCCGAAGCTTCTTCCGCCATTTCTGTTACAAATCAGTAAGTGAGTGGGAAATGATTCAGCTTTTCTCTGCTTCTGGCCCCTGGTCTTGGCTCAAGCTAGAGAAGCTATTTTAAACCAGAGAAGGATGAATTTCCTCTGTTTCCTTTCTTCCGCTTGTCTTAAGCCAGAGAAGCCGTTTCAAACTAGAGTTTCCTCTCTTTCCTTCCCCCCCGCTTCTGTCTCAAGCCAGAGAAGCAGTTTTAAACCAGAGTGGATGAATGTCCTCCCTTTCCTCTCCTCTCCCTGCTTCTGTCTTAAGCCAGAGAAACTGTTTTAAACCAGAGTGGATGAATTTCCTCCCTTTCCTTCCCTTGCTTCTGTCTCAAGCCAGAGAAGCTGTTTTAAACCAGAGAAGGATGAATTTCCTCCCTTTGCTTTCCCCCGCTTCTGGAGTAAAACAACTACTTTCAAAGTAAGGACCACCCAATGAATCAGGAAATGACCATTAATGAAGGATTCAGATGTCTTGGAAGTTTCAAAAAGTTTTGAATATTTTTTTTCTGTGAAAATCAGAATTGACTTTAAAATCAAACCACCAGCGGCCCCTACATCCAAAACGAGTTTTGAACCATTTTTTTTAAAAAAAATCAAACAAGCCTTATATATATATGCCAAAAAAACAGTTCCAGGACTCACAAATTATCAACACTTTCATCAGCTTTGCTGGGAAAACACAAAGTGTGAATGTTAGTTGTGGTATTGATAGAAAGGCAGAACATAAATTAATACAACAAATAAAATAAAAAATATTACAGGTGAAAATACTGAGTGAAGAGTCAGGATGTTAATCAAGTCCACCTCACACTTGACACAGAGATTATAACACCTGATCCTATCTATCTTTTTTTTACTAAAAAGTGGACAGAATACTGTTTTAACTTAATTGACTGTTGATTATTTGTTTAATTTAACTGTTACTGTTTTAATTATGTATGTTTTATGGTTTTGTATACTGTGGCATCGAATTGTTGCCTTTGTCAGCCGCTCTGAGTCATGTCTCGTCCTGTCCCCCGTCCCCCCGGGGGTTGAGAAGGGCAGGGTAAAAAATACTGTAAATAAATAAATAAACATTAAAATATATTATTTCTTCCATAATTTTTCTCATGGTATTTCATGAGCTTTGATCAGCTGGCTTCTGACGGGAGGGGCTCCAGAATCTCAACAGTAAACGTGTTTCCACACGTGCATTTACTCTGATGTAGGCTGTGGATCAAAGGCATCTGGTTAACTTCAGAGTGTCTACACAGGCACTTCAGGAATGATCTGCAAGCCCCCAATCGAGTCCACAAACTGCTACTGATCTGGAGCTATCCAAACCCAGGAGAATTTTTTCCCTTGGATCTTCTACAGAATGCATAGGTCAAAAAGAGCAGTTGGACATTCCCATGGGATCACTGCCCTTGAGTTTGCTTACCTTCAGTTGAGCTGTTTATCCAGCTTGTCTGTGGCTCCTGAAGCTTTAGCCCTATTCTGACAAGTGTTCCAAATGTTTTGTCTGCTTTGCAGCACTGCATTGTTTATACAGTGATCACAGGCTCCCAATTGAATGCCGGATTGCCTTCAAAGTGTTAGTCCTGACTTTTAAGGCCTTACATGGTCTGGGGCCAGTGTACCTGCGGGACCGCCTTGTCCCATATCATCCCAACAGATCACTGCGCTCCGAAGAGCTAAACCTCCTGGTCATCCCAAATGTGAGGACCTACCATCTGTCCACAACCCGCCGCCGGGCTTCCTCTGTTGCAGCCCCTACCTTGTGGAATGCACTGCCCGCCGGCATCCGTGCCACCCAGGGCCTCCTCCCGTTCAGGAGAGCAGTTAAGACATTGCTGTTCCAACAAGCCTTCGGAGTTAGCTAAACTTTAGCTCACACCGCCTAGCTGTCAGCCCACTGCGACTCCATTTGTTGTTTCAACTGTTCTAATTGTAATTCCATCTTAATGGTATTACTGTGAGTTATTATGAGTTATCTGACAATTGTATTTTACGAACTGTTGTAAGTCGCCCGAGCTGTGGGGGGGCCCGACAGAAAAATGTGAAATAATAAATAAATAAATAAATATTTAAGGTGTGATCCAGAATTTCCAGTGATATTTTTCACATGGCTGAAAGCAAGTAGGAAGTCATATTGGGAGTCAACATTTTATAGACATCCCAACCCCAAACTGGCTTTCAGCTATATTATAGTACCTGAGTGGATAGAGCCAGAATCTATGAGGGTATTTTTTTATCACTGTGTAAGTAGGGATGAAATACCATTCTCCACAGCAACCAAGAAAAGATATACGCGGAAGTAAACTCAAAGCAGGTTTATGCCACTAATAGGATTCCAACCAATTAAAAAAATACACTGATCTTTTGAGGTTTCCCTCTTGCTTTTCTTCTCATCTATCTCTGGAATACAGACTCTTAAGGGCTCATCAGAAATTAAATATTTATTTTTCAGACTAGGAGACTTTCCCAACCATGGCAAAGAGCATGATTAACATTTTCTGGTAGCTAACATACCCTCAATTGATCAAGTTTTGAGCCATTAAATGATAAGAACTCAAAGTGTATCAACTGATTATGATCCAAAATTTAGCTTTTTCCTCACTGTTTTGCCTCTTCATCTCAGCATTTTACTTAGCTTGTGTCAACTTGGCCACTGCAAGTCTGCTATATTGACTTGACTTTGAAGTGTATTCACCACCAGACTTGATCTTAGAAAACCCACCCATGATAAATTCCTGATATGTGGGCTTTAACTTAATCAGTCATGTTAGGGAAGGGTATAAAATAAATGATCAAAGGGAAACCATGAATTGTAAATTGAACAAGATAGATAAAGAAGGCAGCTATCACAATCTTGTAGTTCTCCCGAGTAATTATCAGCTCAATTATCTGATACAAAATGCAGTCTGGCTGGGCTTTTGTTCTTTTCCAGGAAAAAAAAGTATTCTTTCTCTTCCTGGTAAGAGCAGGGATTACAACTTTCCCATTTCAATAGCCTCCTTTAGTTCTACCTCAGCAACATTTTTATGAATATGCAACATTTGTTATTCTTATTTCCTTCTTTCAAGAACCAATTGACTGTGTTAATTTTGGTTCAGCAATTTTCTGTTCTAAGCATAAGCCCAGTTTTTCCATTTCATGAATTGATTGAGGAAGCCATTATTGTTTGTGATAGCTTTCCTTTGGTATTGCAAAAGCCTCAGGTCATTTAAGGCAAAAAGCCCCAATAAGTCTGCAAGACAAGGCTTTAGCCCAGGAGTGGGCAATTATTTTTTCCAAGGGGCCACACGAGAGCCAAATAATATTATGGAGGGCCGCACCTAAAGGCTGGACTACATTCTACATAATATCAATTGAATTTTTTAATAATAATAATAAAGGCACCACATTGCGTTTTTGATACATTAATAAGACTGATAAGAGTATATGTTATGAGCAATGAAAAAGAGAGGTTGTCATAGGAAAAATGACATTTATTCACTAAAATTTTACAAAAAATGGTTAACAAAATGTGAACATTTGTATCATTTGTGATTCATAATATCGGGTCAGGAACCTTTTTGACCCAGAGAGCCATAAAAGCAAAATATTTGGAAATTTATTTCAGTGAGAGCCATATAATATATTTTAAGACCGAATACAACTAAATGTGAGTATAATAAGCCCCTGAATTTATTCATAATAATAATGATGATGATATTCATTCAGCCTCTGCTAATAATAATAGGTTCCTAGAGTAGGAGGGGATCTCCAAGGGCCAACCAGTCCAACCTCCTTCTGCCATAAGGGAAAAACACAATCAAGGCACTCCTCACAGATGGCCATTCAGCCGATAATAACAACAACAACAACAACAGGTTCCTAGAGTAGGAGGAGACCTCCAAGGGCCACCCAGTCCAACCTCCTCCTGCCAGGGACCTTCCACACAGGCCTATAACCCTGAATATTAAGGCAGAAAATCCCACAATATCTGCTTTGAACTGAGTTATCTGAGTCCACACTCATATAATCTCAATATGCCCAAAGAGGCAGAAGAGAAAAGGAGAAAGAAGAGGAGGGAATCGAAGCGCCCCCCGTGCCTTGCCCCCTCCTTCCCTCTTGCGTTCATGTGGTGGAAGGGAGAAGGAATGAAAGGGGGAAAGAGAGAGGGAAAGAGAGAGGGGGAAGGGAGGGAGGGGAAAAAGGAAGGAAACAGGGAGGGAAGACAGGAAACAGAAGAAGGGAAAGAGCGGGAGGCAAGAGTGAGGAGGGGAGCGCCCGAGGCGGAAGTGAAGCGAGGAGGAGGAGGGCGAAGGCATGCTCTGCGTGTAGCCACCCCAATGGGAGTTCGCCTCCCTCTCTTTAGGATGAAGCCTTGAGGGATCCCCAGGCCGGTCAGCAAGATACCCAGGTCTGCTTTAGCCTCTCAGTTCCAAAGTTTCCACTATAACAAAGAGCCAACAATGAACTTGAAGTCTATATACATTTAATGGAAGGATTTATTTATTTATTATTTCGATTTGTATACCATCCTTTCCAACTGGCTCAGGACGGTATACAACATATTGAACTACATCAAAAAAACATCTCAAGCAACCACAAGGAAGCGTAAAACAATAAAATAAAAACAGGTTAAACAATATTCCCCTGTAACCAAGAGTGGTCAGAGACTGAATGCTCCTTGAATGATGGCAAGGAGAAGGGAACGGATGGGAGCAAATTTGGTGAACTGCCTTTTCTAGCACATTTCCGATAGCCAGTACTAAAATCTTCCATACATTTGGCTTCAAATGTAGCAGAAATTGCAACCTGTGGACCCAGTCTTCCCTGGTAATGGTGGATTCTGTATCTACATGACACCATGAGAGAACTAATGCTTTAACTGCTAGGCTGCCATTCTGTAGCAGAACAGCATTTGTAGTTTGGTGTCATGCTTTGAAAAATTACTGCTTGAAAGCTGTAGTCCACTCCCCTGAACTATAAATCTAAGGATTTATAGCAGAGAATTCTTAGTATGTCATCAAACTCCATAACCCAGAATTCCAGAGGATAAGTCTCTGACAGTTAAAATAGTCAAAGTGTTAGAATGGATGTAGTACAATGCTCTAAACCAGTGTTTCACAACCGGTGTGCCGTGGCACAATTCTCAGGTGTGCCGTGGGAAAACCTCCAATATACCTTGCCGAACTGCTGCTGCTGCTGCTTGCGGGGGGAGGGGGAGGAAGGGCCAGGCGGCAAAGAAGAAGGGGCCGGGGCACCGTCTCCTTCGGCTGTTTCCCCTCTGCGCACGTCAGCCAGCCAGCCTCCAATCGAGGGAGGGGGGAAGGGTGACGTCACTCGGTCCTCGCCCCCTTCTCAGCGGTCGCCATTTGAGGAGGAGGAAAGGTCAGCAGAGAGGCTGAGGTGAGTGGAGGGAGGGTCGGAAAGGGGTGGAGTGTCCCCTTCCCCATGAGGAAGAGGCCCGCCCTCATTATTTGAGTCCACAGTGCTCTCTGGATGTAGGTGAACTACAACTCCCAAACGTCAAGGTCTATTTCCCCCAAACTCCATGTGTGTTCATAGTTGGGCATATTGAGTATTCATGCCAAGTGTTGTCTAGATCCATCATTATTTGAGTCCACAGTGCTCTCTGGGTGTAGGTGAACTACAACTTCCAAACTCAAGGTCAATTCCCAAGCAAACCCTTTCAGTACTTTCTGTTGGTAATGAGAGTTCAATATGCCAAGTTTGGTTCCATTCCATTGTTGCAAGAGTTCAGGATGCTCTTTGATTGCGTGTAAACTATAAATCCCAGAAACTGTAACTCCCAAATGTCAAGGTCTGTTTTCCTCAAACTCCACCTGTGTTCACATTTGAGCATATTGAGTATTCATGCCAAGCTTGGTCCTGATCCAACATTGTTTGTGTCCACAGTGCTCTCTGGATATAGGTGAACTACAACTCCAAAACTCAAGGTCAATGCCCACTGAACTCTTATAGTATTTTTTCTTGGTTATGGGAGTTCTGTGTGGGAAGTTTGATTCCATTCCATCATTGGTGGAGTTCAGAATGCTCTTTGATTGCAGGTGAACTATAACTCCCAGCTACTACAACTCCCAAATAACAAAATCAATTTTTGACTGATGGTCCCTCCTTGGGTTAGTATTAGTATATTTTGTGGCCAAATTTGGCAGCAATTTGTCCAGTGGTTTTTGAGTTATGTTAATCCCACAAATGAACATTACATTTATATATATATATATATATATATATATATAGAGAGAGAGAGAGAGAGAGAGAGAGAGAGAGAGAGAGAGAGAGAGCACAACAGTGCAGGTAGAAAAGCAAACATCACAGGGAAGCATGTCTGTGTAGGAGGATGAACATTAGGAAGAACTTCCTGACTGTTAAAGCTGTTCAGTAGTGGAACTCTCTGCCTCAGAGTGTGCTTCTGTCTGGCTGCTCTCTTTCCAGCTGGCTTCCCTGAGGACCGGGTATGGTTTCCCTGAGGACCGGGTGACTGCGATAAAAACGAAACACAGAGACTGACAGCTGTTAAGCAAGACCTTCGCGTGTGTCTTTCTGCCATTCCTGCCAGGATATCTAGGTTGTGTTCATCAATACAGGCCCAGGTTTCACACTGAGTGTATAAATACATTTTAAAACATATTAACTATATGTATTACTGTGTTAGAGTGTCATTTTGTGTCATTTTGGTTGGTGGTGTGCCCCAGGGTTTTGTAAATGTAAAAAATGTGCGGCGCCTCAAAAAAGGTTGAAAAACACTGCTCTAAACTGCAGGAGGATCCAACATGAATAATAGAGGAAGAGAAGTAAAAAGGCTTATACGTTCCTGGGAGCTGCTGAGTGCTTTGAAGATCATCATGGGTTCTTTAGTAAGATCCGTAATGGCAGATAATGTTCCTTGGAGTTCTTCAGTAAGATCAGTAATGGCAGACAATGTTCTTTGGAGTACATCTTTCATAGTCTGCCTATCACTTATGTCTACTGTCTACCACATAATTGTGTAGAGTGCATAGGGTCACCATTTCATTTCACACTTAATCACAACACTGGTTATTGTACTCTGAAAGTACAATATTTGAAAAGGCATTGGTAGAAAGATAATGCCCTCCACACCTCTCAAGTTAACTGTATGAAGCTTATCAACATGGAAGGGCTTGGTTATAAGATTATTCTGCCTAATATCCAATAGCAACAATCTAGAATTGGATTCAAATGTCAAGTGTGGGGCTCTGCCATGTGTTCCATTTCATCATTCAATATGAAATCATGCAGTATACAGGCAGTTCTTGCTGAATTGCTGTAGGACAAAGAATAACATTTACAGAGAGAGGTAAAACAAGGACGTCTGTTGAACTAAGGACATAGGCAGAAGAAAAGCTGAGTATGACAGGAATATTCAGCCAGGATATTTAATTTGCCTCTCAATAATCAGAACATGAGTTTTTGTCTCCTTCTAGTACATATTATAGATTCAAAATGATGAGCTATATTCTCTTTCTCTCCAAGGCACTCAAATAGTCTTTCTGGAGGTCAAGAGTCTTGATTTTTTTTAAAGTGGCTAGTGACTAGTCCACATAGCAGAAGGGTAGGTAAAGCATTCATTTTACAATACAGATGCACCCAAATATATATTTTTTTAGGTGTCATTTTAATTGATCCATCCGATGTCCTTTGGACTTTGCTTCAAGAACCAAAACACCTTAGGCTAGTACTGGTGAATGAGAACACATTAACAAGACAAGTGGGAGCAGGAAGAGCTAGCATATGGTTGCATTCTGCACCAAGCTCTCCATCTGGAAAAAAAACCCAGGCTTCCTAGCTTCTCCTGTTTTTTGGTTTCATGGTGATGTAAATCAGAAATAATTGAAGTCTCCAAAGATACATAGTACTAGTCCAGGTGAGAGGAGACATATTATTCATAATTATTTACAGTGTACTTGACACAACTTAGGAATGATCCAATTTTAAACAACCATTATAAATTTGAAAAATAATTTGCAGCATGCTAATGTAATAACTGGTGCATAGATGGTCTACAAATTTCCCTCGTAAAAATAATTGGCATCACTGTTTGAAAGAACATGAAATATTCACTATATGTGAAGTCTGGTTTTCAGACTTGCACAGAAGCTTACATATATTCTCTATATATAAAAAAACATCTGGTTAGAATTCAGTACTAATTGCTTTAATCAGCAGAACCCAAAATCATATAGTCTTTTTCCATAATTAAGCAATAGAATATGACAGGCAGAGTTTTAAGCGTGACAACAAAACAGCAAAGATCATGCATCTTAATTATAAATATTAGTAGATGGTGCACATATCTAATAATATGCTGCACTTATGTACTTAAGGATTTTCAAAATACTGTACTATGCTCTCAGTAATTTTTAACGCAGAGTTTCATATTAATGTGTTATATCATAATTAGTGTCATTAAATATTGTGTGCATTAGAAACATTTTACCATTTATAAGATTAGCAAGCTTTTTATGGACCTTAAAAATTCAGCATTAAGCTTATTATTGCAAGCACAGAGAGTTAAGAGTGGAAATGAAGAGATATGAATCCCTTTGCAGCCCTAAACATGTTTACTCATATGGAAGTTCCTTCAGAATCAACTTCTGAAATCAAATGACATCATGTATATTAGGGCAATAGTATCCATCATCATCATCATCCCCTGCCTTCCTTCCAGATGGATCCTCAAGACGACTTGAAAATTAAAATGATTGGAATATAGTTAAAACACATTATGTTGCTATAAGAGGAACCTCTCATGGAATGTACACATCTATCTATCTATTTCTATTACATATAATAAAAGTCAGTGTTTGCGGTGGTGCGGCCAAGCGAGCGACGGGAGGAATATGTGCCAGCGTTTCGATTGGCTGCTATTGTGGGATTATTTGCATAACGGGCTCTGACTGGCCAGCCTCAGAACTCCAACATTCTACAGCCCCAAACAGAGGGGATTGGCTGCCACTGAAATGTAATTTGCATAACGGACTCCCATTGGCCAACCACCCTCCAACATTCTAAGGTGACTCAGAGGGAAAAGGAAAGGCCTCAGGCAGACAATTAGCCAGTTAACAGGTTTTTTTTTCCGTTGGCAATGAAATATTCATTTTCTGTGAGGATATCACTGCAGTGAGAGGGTTTCCTGGTGTACTGAGAGCATTACTAGCATTACAAGCTAGGCCCCAAAATAGACAGACATCCTTCAAGCAAAGTGGCAGCATAAACATGTCTCAAAAAATGAAAAAAAACCATTGGAAAAATCCCAACAACAGCAAAAAAAGAAAAACAACAACAGCAATCATGTGAGACAACTGATTGCCAAACATGAGGAAAACCAACAAGCAGCTAATGGATCAAGCACTGCAGAGGCTCAAGAACAACTTCAACAGTATATTACTGCTGTAATTACACTGCTTATTTTATGATGTTTTATACTTACTATTGATGTATTTGAATTGTTGTTTACATGATTACGCTATGTTGTAAGCTGTTTTGGGTCCCATGAAGGAGAAAATTAAGAATAATAATAATAACATAAAAAAGAAATTATAAATAATAAAATGCTTATTATTATAAATAATAAAATTAAACTGGACAACATTGTGAACCTAGGCAAAATGATGAAGTTTGAGGGGGGTGACTTAGTATGATGTGCGTCCAACTACAACCTTACCCTTCTTACTATTAAAACAATTCTTTTTTTTAAAAAAAAACCCTTTTCTTAAATAAACATGACCTGGACCAAACTTGGCAAACAGATAACTGGTAACCCAATTTACATCCTGGTGCAGTTTGGGAGAGGATGGATATCAGATGATAGGATTGGCAGCACCTTCACCCATTTCCAGACACCATAAGAACATAAGAACATAAGAAGAGCCATGCTGAATCGGACCTCAGCCCATCTAGTCCAGCATTCTGTGTCACACAGTGGCCCACTAGTTGTACACAGGGATCTCTAGCAGAAAGGAGGGCAAAACCCTCACCTGCTCCCGACCCCCACAACCAGTACCGGGGAAATCCTGCCTGCCTCCATCAACACAGAGGTGGCACTTGGATGTCCATTTCAGTAGCTACTGATTCCCTTGGTATCCATGAATCTGTCTAATCCTGCCTTGAAGCTGTCCAGGCTGACCGCTGTCACAACCTCCTCTGGAAGTGAGTTCCATAACCCAATGACCCTCTGGGTGAAGAAATATTTCCCTTTATTAGTCCTAACTTTCCTACCTTGGAGCTTTAGGGAGTGCCCCTAGTCCTAGTGTTGTGTGACAGAGAAAATATTGTCTCTATTCACCCTTTCTATCCCATGCATGATTTTATACACTTCGATCAAGTCACCTCTTAAACGCCGTCTTTCAAGGCTGAAAAGACCAAGGCGTTGCAACCTGATTTCAAGTAAGGGAGCTGCTCCATCCCTTGGATCATTCTTGTTGCCCTTTTCTGTACCTTTTCCAGTTCCGTTATATCCTTCTTGAGGTGCGGTGACCAGAATTGTACACAGTACTCCAGATGTGGCCTCACCATAGATTTGTAGAGAGGCAATACAACATTTGCCGACCTATTTTCGATTCCCTTCCTGATCATGCCAAGCATAGAATTTGCTTTTTTACTGCTGCTGTGCACTGGGTTGACATCTTCATTGAGCTGTCCACCAAAACCCCAAGATCCCTTTCCTGGTTTGTCTCGGAAAGCTTTGACCCCATCAATTTGTAGGTGTAGTTGGGGTTCTTTGCCCGATGTGCATGACTTTACACTTGTTTAGGTTAAAATGCATTTGCCACTTTGTTGCCCATTCACTCAATTTCGAGATCTTTCTGGAGCTCTTTACAATCAGTTTCATTTTTAACTACCCTGAACAATTTAGTGTCGTCTGCAAACTTTTCTACCTCAGAATTTACTCCTACATCCAGGTCATTAATGAATAAATTAAAAAGTAACGGACCCAAAACTGAACCTTGGGGTACGCCACTTCTCACCTCTTTCCACCCAGAGAAATGTCCGTTTATTACCACCCTTTGTTTCCTACAGTTTAGCCAGGTTCCAATCCAGGACAAGACCTGTCCTCTGATTCCATGGCTGAAGAGCTTATTTAGGAGCCTTTGGTGAGGACTTTGTCAAAAGCCTTTTGAAAGTCAAGGTAAACAATATCGACTGGGTCCCCTTTATCTATGTGTTTATTTACACCCTCAAAGAATTCTAACAAGTTAGTAAGACATGATTTGCCTTTGCAGAAACCATGTTGATGTTGACACCACTGTGACCCCCACCAATGATCTGGACCAAACTTGAGTTTGATTAAGACATAGTGTAATATATGAATAAACTGATATTACCTAACACCCAAAAACAAACAATACCCTTCTCAAATAACCCGGGCACCGCCGGGTCCCCAAGCTAGTGCTTTATAAAAATATTATAGTACTACAAAATGAAATAATTGCTGTAGAAGAAATTAATACAGAAATTAACAATAACACAGACTTACATGGCAGCACTTCAAAAATGCTGGAGTAAACATGCTGAGCATTAAACACAATCCAAAATGCAGATTGATGATTCTTTTATTTTTTCAATGAAAAAGGACAAAAACGTTCAAATCTCATTGGCTTCCTCATCAAGCAAAGATGATATTCGAAACATTTGGGGGAAATGAAATAGCATCAGAGTAAGGATGGAAATTCTTAATTTTCTAACTTCATGAGAGGGATCAAGAAAAAAAACCCACCAGTATTTCTTCCCATAGTGTCAAAACATAGGGTGTTTGGGGTGGGGGTGGAGGAGTTTTCACAAAAAGATGGCAATGTTATAAAATGCATATTTTCAAGACACTCGTGCAGTTCTATGCAAAACTCTAGTAACCATTGGAGAAAAACTGCACAGATGTAGGTCTGCTTCTTACCACAATTGCTTCATTTTTCACAACTTTTTAAGATAGGGCTTGTTCACAACTAACAAAATGAAAAACAGATTCACTTCAAAACGACTGCTGCCTGTATGCACAATGTACATGGACTTGTGTGAGTATCCTAGGTTTTCTGGCCTTGAGATGACTTTGGCCTAATTTAGGCAAAATTGAGAGATACTATGGGGTTTGGATGAAGTTTTGGAATACTTACTTAGGCAATCCCTCATTCTCTGAGTAGGATTGTCCTCCAAGATCAGTGTACTGGCTGTGGGTTTGTAGGTGGCTGTGAAGCCCTATTCTTGATCTGCATCTTCTCCCGCAGTGAGGGCATTAGTTTCCAAGTGGAAGGTGGTCCTGATCGGGGTTTGCTTGATGCACCTTCCTCTTGGCACGTTTCTCTTTCACCCTCTATTCATGCCTCTTCACTTTCTACAGCACTGCTAAACACAATTGACCTCCAGCTGGAGCACTCAAGGGCCAGGGTTTCCCAGTTCTCAATGCTTACGCCAGAGTTTTTAAGGTTGGCTTTGAGACTACCTTAAAATCTCTTTTCCTGCCCACCAACATTCCATTTTCTGTTCTTGAATTCAGAGTAGAGCAACTGCTTTGGGAGACGTTGGTCAGGCATCCGGACAACATGGCCAGTCCAGTGGAGTTGATGGTGGAGGACCATCGCTTCAATGCTGGTGGTCTTTGCTTCTTCCAGCACACTGACATTTGTCCGCTTGTCTTCCCAAGAGATTTTCAGGATTTTTCAGAGGCAGCGCTGAAGGAATTGTTCCAGGAGTTGTATGTGACGTCTGTAGACAGTCCACATCTTGCAGGTGTATAGCAGGTTTGGGAGGACAATAGCTTTATAAACAAGCACCTTGGTATCCGTATGGATGTCCCAGTCCTCAAAAACTCTCTGCTTCATTCGGAAAAATGCTGCACTCGCAGAGCTCAGATGGTACTGTATTTCAGTGTCAATGTTGACTTTTGTGGAGAGGTGGCCGCTAAGGTAGCGGAAACATTTTTTAATGTTACACCATTAAGCTGTATTTCTGGCATTGAAGCGGATTGACTGGTGACTGCTGGAAGAGCACCTTGGTTTTCTTGATGTTCAATGAAAGGCCAAGGTTCTCGTATGCTTCTGCAAAGGTGTTTAGAGTGGCGTGTAGGTCTTCTTTTGAATGCGCACAGACAACGTTGTCATCAGCATACTGGAATTCTATAACAGATGTTGTTGCAACCTTGGTTTTGGCTTTCAGTCTGCTGAGGTTAAATAGCTTGCCATCTGTCTGATAGATGATAAGATTACCACTCTGGTGAGCAGCTTCCCATTAATAAGATGAAGTATCATAGCGATGAAAATGGAAAATAAAGTTGGGGAAATAATACATCCCTATTTGACACCTGATTCCACCATAAATGGGTCACCTTGGGAGCCATTGCTGCCCAAGACCGTTGCCATCATATCGTCATGGAGAAGCCACAGGATTTTCACAAATTTGTTAGGACACCTGATTTTTTGGAGGATGCTCCAGAGAGCACTGTGATTCACTGTGTCAAATGCCTTTGCAAGGTCAATGAATGCCATGTACAGTGGTTGATTTTGTTCCCTGAATTTTTCTTGGAGCTATTGTGCAGTGAAGATCATGTCCACTGTTCCTCTAGAGGGTCAGAAGCCATTCTGGGATTCTAGGAGAGTGTCTTCTGAGAGGGGTAGAAGGTGGTTTGCAAGGATTCTTGTGAGGATTTTCCCAGCAGAGGTTAGAAGAGAGATACCTCAATAGTTTCCGCAGTCTTATAAACCATTTTAATTTGGGGGGTTTCTGAATTCATTACTCTTTCCCATACTGTCTCCTGGTCACAGAAACCTGTTTTAATATCTATTTTGTAATATTCTTTCATTTGTAGATATTGAAACCAGGAGATTTCTTCATCCATTTTTCTTAGTTCCTCCAGTGGTTTCAGCCTCCAGGAGTTCCCCTCTTTCTGTAGTAAACTCTTATAAGTATACCATTTTTTTGATGGTATCTCTCTTTTGTGCTGCGCCTCCACTGGGGAGATCCACATAGGGGTCTTATCATAAAGTCTGTTTTTATACTTCTTCCAAATCTTTAGCAGAGCTGCCCGGATGTAATGATTTGTGAAGTTTTTTTTTGATCTTAGATTTGTCGCGCCACAAATAGGCGTGCCAACCTCTTCTGATGTCATGGACTTCCAGGTTAAGCATCTTAGTCTTTAATAGGGTCATCCAATCTCTTACCCAACCTAAAGCAGCTGCCTCATAATATAATTTTAGGTTTGGCAATGACAAGCCTCCCCTCCCTCTTGTGTCTGTAAGAGTCTTGTAGTTTATTCTCGCTCTTTTTCCCTCCCATAGGTATCTTAAAATGTCTTTTCTCCAGATGTCAAAAAGGTAATTAGTTTGGATGCTTGGAATATTCTGGAAAAGAAATAACATTTTCGGCAAGATGTTCATTTTAATAGAGGCTATTTTACTTGTTAATGTTAAATTAAGGAATTTCCATTCTTTCATCTTTTTTGTGATCTTACTCCAGGTTTGTTCATAGTTATTCTTGAGGAGTTGATTATTTTTGGCTGTGACATGTATTCCCAAGAATTGTACTTTATTCACCACTTCACATCTGGCTAACTCTTGGAGTTGTTCTCTCCTGTCTTATCCAATGTATTTAGTAATGATTTTGGTCTTGGAATAATTTATTTTCAATCCGCCACCTCTCCGAATTGTTTTATCTTCTCCATCCAGAGGTGAATTGCTGTTAAGGGATCTTCAATGATGCACAGGATGTCATCTGCAAACGCCTTCACTTTATGCTCTTCTTTGCGAATACTTAGTCCTTTCAGATCTGGGTCAGATCTTATTGCCTCTAAAAGAAGCTCCAGCATCATTATAAATAATAAAGATGACAGGGGACAACCCTGTCTAGTTCCTTTTTGGATGTTAATTTTGCCAGAGTCTTGCCCATTAATCAATATGTTCGCTGATTGATTGGAATAGATCGCCTCTATCGCGTTCCTAAAAAAAAATCCCATATCTCTCTCGACCAGAAATTGTTTCAGAAAATCCCAGATGGCATTGTGAAACGCCTTCTCGGCGTCCAGAAATAATAGGCCAACTTCCTTCTGAGGGTTATTTTCATAGTACTCTATTGAGTTGAGTAAAGATCTTATGTTGGCCCTCATTTTTCTATTGGGGAGAAATCCCGTCTGATCTTCTTGGATGACTTCACTTAAAAATGTTTTCAATCTGTTTGCTATTATCCAGGTAAAGATTTTATAGTCATTATTTAAAAGTGAAATTGGCCTATAGTTCTTAACATTTCTAGAGTCTGATTTTTCCTTATGAATGAACTTCTCTCCAGGTTGCCGGTATTGTTGCTTTTTTAAAGATGTTATTTATTGTCACCTTGAGATGTAGTGTCAATTCATCCCGGAATGTCTTATAATAAATAGCCGTTAGGACATCCGGCCCTAGTGCTTTATTTAACGGGAGAGCCTTAATTGTCTCCTTTATCTCTTCCTCCATTACTAATTTGTTCAGTAGTTCCCTCTGGTTCTCGTTAACTTTTCCCAGACGTTGGTTGGCCACGTAATCCACTACTTTTCCCATATCAACATCATCCTTTCTGTAGAGATTGCAGTAATACTCCTTAAACTGCGCTGCAATTTCTTCTTCTTTGCAGAAGGATTTCCCCTCCTTGATTATCTGGCATATCCGCTGTGATTTCCTCTTTCTTGCTAATTGACTTGCCAATAATTTTCCCGGTTTGTTTGCATTTACCATGTATTTCACTTTCAAATACTTTAGATTTTTAGCCATTTGCTCTATTTGTAATGAGGTCAGGTCCTTTTTCAATAATTCCAAATCAAATCTAATTCTCTTATTTTCTGGATGAAGCTTTAACATTTCCTCTTTTTCTTCTAGTTGTTTTTGCAGGGAGTCTTGTTTTTCATGTCTTAACTTGTTTTTCCTGGCTCCTTGTTGAATAAAATTACCCCGCATGACTGCCTTCATGGCATCCCACAGTGTCTCATTTTTTATGTCATCTTTATTGTTTAGGTCGAAATATTCTTTGAGCAGAGTTCTATTAAGTTCGATATCGGCTTCTGTCTTAAGTAGCTGGTCGTTGAGTCTCCATCTTCTTATTCTTTTCTTTTTTTGAATTTTCATTACTATCGGGCAGTGGTCCATATAAAGTCTCGGAAGAATTTTAATCTCTCCAATTTCTCCTGTGAGTTTTTTGGAGGTCCAGATCATATCGATCCTTGACCAGGATAGATGACGTGCCGAGTAAAACGTATAATCTTTTTCCTGCGGGTTCTTTTATCTCCAGATGTCTTCCAATCCTAGGTCTTTTTTTAATTGTATGAATCTATTAGGGAGTTTCCCACTTTGATTATTTGTACCTCCCTTTTTTTTTTGGTTCGGTCCATTGTACTGTCGAGGACCCCAAAATGGTTTATAACCAATTACTGACATGGGACACAGAGCAAAAACTGGTAAAGGAAAATATGATAAGTTGGGCGAAAGATCTGGGACACCCAATACGATTGAAAGACTGGGAAGACATCTGGAAAAAGAGGACCAAATATTCAGGATTTACATCAGTAACTGAAAGTTGGTACAAGATGTTCTTTCGATGGCATTTAACACCCTCTAAACTAGCCAAGATTTACACTCATGTATGCGACAAATGTTGGAGATGTCGGACACATAAAGGAACATACATACACTGCTGGTGGGAATGCCAAAAGATTTTTAAAAATGGAAAAGTGTTCATGTTCACACGCAGGAAATTTTAAATTATAATTTTCAACTCAAGCCAGATTACTACCTCCTTAATATCATGAAAGATGATATAGAGAAAAATCAAGATAAATTGTTCTTCTACATTTCAGCCGCGGCAAGACTAATCATCGCAAAAAATTGGAAAAATAAAGATCCGCCGGAGCTAGAAGATTGGCTGCTCAAAGTAAGAGAACTAATGGACTTCGATATCTTGAAAGATTTAGTTAATGATCAAAGCGGCAAGAATATAATGGACTGGAGCCAAGTAATAACACATTTAAAGGAGGTGAAACTGAAGCAGAACTAAAGACTATCCAAGTGAAACCTGAATTGAATCAACCCTCAAGCGGCGCTCAAGAGAAACTATAAGGGAAGTTTTGACTCTACAAGCAAATAAGGAACCCCGCAGACTGGACTGGAAGATTTCCTAACAATCTTTCTAGACTTTAGGACCCTATATTTCTATATTTAGATTTCCCTCTTTTCTGACTTTTTATATCTTTCTTTCTCGCTTCTTCCTTTCCCCTTCCCGTCTCCTTTCCTCTCTTTTCTTTCCTCTTCATCGCCTCTTTCTTCCTTCTTCCTTCCTTCTATATCTTTCCCCCATCAATCCCTCTCTCTATCTTCCCACCTTTCCACCTCTTTCTCAAATCTATACCCTAAATCTATACTGTATATACTTTATATACCTTCCAGTTTTATTGTATATGCCAAAATAACTCAATAAAAAAATATTTAAACAAAAAATAGTTTCCGCAGTCTGTTCTTTCCCCTTTGTTGAAGAGGGTGATGATGGTGGCATCCTTGAAATCTGCTGGGATTTTCTCAGTCACCCACACTTTTTCAATGAGCTGGTGGAGTTGTTGTGGCAGCTCAGGTCCTCCCTCTTTAAAGATTTCAGCAGGGATCCCATCAGGTCTGCTGGCTTTGTTATTTTTTTGTTGGCTAATGGCATTGCTGACTTCTTCCAAACTAGGCAGTGCTGCGAGCTCATCCCTGGTTTGTTGTTGTGGGATTTGTGGGAGAACCTCTTCTGCCACATTGGAGCTGCGATTCAGGAGGCTTTGGTAGTGTTCTTTCCAACATAGTCCAATAGATTTTTTGTCCTTCAGAAGTTTGGTTCCATCTGATGAGCATAGAGGCTGTATACCATGGTTTCTTGGTCAATAGATGACCTTTATGGCTTTGAAAACTCCCTGAGCATCATGGGTATCTTCCAGGTGTTGGATTTATTCAGCCTTCTTTGTCCACCAGATGCTCTTGAGTTTCCTTGTCCTTCTTTGGACCTCAGCTTTTGCACTGGCATAGATCTTCTTAGCAGCACAGTTGTCATCTCTCTGCCAAGTTTGGGAGGCTTTCCTTTTCTTGTCAATTAGCTGTTGGATCTCATTGTCATTTTCATCAAACCAATGTTGATGATGGAGGTCTTCAGTTTGTTCCAATGTTCCTCAACATGTTTGAGGTGTTTTATGGGTAGATGGTCGTTGAGTGCCGTTTGGAGAAGGGCTCATTTGGAGGGCTCCTGAAGGGCTTGGGTGTTCCTTTTTCGCCTTGTCTTTCTTCCTTGAAGTCTGCGCTTGTGGACAATCTTGATAACCATCGTGGATTGGATAAGCCTGTGGTCTGTCCAGCAGTCATCAGCACCTGTCATGGCAGTCTCTGGCACGTGTGATTGCGTAGTCTAAGAGGTGCCAATGCTTTGACCGAGGGTGCTTCCATGATGTCTTGGACTTGTTTTTCTGGTGGAAGAGTGTGTTGGTGATGACAAGGTTGTGTTCCACATATTTGGTGAGAAGCAGGATTCCATTTAATTTGCTAGTTCCAACCCTGTCTTTTCCTATGGTCCCTGGCCACACGTCGAAGTCTCACTCGACTCTTGCATTAAAATCCCCCAGGAGGATGATTTTGTCCACCTTAGGTATCTCTGATAGGACGGTGTCCAGCTGACTGTAAAAAATTTCCTTGGTGTCCTCATCAGCATCTAGTGTTGGTGCATAGGCACTTATAATGGTTGCCTGTTGGTTTTTGGCAAGTTCAGTTTGGAGAGTGGAGAGTTGTTTGTTGATACCAGTGGGTGCTTCGGTCAGATGCTTCACCAGATCATTCCTGCTAGCAAAGCCAACTCCGTGCATTCTTTATTCTTTTTCAGGCAGTCCCTTCCAGAGGAAGGTATAGCCTCCTTTTTCTTCCTTGAGCTGTCCCTCTCCTGCTCTCCGGGTCTCTTATATGCTGCTATGTTGATGTTAAAGCATCCCAGCTCCCTTGAAATGATAGCAGTTCTGCGTTCCGGTTGTTAACTGTTGGTGTTGTCCATCAGTGTCCGTACATTCCATGTTCCAAAGTTCATTTTTCTTTTTTGGCCACAGGGTGGTGACCCCACTGGATGCGGAAGTCCAGTCAGGGATAAGAGAGGCAGACTATGTTTAGGGCACCTTTTCTAGCCCCTTCCCCATGTGGGGTGAGCAGAGCGGATCCTAAAAAGGGCTGCTCAGTCATGGAAACAGCTGCCAAACTACTCAACTGCCTCAGACCTTGAGGTAGAAAGAATGAGTCTGTATCCACTTCCCATTTGCCAGTCTGTGACTAGGAACTTCACAGATTTCACAGTCCTGTCCCCGTCGTCACTCGCTGATCGCCATGGAACTTTTGTTGGTTTGTTTTTATTTTTCTTGGAAGACGCCTGTGCGTGAGGTTTTTTAATGTGTGGAGGTCAGTGCACAACTGACCAACATACAGTCTTCACAGAGTGAGGTTCCACTAGTGGCATAGTTAACATGACGACCGTGGCTTCTCAATTCGTTGCAGCCTTCTTCTGCTTTCACAGCCATTGTAAAATGTACCATGTTATCCTCCTGCTCCCCCCTGCTCCACCGCTGAGGTCTTTGGGACTTCGGACTGTGCTTGGCCTACAATCTCCTCCTGGGAGTGCACAACTCCTGTCACTGTACCCGTAGGTTCATTGGAGCACACAAGCCCTCTCACCACGACAAGGTGATAGTCCATCAAGGGACTTTGTGGCCACCTCTACGGCAGGACTGGGTTCTATTAGGCCCAATCCCTTTTTCAGAAGACACCACCACCATCGTTCTTCCCACAAATCAGAGAAGGAGAAGAGGGTGGCTCAGCCCCATAATACTGCCACTGCTCCCTGACAGCCATTGAGCTTGCAGTGAGAGCCTGGCTATCATGATCACATCTATTGATGACAGAACTGTGTGTCCACATGACCACCAACAAGAACAGAATCACTGCCCTCCCTCCTTGTTGTTTGCTTAAGTTCCTCATTCTGACATTAGCAGATGACAGATGATGGCCAGGTGCTTGACAGGAGGTCCATTGCCATCAATTCCTTTCACTCTCAAGTCTAAGAAATATACAAACATGGTTTCCCCTACATTCTTAATATTCTCTTCTCATCAATGCTTATTCACTTCATCCCCACCAATGCTGCTCCTCTCTATCACCTGCTCCTCTCTTGCTCTTTCTCATCCTCCCCCCCCCAGAATCAACTGACTCCCTGAACTCTCTGGGCTTTGAGTCTGTGCTCCCTACTCTCATTTGTCACATTCCTTCTCATCCCTGCTAATTCTCTACATCACTACCAAGATTTTGCATCTCCTGCCACCCACTCTTCTTCCACTCTTTGTCAATTGCTTATTAAGAATTGGAGTAGGCAGGTGGGCCAAGAAAGACTACATAGGAAATAACTACAGAGAGGCAAAATGAGATCATTGTTCCCATAAGAAATCTCCTACCCAGCTGAAACTTTCCTTCAATCCTCAAATTTCTACCATTGCAGTAACTGAAAACTTCAACTCCAGCTTTAGAAATACAGTCTAGGCATGCAAAGAAAAAAGGCAGTCCAAGTTGTCAAGGGAATGGTAAAACAGCAAATATAAGAGTACTGAGTGTGATTGATTTTCAGTGTCTCCTCCTTTACTTCACTAAACATTTGAGGAATCAGGGAAAATTTCACTGGGGAGGCAGATTTCTTATATGTTGGGAAATGTACTCATTACTCCTGAAGATAATATATGCAACTCTTACAAAGCAAACAGCATGTCAATGTATGGTTTACAATTTTCTACAAATATTGGTCAGAATCTTTTACTACAGACCCTTCCACACAGCCATATAATCCAGAATATCAAGGCAGATGGTCCACAATATCTGCTTTGAACTGGGTTATCTGAGTCCACACTGTCATATAATCCAGTTCAGTGTGGATGTTATACAGCTGTGTGGAAGAGGCCTACATAACCACGGTAGCTACAGAGCATATCCAAAGCAAACCTTCCAAATTTTATTTATTTATTTATTTATTCGGTTTCTATGCCGCCACTCCCGGTGGGCTCGGGGCGGCTCACAGCACCAGAACAAGATAAAAACAACAATACATGATAAAACAGGGGTGACATAACATTAAAATGGCATTAAAATATCAATATACAACACTTAAAACGACCAAGTCAGAACTCAGTTCCGCAGGGGGGGGGGGTGGCCCGTGAGGCCTACACCTGGAAGGCCAGCTTGAAGAGGTGGGTCTTGCACGCCCGCCTGAAGGGGAGCAGGTTGTGGATGGCGCACGTGTCCTCCGGAAGGGCATTCCAAAGAGTTGGTGCAATCACCGAAAAGGCCCTTCGACGGGTGGCTGTCAATTTGGCCATTTTTGCGGAGGGGATGGCCAAGAGGTTGGTGTCCTCCGAGCGGAGGGATCTCATAGGGCAATATGGGGTGAGACAGTCCCTCAGATACGCTGGCCTTAGGCCGTGCAAGGCCTTAAAGGTAAGAACGAACACTTTGAAGGTGATCTGGTGCTCAATTGGCAGCCAGTGCAGATCCTGCAAAGTAGGTGTTATGTGGCAACCTGCTGGGGTACCAGACAGGAGCCGGGCGGCAGTGTTCTGCACCAAATCATCAGTTACTGTGATTAATAGGACAGGGGCCTGTTCTATTGTCATTGGGAAGTGGCTGACTAACTTTTCTCCCATTTTTATGAATTATCTCCATTGGAAAAGTCAGAAATAGGATCCCTGTTGCAATCCTCTTTTACAAAAATGATCATTAATGGAGGGGATACATCAGTCATCTACTCTCTGGATTAAAGGGGAACAGATCCCATCCATCACAGCAACATATGCCCTATATGTAGGAACTCATACTGGGGAACGTTTTCCCCTCTGACCAGTACTGGAAAAAAGTAACATTTGAAGCTTTGCATCATGCATGCATGCATGAGGTCCTGACTAAATTCTCATTGATAAATGAGAAGCTGATAAAAGGTAGATGATCTCAAAGTGCAACTGACTTCTTCTGTGTATGAAGTAATTCTTCACTAGTTTCTCTAAGGAAGTACTGTTATGAGAACATCTTCAAAAACCACATGTTTTGGGAAGCCTATCAACAATTTAGGATATATTCTGTACATGGTTGTTTCTGCATTATATTCCATTTTTCTCTCTGAGTGTGTGTGTGTGTGTGTGTGGGGGGTTCATTGTTTCCTGAAATATTATTTCTGAGATACAAATGCTGTTTTCTGTGCATACATTTTATGCAAATCACCATGTGCAAATTGTCTATAGAATAAATCCCCAATTACAGCATTTTCTGTGCAGAAAATAATATTTCTAAGTGGACCTATTTCCTGTGTAGACAGTATGAGCCAGCAATACATGGTAAAAGGTGCGATGTTATCTCTGTACTTAGAAGAGTGGAGACAAGTATGTGTGCTTATGCTTACACACTGCAGGCACAAGCTATCAAATTTGGCCAAAATATTCTCAATACTCAATGGAGGTTTCGACATCAATGGATTGGTGAATCTGCTCTTACTTTTAGTGTTTACTGTAATGAACGAACTCAGATTCTAAATCTATTTATGGGACACAGGTTTGGATATTGGGTAACTCTTTTGAAGTATTTGTGGGCAGTGCAAGAAGTGTCCCCTTGTAGTTGTTACCTTGGCTTCCTATAAGATGTGCGCAGTATATCTCCCATATTTATTTATTTATTTATTTATTTAGACTTATTGGTTGCCACCTACGTCAGGCTCGGGGCGACTTACATATGCTAAAAACACCGTAAAACACAGCACCAGCCATCTTTTGATTTTCCCATTCATTCAATCCATGTTTTCCCACTTTGCATTATGAGTTATTATTTCAAATATCTGTTTTCACCCTCATACTTTCTTAACAGCCACTCAAACTCCAGTTTTCTCACTCTCTGGAATGCCTTTTTTTGACTTAGAGGTTACAAAAGAGGTTAGATGTGCAACCAGTGCTGTTAAAAGTTTTAATCAAAAACAGAAAAAGCCTGAATTGTTTATATATTTAATCGTCCTAAAAGCACCAGATCCTGTCCGATCTCAGAAGCTAAGTGGGATCAGTCCTGGATACCACTTAGCTTAAATGGGAGACTGCCAATGAATGTAGACCATATTTCAGAGGAGGGCAATGGCAAACCACCTCTCAGTATTCCTTGCCTAATGAAAATCCTATGAACATTATGGAATCACCATGAGCTGACAGGAGACTTGAAGGAGAGCACACCAGAGACACCCAGACAGTGTGATCTGGAATCATATATAAAACCGTGATTTAATGCTCTTTTCCCTTAAGGTTACACAGACTGAGGCTGTGCTTGGAGAGTCCCTTCAGAGTTGGATTGTGACATGCATATTCAATATCAAAGCTGAAAGTGGCTTTCATGAGGGTGCAGGCATGCCATGAGCTCATTTGCCAGGTTCTCGGGCATGTCTGCTCACTTCTGTGGCTTTGTATTTCAAAGAGCCACGGCTGTGTTGCCCTAGGTCTTACCCACAAAGAGGCTGCATTCTCATCCTGTGCATTATTAATAATTGCATGCTGCCTTCAGCACGGATGCTACACCAAGGTCCTTTTGGCTTTGCCTCTAGTGGCTGTTCAGGTGGAAGTTAAAAGATCCCATCACTCTTTTTTCTAAAAGAGCAGGGCTTAACCTTAATGTGAAGCCTGACCTTAATTTCAAGAAAAACATGTAATCTCAAAGGCTGTGTGTCAGTTATTTCTGAGAGCACAACAGCTGCCAAGTTAGATGTGTGAAGTATTGCATTTCTAATCTTGGGTCTAGTTTCCTTTCCTATCTTGTTATTTATTCCTATATTTGTTGTTCTAAAGTCACAATAACAGCAACAATAAGGCTTGTGGGATTGTGCCAATCGGTTACTCTCACTTTGATCTACCTCACAGGTTGATGATCAAATGGCAAGGAGGAGAGCTTCACACACTACCTCAATCACGTCAAAAGAATGGCAGAATATATATGTCATAAAATGATGATGATAACAGTCCTTTCTTTGCTCCTCAATGAGATGCTAAGAGAAATGTATTTTCTGGATCTAAATTCTCCTCCGGCCTGAAGCTGGTATTTATGACAGCTATCATCACAGGCAGCATACTATCACAGTCCACCATCCTCCCTTACTCATATTTTCCTCTTCATCATTCTTCTTGCTATGTTCATCAAAAAACTACCTTTTAAGAATAATCGTGTGAAAATTTAACGACAAAGAATCCAACATGCCAGTTCAATTTATTTTAAGTGACAGAATCACAGCAAGATACACTCTGCCTCTTACACATGAATTCACACCTACTCCTCCCACGAATCAAGATGCATTCTGATTATTTATGTAAAGAATTGAAACCTTGCTGAAGTGATGCTTCTAAAGCAATTTTCCAATTACCTATCACATTTGTCAATATCAAGTTGATATTTTTAAAACAAGCGGCACTATGGGATTTTTTAAACCTTTCTAGTAAACACATGTAAAAACCCAGGAATAATCTTAAAACGGGTTATAAAAATTTAGGGTTTTTTTACTAAGAAGAATTTGCTAAGTAAAGAGTGAATTATATCACACTATTGGTTTTATAAGAGAATAGAAAACAACTGCATTCATTTATTTAAAACATGGGTACATATAGGAAGATAGGGATTTGAGTTCATGAATAGCTTGGGATCATAAATAGTAGTGTTGGTTCAGGTGTTGGAGAAGAAAGGAAGGAACCAGATCCATATGCCCAGACACAAACTCAATGGACATTAACAAACCTTGTGTTGTTGAAGACTTTCATGGCCAGAATCACAGCAACTCAGTAACAACCCTTCAACCTAATGGATGGTGTCAACATTGAACAAACCATGTCTGCCACCCTGATTGAAGTGTAAATTTTATGAATAATAAAAATATAGCAGCAGAAGTGGTAGAAGTAGTTGTTCTAACTACATTTTCTCACTTCCATATATTTTGAAAAATATCTGAACATAATATACAACTGTGCAGTACATCACCCATATCTGTGAGACTGGCATATCATTTATCCATATCAAACAAAATACATTCTCTCTGGGCATTTTCTAGGTCATCCAGCATGGCTCTACTGCATTCTTTGGCCATGAGTTCTTTATTTCAACAGGATTGGCTATTATTCATGGTTTTACGTCTCTATGAGAAGTTCAGAATATACCCCTCCTGGATATGGGAGAACTCCTGTGCTAGAAGCAGGAGGAGCCACACAGGTTCTGTCAGGTCCCACGGCTGCCTTCCTATGTCCCAATGAAGCCATGTCACCTTCTCAATGACAAGGAACTATGCCACTGCCCCAAACTGCCACCTCCACTTGACCCTTGAGAACAAGGCCTGTCCTCTGGAATATGCAGGCTCCCCAGGCACATGGTCATGAGAGGAACCATGGCTAGAAGCATGGGCTGTGAGTGGCATTTTTGTTGGATGCATGATACCTTCTTTCCAATGCGAACCACTGCCAAGTGCTTCCGAAGCACACGAGCGTTGCTTCACCTCACGATGCCCTGCCACAGCCTCATGCCTCTCCAGCACTCTAAGATGCCTTGGATTGACCGTTATGCCAACAGTAGGCAAAAAGGGCTGCTTAAAGTGGTCCTTATAGTATATGTTGGATGAAACTTACAAAGGGTGATGGGAGGAGTCCATTTAGTATTTGAACTGGTTACTAGTTATATGTTGCTATCCCCCCACACACACACACACTATAATAATAAATGATTACTTCTTGGCTCTTGAATTTCCCATAAGTCAGTTAAGAATAAGACAACCAGAACCATTCTATACCGTAAACCCTCTTATGCCTATCATATAACAATGGCATTTCAGCTGAATAACATACCAAAGCATTCATCCTGCCCCCTCCCTGCTTCTGAGCTGAACACTGAAAAAAAGATATCAAAATATGACTTCATTGTGAGAGAAAAGACCATTTCTGGATCATTAGGCTCCATCAAAGAAGCTTTTCTGCTTTTGAGCTTTCCCTGTTCTTGCTGGCACACTCCATCCCACAGAGCTGAACAAAGAAGACACGGCCAACTTTCCTGTATTCTCCCTGTTCGTCCTTTAGTGGATTATTATGACACAAGCCTCAGGCCTCTCCAAGAACCCCTTGATTCCTGTAACTTACTCAAGCTGCACTAATGGCTTTATTACAAACACAGCTACACTGGAAGATTGCAGAAGGAGGGAGCCAGGAGCAAGATAAACAAATAGCTGAAAAGGAAAGAAATACGAAGCTGACAATACTGACGTATTGTATTATTTGACCGGAAAGTCAACTGCTATATTCCAACAATTGAGTCATATAAAGATGCTTCAGACAGATGGTCAACAACAGGATGTGTGAATATCAGAGAAAGGCACCGAGTTCATAAGAAGTGGAAGCAATCACACAATGATTCCATGGGAGGGAAGGATCCTAAGGTATGCCTACTCAACCTAGTTAATGTAAAGGGAACGCAATTATGGAGATTGAGAATATCAGAAAACTAGAAAACAAAATGAATTTTTGCTCATAAAAATCTAAAAATGCAACACCCACATTTTCCCTTGGTTGTAGTATCTGAAATTCCCATACATTTGATTCCGAAAAAACACTTTGCAGAAGCATTCTTCCTTAATACCAAAATGATGAAAAATACTACACAGGGTGGTTTTACAGCTATTAAACACAAAGACCGTATCCATCTATTTTGGGATTATCCCTGCCCTTTGAACATACCTCATAAAACAAATGTTCAATGTTCCCTCATCTCAATTTGGCTTTCTCCTTGGACATCGGATGTGTTACTTTTCTTCTACCTCCTTTTGGTGTCATTTGTGTATACGTCTTAAAAGAACATTTTGGTAATCAGCATGTATGTTGTAATGTGTAAAATCTCTAAATAAAATAGTTTGATATATTTGTCATTGCTCATAATGGTTGTATGTAACCATTGCATCTATAAGGCAGCATGGTTTGAGTATTGAGCCAGCATTAGAATTGTGTGATATTTCTCCTCCCACTTCCCATAACTAAAAAGTAGCTAACCTTGCCATTCTGATGGGGGAAAAGTGGTGTTAACTATAGGCAATCCCCAAGTTTCCAAACATCCAACATACTTATGACTCATAGTTAAGAATGGGCATGAGACCAAAGGAAGTGAAAGAAATCTACCCCTAGGAAGGGAAATTCACTCCTGAAAGTTATCATGGGAAAAAGGGGTCTCTACTGAAGCTTTCTCACCAATCCCTGTTCCCAGGCCCATAGCCAGGATTTTAATTGGGGGGGGGGTGAGTCTGAGTGAGAGAGGATCTACCCTATCAAATCTTTTGTATCCTTATCCCAATACCCCCATTCATTTGGGATATATTGAGCAAGGGGATCAGATCATGATATGAATAAACATAACAGTTTAAATAATAAATGTTATTTATTTACTTTCATTAACAAAATTTTTAGAATACTTTTTGACTTATTTTTACTTTACAGCAGCAGTCTTCTTTTCTTCTCCCCAGCCATTCTGTCAATTACTTTTTCTGGTTTGATAATGATGTCCCAATGGATGGAAATCATTGCTAGTCCACTAAGTCTCTTGTCTGTCATTAAACTTCTAGATACACTTTTCACTCTCTTCATGGTTGAAAATGATCTCTCCACACTGCATGTTGTTATTGGTAGAATAGCTAACACAGTCAAAAGGAAATTTATTGACCGATAGTAGGTTTTGTCACACAGTTCCAACACTTTAAACACCTCAGTATCTTTCTTAATTGATGGTGGAATATTACACCACATTTTGTACCTAGCCTTGATGGAAGCAAGGGCTGCATCATTTTCAAAGTATTCTGACAGTTGTTCCATATGGTGAACTTTGTCTAGACCTGAAACCAAGGGAGGATAACCTGGATACTGGTTAAAATGTCTTCATTTGACATGAACCTTTCAGTAATGATTTATATGAGTGAATCGACACATGGTATGAACACCACAACTCTGAAATAATATTCTACAGAATTAGTCCCAGGATTTGCCTGATGCACCTGTCTTGAACTTTGCCTTAGAATAGTCAAGTTGCTTTGAAATATGTTTTCATTGTTCTTGCTAAGCCAAAGAGTTCTTAAAAATGAACTTTTGCATCTGCTCTCAACATTTCTAAAGATTTATCAGTGACTTAGCATGGTTTATGGCAGATGCCATATCAATACTTTTTCCTGAAGAAAAATTGATAGGGGCAAAGTAAGGCTGAAGAGTTGTTCACAAACAGGCTAACAATGAAATCACTTTTTTAAAATTGCAATCAAAAAGTTTGAAGCTGAAGAAGAGATTTTCCATGGTTTCTCTGAGATTTCTTCTAAGGCAAGTACAATTGGCTTAAATAATTCAATGAATGTCAATACACTATCATGCCTCTCAATGAAACGAGTCTCACATAAACGTATCAGTCTTTTTTTCTTTGTTTCTGGCATATTAATCTGCAAAGTATTGTTAGCACTTGAACTGTTTCTGAAGAAATTTGTTAATTCTTTTATTGTTCCAAGACAATTTCTGACAGAAGAGTTTGATAATGTATCACTCAATGCAAGGTTCAATCGATGATTTGCACAATGAAGATATCTTGCTTTGGGGTATGTTTCTCAAATTCTTGTTTGAACTCCAGTTAGATGGCCAGCCATGGTGGCAACTCCATCGTAGCCCTGCCCTACACACTTATTCATGTCCAATTTCAATATGTTGTATTTCTCTAGGATAACTTTAGTGACCTTTTTTGCCGATTGGTCATATATTGGTATAATCCTATAAAATCTTCTTGGATGAATGGTAAATTTTCCTTTAAATCTATATAGCGAAGATATAACGAAAGCTGCTCTGTTGCCGATACATCCATAGTTTCATCAGCCAGAATGGAGAAGCAATCAAACTTGTTGACTCAAGCAACAATCTCTTCTGTCACTAAACTGGAATTGATTGAAATTATCTCATTCTGTATTTCAGGACTTATGTATGTAGCATTCTTGCCTCAGTTAATAACATGTCTCTTTAGATTTTCATCTCCAGAGCAGCCAACATCATATCTGGACCTGGACAGGACAGACGGGGATTGGGGGTTATTGACCTTGGATCTGGCAGTTGCAGTGCGCCCTTATCCAGAGGACATTGAACCCTCTGGACTAAACTTGGCACATAGAGCTAATGTGCCCAACTGTACTTAGAGACAGGAATTGGGGAATGATTGCCCTTTATCAAATGGGAGTTGTTGTTTACCTGGATCCAGAGAGTCCCAGAAGGCAGTCAAGGGGTTTGATGCGTCTGGCGAGACTTCAATGCACAGGCGCAAAAGCCTGCAAAGTGCACAGACGTGAAGGCCTATTGCGTCCTCTGAATGGTCTGTGGTACGGCGGCATCCTCTTTGGCACCTGGGCTGTCAGCGCACTCCCCTTCCTCTCCCGGCACCCAAGGCTGAATCCAGGGGCACCGAAAAGGAAAGAGAGTGTGCCAAGGACCCAGGTGCAGACAAGGAAACCACCATGCCATGTACCAGTAAGGCCTTCTCGCGGACCACCCCCCCTGCTACATGCCTGGCTGTTCCCATAACAAGCCATTTTTTTCCAACATCCAATTATCACAAGGACAAAAAGTGAGGTAAAATCTTCTCAACAGGCTCACAGACAGCTAAACAAACACTACAGTGGTTCTTACCCTTCTCTGTGCTATTCAAAGCTAGGGAGAGTGAGGAGGAGGCTGGAGTTACACTAAAAATGTACCTGTTCCAGCTGACATATACATTCAATTTAAGAACAAACCTAAAGAACCTATCTTGTTAGTAACTTGGGGAGTGCCTGTGTCTTAATTTTTTGAAAAAACCTACTGGTTACTAAGTACTAGTAACCAAATATTTTGATTGGATGCTTTCATGCTCTAAGAGAGCTATCTGTCTCAAATTTCCTGCTGCCATAATATGATTGAGTCTTAGGCCAGATCCAGACAGCCCTACTCCTGGGAAAACCCATGTTTGAAAAACGCGGATTTTCCTGGGGGCCTGTCCACACCTATTCCAGAAAGTGTGTGCTTTCTGAGGTGGATATTCAGACGCTCTCTCGGGACTAACCAAAGAGAATGCCTGAAGGCCCTCCCCTCAAGCTCCCAGACCCCTTAGAAAACTAAGAAATACTTATGTGCTCTCCAATAGAAGCCCCGGCAAGTTCTCCTGGCACGTAAAAATGACGTGCCAGGAAAGTGGTGGAGAGCAATTTTCCTCCATCCCCCTCCCCCCCCCCACTCTCCTGGCATGCCATTTCTACATGCCCGGAGAGCTCACTGGGGCTTCTATTGGAGAGCACATAAGTATTTCTTAGTTTTCTAAATGATTTGGGGCAGGAGGCAGAACAGGGGAGGGCGTGCCTAAAGAGAAGGAAGACAAGCGCGCCTTCCTCCTCTTCAGGCACACTACCGGCGCCCTGATCAGGCCGGTTGGAGAGGCAGAACAGGGGAGGAGGCTGGCGTGACACTAGGAGGGGGGAGAAGCCATGGAGGGCTCCCTTGGCTTTGCCTTCCTCCTAAAGAGTCACGCCAGCCTCAAGCGAAATCGCCACTTCTGAGGCTGGCGTGACACTTTAGGAGGAGGGACCGGGGCGTGGCTGGGGTGTGGCCGGGGGCGGGGCCGGGGCGGGGCAGGGGCGGGGCCGAGGGCGGCCCCCCAGGTCTTCAGTGACTGGAAGTCCGGCCCTAGGTCCAGTAGAAGTTGGACAGCACTGATTTGGGGGATTGGGGGGAGGTGGTGTCAGGCCCCAGTCTGGTTCCATAGCTAAGCCAGACAAAAGCCACGTTAATTCCAAGACCTCAGCTAAGCCTGAAAGCAAACCTCTGCAGAAGTCTCTGTGTCAGCCAGAGGTCAAGGGCAGACGCATCCTTTCTCCTTCCCAGGCCTATAAGAAGCACTGGGAAGGCAAATCTTTGTTGTCTTCCCTGTCTCCAGGTGCAGTTATTAATGAGCTGGCATACCTCTCCTCCGCAGGGGGGCATGAGAAAGTCCAGCCGGTAAACTGTCCATGGGAACAGGCTGCGTCGAAGTCAGCGCCTTCAAGATCAAAGCCTTGGGGGGCCTATTTAAGTCGGGGTCCCAGAGATGCTCCGCATCTCTCGCCAATGTTAAGCTTCCTCGCCAAGCTCCATGGAACTCAAGTTCAAGCCTGGGCCGTTAGGCCTTCAAGTCATCGTACTCAAGTATTTGCCAAGCCTTTGTTGCCAAGGACTTATCCAGGATTTTAGCCCATTGGGGGCACAAAGACTATTTCTACATTTATTGAGCTTTTTACTCTGGGACTATTGCATTGCAATACTCTGATGCTGGGGGCATCAATGGACTATATTTTTATCTCTTTTATTCTTTTCCTTTATTCTAGATAAAGCATTTAATCATGGCTGGTCTAAAGTGGTTTACTGAGGGATCCTTCAGGTCTAGGGTGCAACAGGTGGTGGGTATTACCACAGTTTACAGGGCTTATTTAACCCAGTAAACTGTGGGAATTGTGTCTGGTCTGTAGTCCAGACACTAGAAATAGTGCATTTATCCTGCGCCTTCCAGGGTTTTCCTGGTTTGTAGTGAATTAATGCAGGACAGCCAGAATGTTTTCTGGACAGCCCCCTTTTTATTGTGTAAGTTTCTGCAATAAAGGGGTTGTCTGGATGGGCACTCATTAACATATTACATGCTGACACAGATACAAAATTTATCAGCTTCTTTTAGATATATACATGCAGTGTGTGTGTGTGTTCCTTGTTTTGTAGTTTCTTGTAACCCTTACTTATTTTAAAAGAGGCCTCTTTGTGTAATTAGGGAATAGAAGTAATGCTATGTGTCTTATATAGCTTTTGGCAGCTAACCAAATATCAGGCAATGAAGAGTCAAAACAAATTGTTTGCAATCAAAGCACACCGTTAAAAAAATATTGTGGATTAAATTTGAATAATGAGCTCACTAGAAGGAATTGCAATCTGCTCCCAGTTCTTACACAAGTATACAAGCATGAAGAATCTGTATTGCTTCAGTAAATTATGCACTGCAAATTATTCATTCAACTCTAATTAAAACATTGGAAATCTTAGAAACTTGAAGACACTGTGGCTTTCAACACATCTGCCTGTTTTAGATGTAACTGTTAGACTGTTTTACCTGAAGGGCCAAAATGCTATAAACACTTTTTCTATATACTTATTAGGCATGAGAAAAAAGTTATGAAAATGATTCGTTTCGTAAGAAATTCGTAAGAAATGCTACTTTTGAGTATTTCCGCACCTGGAACGCCAACCAGGAAGTGGACTTTCTTTATAGAACTTCGGGGGCCAGGATTTTCTTAAGTGTCGTTATTAGGTCGTAAGCGGGGGGGGGGGGGCACCCTCCTTCTCTCTCACCACCCTCTTGCCTCCCTTGCCAACAAGTAGTATGGCAAGGCAAGCCCTAAACTCACTCCTTCTTTCGGCTGGAAGCCTGGAAAAAATGTAAACAGAGAGGTTTACTCAGAAGTAAATCTGCAAAGGAGGGCACTTTGGATGAAGTGCCCTCCTTTGTGGATTTACTTCTGAGTAAACCTCTCTGTTTACATTTTTTCCAGGCTTCCCTGCCTCTCCTACCTGCCAGGATCTAAAGCATCAAAGAGTATTGGGGTGAGAAACCAACCTAATGTATAATAGAATGAATGCTACTGTAAGTGCCTAATATTATAAGTAATCCAACTGGTCATACCTACATTCCATGCACATGCAATAATACAGCAGTAATAACAATAACAAGAGGTAAAATTCAAACCGAAGTATTCTGACTGGTCCCTGCCTCATGCGGTGCAAACGGGCTCTTCTCTATTAGCCTGGGAAAAGCCAGCGTTTTCTGCTTGGGTGCACACACATACATATTCTTGGGGGAGGATTTGCTGCAGAATCCCAGGCTCATAGAGAAGATTCTGCAGCAAATCCCCCCCAAAGAATATGTATGTGTGTGTGCACCCAAGCAGAAAACGCTGGCTTTTCCCGGGCTCACAGAGAAGAGCCCGTTTGCACCGCATGAGGAGGGACCAGTAAGAATACTTCGGTTTGAATGTTACCTCTTCTTATACCCATTGTTATTACTGCTGTATTATTGCATGTGCATTGAATGTAGGTATATGACCAGCCTGGGCAAACTTGGGCTCCTCCTCCTTCCTCCTCCTTTTCTTTTGCTGCTTCCAAGAATAGAATACCCCCCTCCCTCCTTCCCTCCCTCCTTCCTATTTGGAGAGTCCCATCTAGAATTCAGTGTGATTTATTCAAGTTTTGGCCTACAACTCCCAGAAATCCCAGCCAATTTACCAGCTGTTAGGATTTCTGGGAGTTGTAGGCCAAAACCATCTGGAATGCGCATGCGCTGGCATACGAACTACTAACGAATTTTGTTAGTAATTAAGTTACATTTTAGAAATTTTTGGAAAAATTTTTGTAAGTCTTTCTATTACTAATAAAAAAATCCCCCATTAGATTTTCGATTTGCTATTTTTGGGTTCTAAACCATGCCTAATACTTATGTATAAATATAATGCCCCATGGCAACCCTCACTGTTTACCCCTAGTTAAGCCCTTTTTAGTTAAATTACTCGTAAAAAATGGAAATCAGAAGAAATCATAAGTTTTGTAAGATGGAAGCCTTTCCAATCATTAGTGTGGCCCACTCCAAAAACTTAAGAATTAAAGCTGTCCCCCATACTGTTTCATTACTGTTTGGTAAAACTTGGGAGGCTCCCAGTCAGTTTCATACAGTGCAAGGCAAGAAAGCAAGCTGCTACTAGTGAAAGGAAGCATAAAGCTACCATACATGCCTCCTTTGCCATACCTGTCCCAGTAAATTGCTTCTCCCCCTGAAAACTTCATGGCTTGTTTCCCCGTGTAAATACAGGGAGCGTTGCACTTTGGGAACATCACAAACCTTGGGAAATATAGTTTGGGAAGGGGAGAGGCCCTGTGCCAAGTAATTCAAAAGGCTCTGCTCTAAACTACATTGCCCAGCATGCATCGGAATGAGAATGCACCAACCAGGAGAGGAAAAAGTCAATTTTTACCAAAATATTTTTTTTAAAAAAAATCGCTAAACTCAGTAGGTGCATGTGTTTTTATGAAAGTTGGGAGGAATAATCCCCTGTTGCCTTGTGTCATTGGATAACATTTTTTAAGGAGCTTGCTCTTATAGTTTGTTTTTTAATGTTGTTTTTAAAAACTGAATATTCCCTAAAACTTCATAGAGAAGTGAAACATTTTTAACCACGATGGGCAATGAGTGATAAATGTGTTCTCCCACTGTATCAAGTTTATCCCCAATAGCTTTAAAATGAGGGAGATAGGAGCCCCTAAAGTATCCAAATTATAGTAATTTAATTATGCACATGTGCAAATGTGGTTTGGTAAGTGAAGCCTGCCCTAAACTAAATTTCCCAGACTACATCAGCATCAGGAGACTCAAATCAGGATAGAGGAGAAAGCCCCCCCCCAAAAACAATCAGCCACTGAATCTGCAAAGAGGAGGACTGTAGCTGATCTCTCTTTAATAAGTAAGTCAATTCTGTTGTGGGCTGGGAAAAAATGACCTAAATGCCTGGATGGGCAATGGGGGTCCCCGCCAACTCAATAAGGGAAGCATATTCATTGGATGTCAGGAGAATTTGGATGGTACCTTCTGTCCAGAAGAGGGGGATGGGTCAATCTAGATGTCCCTTTTGTTGTTGTTGTTGCAGGCCTTTTTGTTTATTCTTATTTTAAAAAGTTATACATAACCAGAATTACCATGCATTTTGTCCTTTTTCATTGCCTTCTCCCTTCCCACACCCACCCCTTCCCCTTCCCTGTTGACAATGTAATCTTTTTGTTTCCCGTTACATGAGCCTTCTTTCAGTTCTATCCAATTTTTTCTTCCAGCTTTCATCATCTGGTTTAACGACCTGTAACCACTAACCATCTGTTAAATGGAGTCCAAATTTCTTAAATTTTCTTCTGTTTGTCCGACCATGTCTTTCTGCTTCTTATAATGTCCATAATATCGAGTTGTATTTGGTCCTACACATATTCATACCATTTTTCAAGTGTCCATTTCTTTTCTTCCCCCTCCCCCACCCCCAAGCCATTACTGCATGTGCTGCTCTAAACATCATCATTCATTCTTGGACTTGGTCCTTAACTCTTCTATCACCATATATTCCTATTAACAAAATTTGCATATTTATATCAAATTTTATTTTAGTATGTAATTCTACCTGGTTTAGAATTTGACTCCAGAATTTTTGTATCATTTCACACTCCCACCATAGATGTGAATACCACACATCCTGACTTCCGCAATGCCAACATTTGGACGTAATCCCTGAATCATACACGCTAGCTGAATTTATGTTCTGTACCATTTCACTATTATTTTCAGTTCTAATTCCTTGTATTTTTCTATTTTTATTTTGTTCAAACCATTGATTGTCTGTTCTATTTTTTCTTTTCCTAGCCCCCCTTTCCTTTCCCACTTGTTTTCCATTATTCTATACATAGATTCCCTATCTTCTATCATTCTTTCATATATTTTATTAAGTCTTTGTTTGCCTCCAAATCTAATATCTTGTCTATTATATTTTCTCCCTTACCACTTTTTTCTTTTTAATTTGTTCCCAAATTCCTTTTAGTGTTAACCAATTTGTCCCGCCCCCTAATGTTTCCAATTGTTTTCATTCCATTAATTCCTTATTTTCATTATATAAGTCTTTGATTTTACTATATCCCATATGTTTCAATTTTTTATGATGCTCTTGTCCTCCTCATTTCTTAAAATACCTATCGGGGCTTCCTTTGATAAATATGGCATCTATTTTTCTTTCCATTTCCCCCATATTTTTATGCTATTTTTTGGGCATATTGTTTCTTTTTCTATTCCCCCTTTAAATTATTTGTAAGGATTCCATAGTCTCAATAGGGGAAGCATATTCATTGAATATCAGGAGAGTTTGGATGGTATTTTCTGCCCGGAATAGGGGGGTCAGTTTAGATGTCCCTTGATAGTGTCTGTATTATTATTTCTTTTTCCTGGTTATAAGTGGCAGTTCCTAATTGGTTCTGTCATAAAAACATGATGAAAGTTTATTACACTGAAAAATCTTTGTCTTTGCACAAGGGACATTGCCCTATTTTACATTTTGCTTTGTTGAGTCTCACCAATTTAACACAGTTTTTGCACAAAAACAAAGTTTTTGGAGTTTTTGGAATAGAACAATTACTTTCAAAGCAAAGACCACACAATGAAACATGAAATAACACTTTCAAATCAGGAACAGATTTTCTTTATTATTAAAAATGTTTTTATAAAAACTTTGAAAATTCCCCAAAATTCTGTGGATAAGTGAAACATGACATTTGGTGGACTAACAGTGGTAAATGTGTTCTACTATTCTAGCAAGTTTCACCCCAATACCTTTAAAAACGAGGGAGATAAGGACCCCCAAATTTTCCCAAATAGTAGTAATTATTGTAGTAATACACAATTAACGAAATACTATTAACGAAATACTAACAAAATTTTGTTAGTCTCATTAGAGTTCTAAAATTTTCACCACCAAAACTTAAGAAACACTTTAGAAATGAAGTGCTAGCATCTACTAGTTTTGTAAATACCTTTGGTAGCTCATCAGCCCTGCTTTGCTCTAAGCCTGTTGGCATACCACAGCATTAAAAATAATCAGCATCATTATAAGTAATGATAACTAACCTTCTATCTCTGAATTCTATGTTAAAACTACAGTTCCCAGAGATCCATTTTGGAACTATTTCAAAAACTTATCTAAAAAAACATGTTTCATCTTTAGGAGCAAATGTTAAGTCCTGCTTGTGAGGGCGATCTGGCTGCGACATCTGTCACCCCATTGATCGCCAGGGTTGATTCGGCTGATCTGGCTGGCTAGGCGGGTGTCCCCTTCCTCCCTCACCGCTCCATGTGCGTCCCTCCCGAAGCTGCGCGCTCGGTGGAAGAGGACAACGTCCCAGGTATAGAAGGAGTGTACCGAGGTCTCCAGTCTTCGGTCCCGGGTTTACGATAGCTGCGCTCCCCTGCTAGAACCTCCAAACAAGTCCTGCTTGTAAAACAGAATAACATTATTTATATTCTCAAATAATACCTTCCTGGGAATTGTGAAACCTGCATTTTTGTTTCTATGGAATTTCCACTTTCTCAATTAGAGAACTTGCAAATAATAATGGGCATGAATGGGATGACACCAAGAAAACAGTCATCCAGTAGTGTTGGGCTTTACTTTAAATAGTGTGCATATTTGGATGCAAGCTTCAATTCTTAACTCTCCACTCAATGTGTATATAGCATCCAATACCACCACTATCCCACCTCTCTTTAGGTTTAAGAATTCACCCAGACTGGCCAAATGTGTTGGAACGTGCCAATTTTTACTGATATGTTTGCTATTTTCCAGATCCAAGCAACATTTCTCACTCAATCTGACATATTTTTGGACAAATTTCATAAATTCCAATGGCTTTCCTCTCCATATCTGAATGCAGCATTTTTTTCTTGTCACACGTTCACATGCACGCCTATTGCTGCAGTTCCTTTTGCATTGTTTTAAGGCAGGGGTGGGCAATTATTTTTTCCAAGGGGCCACCAGAGAGCCAAAAAATATTATGGAGGGCTGCACCTAAAGGCTGAACTACATTCTAATCTACATTTTTATTTATTTATTTATTTACTATATTTACTATATATTACACATCATTAATATTAACATATTAATATATCAAGAAATATTCATATATTATTACTATTAATATCATAATGATTATATTATAGTATATATAGACATAGTATATTGAAATTATAATATAATATAACACTATTATATTATTTATTATATTATTATAAAATTATTACAAAATTATTATAAAATAATAATAAAAACCACTAAAATTAAATTATATTCAAGAAGACAAGGTGCGAACCAAGATGAAGGCTGGCATCCTGAAGAGAGGAAGGATCCCAAGATGGAATGGCCCAATGGCCCTAGCCCAGAGGATGGCAAAGCGGACCCAGCCATCACTGCAGCAGAGGAGAGCAGAGCAGCAGGCGATCAGAGGCTGCAGGCCTCTGCCCGCTCTCGCCCGCAGCCATTCCCCAGCTGATCACCCTGCTATGGAGTGCCTGCATCTCTGAAGGCGATCCGGGCCTGCAGGGGGAGCAGTCGGCAATCTGAGGCGGCTTATTCGACCTGGCGACCAGGAAGATGATCAAGTCCTCTGAGCCATCAGGGCGATCAGTCCCTGCAGGTCGCCGAGTGTTCCCGCTGCAGGCCCAGATCACCTCCAGGGATGCAGGTACTCCAAAGCCGCCGCTCCTCCGACCTGTCTGCTGACACAGGCCCCGCAGAGCCCGTGATGGGATGGCGGCAGCGGCACCCCTTCCTCTTGGCCCCGTCCCCGATGCCCTTCTCCCCGAGCCGGACAGAATCGGCTGCCGGGCCGCATCCGGCCCACGGGGTGTAGGTTGCCCACCCCTGTTTTAAGGCATGCTTTTTGTATCAGAATATATTTCAAGCTTTCCCACTCCATTTGAAAATTGACAGTTTTCTACCTGCTGAAAACATTTTTTCTCCTTTACTCAATCCAGCAGTAAGTTTCCAATTAAACAGAACATACATTTGGATAACATTGTCATCAAAATGTACACATTTAATCTAATAAGATTCAATATGCTTTCTTTTAAGAAAATTGCATACAACAATTTATTATTTTAAAATGTACAGAGAATGTGAAATGTGGACTTTTAAAAAATCAAAGCAAACTTAATTTAATGTTGAGAAATGAAACAAATCCTAAATTGAATGTTTGATCCATTCCAAATACAGTCAATAGGCTGGTCCAATTACTGTGCAGCTAAAGTACCTAAATCTGAAATCAACCTGTTGGATGACTAATTCTCGCTCAGCTATCAGAATTATGAAATATATATCTCAAGTCAATCAGTTTGTTTTTAGTAATAGCTTTTTACCTATTTGCCCACACTTTCTATTTGTCTGTTTATTTATTTATTGCCCTCATGCATTATTCTATTTAGTCTCTTACATTAAAATCCTCAATAATTTAAATTCCTCAGATGCAAACATAGGAGGCATTTTTGAAATGGAGCTTCCAGTATAATTCACTCTTTGGAGAAAAGAAAAGATCAACACAGTAAAAATGAGGTTTCTCACTTGTTCTTTAATTTAGAAATTGGCGTGTTATTTTGAAAATCACAACATGCACATTTCACATGGGAACAGTATGAATGGGCTTATTTTGTTTTAGTATTTGAAACATGTACATCGAAGAAAACAAAAACATTCTCTTTCTCAGAAATCAGTTACATAATACATAGAATTAACATACAGAAGCATTGGGAAAACAGCACCTGAAGAATATTTATTTGGTTATTCCAGAGGTAAGGTCAACTTACACTTGGATGGTTGCAGGCCTTCAGAGAAAGAGTAGGGCCTTTCAAATGGTAATATGATTGAGTAACTGGAAAGAGTTGGAGTAGTTTCATCAAAACCACAGCAAATGTTCTTCTTGTATCACTAGCAGAAAAGGAAAGAATTGCCCAACTCTGAAGAGTCAAAGAAACAACTTGTTCCACTGAAGTTTGAAATACGGTAGCTTGAGCTGCTTCTTAAAGGATGCTCATTAAAATTAGATAGGTTTTACTCAACCATAATTAAATTCAGTCTCATTGATTTAAATGGGTCTACTGTAAGTATATCTTAAGGTTTTCCTACACTGGTAAAAAAAATTAAAATAAAACATAGACTCACACTCCATGGTAAACAGGGTTTCTGTTTAGACTCGTTAAGACTCGCGCGCCAGCTGCGCCCGTACCTTGGAAAGTCTGATCTGGCTACGGTCGTCCACGCTCTGGTCACATCCCGAATAGATTACTGCAACACACTCTACATGGGGCTGCCTTTGAAGACAGTTCGGAAATTACAACTAGTCCAGCGGGCGGCAGCCAGACTACTAACTGGAGCTACATACAGGGAGCATACCACCCCCCTGTTATGTCAGCTCCACTGGTTGCCTGTCCACTTCCGAGCTCAATTCAAAGTGCTGGTTTTGACTTTTAAAGCTCTATATGGTTCTGGCCCAGCTTACTTGTCCAAACGCATCTGCCACTACGTCCCACCTCATACTTTAAGATCATCCGGGGAGGCCCTGCTCTCGCTCCCGCCAGCTTCTCAAATGCGGCTGGTGGGGACGAGGGAGAGGGCCTTCTCGGTCATGGCTCCCCGTCTGTGGAATGCGCTCCCTAGCAACATACGATCAATTCCATCCCTCCTGACATTCAGGAAAAAAGTAAAAGCCTGGCTATGGGACCAGGCGTTCGCACATTAGCACAAGGCAGCATTTTAGACTGGATTTTAATGGAAAGTTGTTGAATAGGGCTGAATTGCTTTTATGGATGGAACACTGTTTTTAACATAAATGAATGCATAGGATATGTTAATATAATTGTATTTTAATGTATTTTATTGTTGAATGCTTGAGGGTTTTTATACTGTGCTTTATACTGTGTTTTATTGTATGGGCATTGAATTGTGCCTCCTGGAAGCCGCTCTGAGTCCCCCACCGGGGGTTGAGAAGAGCGGGGTAAAATGCCAGAAATAAATAAATAAATAAATTTCTGGTGAGTATTATGAGATTCCCCCTTCCAGTTTTAGCTTTGCTCCATTTCAGGCAAAGTTGGGGAAAACTGAAAAATCTGTGTGAGATTCTGGAGTATCCTGGAGCTTCATGACAGATCTGATCCAATTCAGCCTGACACACTATCCAGACTGGACACAAGTGCCATTGTTCTTTCCCTGTACTTATCAATACAGGGAAAGCAGATTTATCACATCACCATCATTTTTATCCTCTGCTGATGTCAGAACAGGGCAACCCATATGACCAGCATGAGGTTGCCCTCTTCTTGTTGGGCTCAGGGACACGCTGTTCTGACATCAGCAAAGGTGTTCATATGACCAGCAAGAAAGGAGATAATTCTTTTAACTGACTGCACATTCCTTCCTGATATCAGCAATGGTACCCACAATGGCCAAGATGGGGCTCCTTGGCCAGCCAGATGTGATGGTGGTGACATGAAGGAGGTGAAATATGGGCTGCTCCAACAGACTGGGAGTAGTTGCAGACAACAGCTCCAAATTCACTACAAGCATGTTGGGTCTGGGGCTGCTCTAGGCAGATACAAACCAAGATAAACTGCCCAGTGTAGATCCAAACCATAGCTACAATAATGAAAAGAGCAGATAAAGATAGAAGTGCAGACTGGTCAAATCCATTTCAGTCTGACTAAACCATCTGGAATCTACCACCACAATTACTGTCAAGTGGGGACAGAACATCTGAATAGTTGTGCAGCATCCTGGGCCAGCCAGACTGGTTAGAAATCTTTGTGTATGTGGACATGAACCCTGAGGTACAAAATAATGCATTCAAATTACAGGAAATGAGATTTTCCCTAAACATTAATTAGAACTTTCTGATACTAAGAGCAGTTATCATGGAATATACTGCCTCAGAGTGTGGTGGAGTGTTTTTTCTTTTTCTTTTGAGGCTTGAAAACAATGGCTAGATGGCTATCTGCCAAGTATTGAAACAACACTAGGTTGGTAACACTACCTATGCTGCAACTACACTCAAAACAATGGGGACAATCAGACTCACAACTAAGTATAATACCTTATACAAAATTAAATAAATTGTAGGTCTGCAAAGGTCTCATATATCTTCTAATTATCCATGTCACAATACATATCAATAATAATATAACAATTATTATCCCGTGCAGGAGTACATACACTGGTTGGACGCATTCAGTTACTCTGGGACATTCCCCAGGGCATAACAAAAGTACTTATACTACCTAGTAGCACATGTCCCAAATGGTTTCCGTGAACTAAATAGTTCTGTAATGGACCGTGTACAAGCTCGATCAAAAAAGAGTTTGTATCAACATAAATGCAATCCAAAGGGAAAACTCAGGATTTCCAAACCACGGAATCCCCCAATGGGGTTCAGCATCCGATGTTAGTAGCGGTAATCCAAGTGAAGGCGGCTGCTCCGCGCTGCAAAAAGTCCGTAGTAATCCAATATGGTTACCATGAAAATGCGGATTATCCTGGTCATGGTATCCCACAATATAGAGGTCCAGAAGTACAAGGAAACCAAAAATCTGGGTAAGGTTAAATAATTACAGAGGTGCCTCAGGTATAAAGGGCTGTAGGCTGGAGTGTCAGCATGAATGGAATGGAGGCTGTAACCCTTCTGAAACAGCGCAACCCAAGGTGTACCTTGGTATCCTCCATGCACTGTAATGAAGCCAATATCACCAACGGGTTAAGATGGACAGGATCCACCACGTTTCGCTCAAAAGTGAGTTTCCTCAGGGCATTAGATTGTAAGGCTTCAGTAATTGTAAATTCAATATATCTATATAAAATAAATAATATTAATATAGCGTCATAACAACACTCCCGAATCCAACATAGATAGCAATAGGATCGATGCTACATATAGTAATCCACTTACCAAGCAGTAAAAATTCATGAACATCACTAATATTAACGACCGAAAATACAGTGATATCGCGGTAACCATATTGGATTACTATGAACTTTTTGCAGCGCGGAGCAGCCGCCTTCACTTGGATTACCACTACTAACATCAGACGCTGAACCCCATTGGGGGATCCCGCGGTTTGGAAATCCTGAGTTTTCCCTTTGGATTACATTTATGTTGATACAAACTCTTTTTTGATCAAGCTTGTACACGGTCCATTACAGAATTATTTAGTTCACGGAAACTATTTGGGACATGTGGTACTAGGTACTGTAAGTACTTTTGTTATGCCCTGGGGAATGTCCCAGAGTAACTGAATGCGTCCAACCAGTGTATGTACTCCTGCACGCTGTAATAATTGTTATATTATTATTGATATGTATTGTGACATTATGGATAATTAGAAGATATATGAGACCTTTGCAGACCTACAATATATTTAATTTTGTATAAGATATTATACTTAGTTGTGAGTCTGTTTGTCCCCATTGTTTTAAGTGTATCTGCCAAGTATGCCTTAATTGTTTATTCCTACATAGCAAGGGGTTGGACTAGATGATCTTTGTCGTCCTTATGATCTCTATAATACTGGAGTATTACATAGCATTCTTGGGATGTTTCTCAGTATTTAAACCACCATCAATCCAGCAGTAGAAGAAATTATTTCAGACGCCATGCCCAAGGCATTATCAGCAAGAAAAGCATCATCCACAATGGACATCACAACCCCACAAACTCATGGCAAAAGAGGATTTTTCCTCCATTATAGAACCCGCTTTTTAAGACTTGTTGTAAGCACAAGCCAAAAGATCACAGGGGAACATTGTCATTTAATGGAATTTTAATACATCTTGAAGATTGGTTGGAGTTGGGTTTAGAATGATGTTGTGTGATAATCACTATTTTTTCCCCTAAGGAGTACCAAAAGGGGTTTACATTGTGTAACTATCTCCTCTCTCTCCCTTCCTCTCATATGCACACATATACCCCTTACATTCTTTAAAAACAATGTGGGACTATAGCCAAAGCAATTTAAACCACAAGAAGAGACTTATTTTCAAAGCCAAGTTTGAATGGAGTATTTAAAATGCTGCTAATCTACTCAGACTCTTCAGGTGCTTTCTTTCTTCTCAAAGAAAAAGATGAAACAGGTTGGCATTAAACGAAATGAAAGGAAAGTCAACCTAGGCTACCATAATCCCGGAGTATGGATAGAATTTCTGTTAAAGATAAATAAACTCAGTACAAGGGGCAGGCAAATTAAACCAAGTAAGACTGTAGAGGGGAAGGAATTGTTTCAATATTGTCATTTCTCAAAGCCTTCAATACATTCATAGATTGCTATTCAATATAACCATAAGTTTGGGATGCAAAACTATACCAACAGCATTATATATTATGGATGCCATCGTAATTAATGATGTGAATGGATTTATTCCCATCAAAATGGAAATCTATTTTCTAGTCCAAATATATCTCAGCTACAGCCAACCTACTCTACAACCAGTAGTAACAGGAACTGGCACTGTTGGCAACAAACTGACCTTATTCTGAATCCTGAGATCCTTATCTTGGTCCAGCTATCCTTGGATTCATGAGCCAACTTCCCATTACCCATTTCCTGATTTCTCTTCCTATTGTAGATAAGCTTTACTGACCTCCACTCTGTTGTCGTTCTTACCACTTAAAGCCTTTTTAATCGGTTAGGCCTATGGCATCTAAGTTGTTGAAAGTGAGGAAAACTGTAGGCAATTCTGACCAGATATATGATTATTTATTAGACATTGCCATAGAAACACAAAGAGAAGATGCCAGTCAATGGTAGCCTACTAGCCATGAGTCTTGTAATATTTAATTTGTCTTAATCAAACAGATGGGAATGTTTTGAGCTGAAGAAAGTAATATATGAGGACTTTGAAACATAGGTGACATAGAAATGGAATAGAAAGTCTCCTGATCTACTCATATATTACATATATATCACATAAGACTATCAAATTTACCCTTATAGAAAAAGAGGAGGAAGAAAAAAGGAGGAGTTATAAATATCTCTTTCTCACCTGAGATTCCACCCATTGCTTTCAACAGAGCAGCATTAAACTGTTCATTCAGCAGCTGAGATCGCTCTAATCCCCCTAGGACACACTTGCATGCATTTCAGTCATATGAGTGACAACATTTCACTCCCCATGCCATATTGACTGTAGCAGACCATTGACTGTCAACTACACATCACAAACCAAGTATTTCATAGGACTGTCATTTCACTAACAGCTATGTGAGATGCCCCAATCATTTCCACTACATCCTAGAAAATAATCCTTTATGCAATAAAGAATATTGAGGAAATCATCTCGGATATCCCACAGTGCGATAACCTTTCAACTTAATTTTTTAGTGCTTCAATTTTCTAGTTTGTACTTAATGCTTCTCTGGTCAAAGAGGACAATATGCGGAAGATTCAAAACAGAAAATGCAACAGAGTAAAGAATGCCAGAAGAAAAAAATTAACATATATATAAGCCCAGTGCAGAAAAATTTGGCGTATATCTGGATAACATATTGCTTATTTACCTGGCCTTGAATACTTCTTTTCCTGTATTTTTTTATTTTGGAAAATTGTATGTCATATCTAGCTATGGAGAAAAATGCAATGCGAGTCTTACAGTAGATCCAGTTAAATCCATGTGACTTAAATGAGTTCCAATGAGATCTTATTTTAGGAATCATGGATGTTGTTTTTATTTGTTCAGTCGCTTCCGATTCTTCGTGACCTTATGGACCAGCCCACTCCAGAGCTCTCTGTCGACTGTCACCTCTGCCAGCTCCTTCAGGGTCAAGCCAGTCACTTAAAGGATACCATCCATCCATCTTGCCCTTGGTTGGCCCCTCTACTTTTTTCCTTCCTTTCCCCCCAGCATCATGTCTTCCCTAAGTTTTCCTGTCTTCTCATTATGTGACCAAAGTACTTCATCTTTGCCTCTACTATCCTTCCCTCCAACGAGCAGTCGGGCTTCATTTCCTGAAGCATGGACTGGTTGGATCTTCGGTCCAAGGCACTCTCAGAACTTTTCTCCAATACCACAGTTCAAAAGCATCTATTTTCCTTCGCTCAACCTTCCCTATGGTTCAGTTCTCACATCCATAGGTTACTACAGGGAATGTCATTGCTTTGACTATGTGGATCTTCATTGCCAGTGTGATGTCTCTACTCTTCACTATTTTATCATGGATAGGAATCATGGATAGAAGTTACTTATTCATAAGTGAAGTTATGTATGTATGAATCAGAACTGAGCAGGTCTATAGCATTCCTATCCAGCAGTTATCTTACTACCTAACAGATCCAGCAAAGTTCCATTGTGCAGCAGGAGTGATACACAAAGGAACTAATGCTCAGTAACACCTATCTCCACAATTTAGTAACAAGGTTACTAGTAATAATCCCCTTGTTGCTTTGCTAAGTAAACATAAAGTTTCATTAAGTTAAAATGACACAGGACTCCAGCAGTTATTAATTATTTTATGATGCAATTTGTGTGCATGATATTTTAATGTGGAAGTGGACTGCTTTCTCCACCTCTTTATTAAAGACCATAGACCTAAACTCAATCTTATTTTAATTCCTCTCTAAAAAGATTTTCATTTTTTTCTGAATTTAATCTTTTCTCAAGTAAACTTTAATTCAAAACACAAATTTCCTTCAAAACTCAGCTGAATATACTGAAATTCTTTTAATTTCCCTTAAAATTTACAGTTTTCCTGAACACGGTGCACTAAATTTGCTTAAATCTGACTTACCAATAATTAGGAATTTGATATTATTTTAAAAGTTTTGTGATTTCTGAACCAAATCAAGTGCATTATGGATAAAAAAATACTACTATCTTTTTGAAAAATATATATTTTCTTCATGTAAGTTATGGGATCTCAGATGTCCCTAATTTGTCAAAATTTGCATTGGATAGACCACATCAGTTCTTATTTCTTAGATATGATTATCTTTATTTTCTATGGGTGAATAGATAAAGACCTGCATATGGCATAAATTCCGTATCTCAAAAACTAGAGCTAATAGGAGAATTAGTGCCATTTTTTAAATTGGCAGGTCAAATACACCCAGAAACAGGGCCAACATTTCAGGCACCAAAATGTGTGGTGGCCATTGTTATGAATATCATGACTTATTTCTTATAAAGAAACTGAAAATATGGATTCATCTTGAGCTCCACTGGCCCTCACACAATAAATGATTAAGGACCTCTTCACACAGCCCCTGTGGCGTTTCGCCTCGTGGCACCTCATGTGCCCTCACTCCTTCCCCCATCACATGGTAGGATGGGACAAGACACATTGGTGTCCTGTCCCCATCAGATGGATGAAAATGTGGCAACATGCATTGCTGCATTGCCCTTTCCCTCATCAGATGAAGGAAAGGATAAAACAATTTGGGCAGCTCCATCGGAGCTACCTAAAACATACACTCCATCATGGCAGAGGAGGCATCTTGCAATGCTTCCCCTCCATTTCAGGAAGGGTGTGCCCAAGCCAGTGTCATTTGATGGCACTCAACAGGCCCCATCCAGTCGAGGAAAAGAGGGACATAAAAACTCCAATGTGATGAGGTCATATGATAGTGTAAACAGAGATGTTTAATCAGTCTATTTCACTTTCTCTCAGATTAGAATGTTCTCATTTCTCAAGTTCTTTCCATAGAGTTTATGATCTATGTATGTTTCTCAGGCATGACTAGCACAAACTACACTTAGGGAAAAACTTATTGCAAAACAAAAGAATGAAAATTGGAAGATAACACAAAAAGAGCTTTGAAAATACTACTTTTGGCAATGACTGTACTGACTGAGGGATGCACCTATACTCATTTTCCAAAGTTTAAGTTATGCTTGAGCGTGAAAGATTGGGAGGGGAAGAATGTGGGTATCTGTGTTTAATTGGAATTTGAATATAAGTTTTAAGGGATTCCACAGATGAAATACATGGAAAGTAGAGTTGGATAGGTTCACTCAGAAATGATTGAAATTTGGGGGAAAATATACGAATTTGGACATCTGATTTGGGTTTTGAACCATGCAGGAAAGGTGTGTGTGTGTATTGGGGGGGCAGATTCCGAATTTGAACCACTTACCTTTTCTTTTTTTTCTTTTTTTTTCTTTTTGAAATATTGAATAATGTTCAGATATCTCCCAAGGTTATTTTAATTTTCACAACCATTAAGCAACTTTGGTAAAGGCAAGGGAACTTAAAAAAATAATTATTTTGGTGAGTGCTGCCAGAAGGGATGTGGTGGGCATGGCTAGTCACAGCCATCTTAAGTGTAATGTGGGAAGGCCAGGCCCCCAATGGTAAAGATTGCAAAAGGCCCTGCTATTAAACTACATTTCCCACAGTAGCCAAAATGGCCAAAGGACCCAAAAGTAGCTGCCTGTAGCAGTCTTTGTCTAAATATAAAATAAGTAGATTGAATCTACAAAGGAGTTGTTTTTCCCTACTGCGCATCCGCATCCACATTAACAGATCAATTCGGAAGTTTTGGAAGTTTCAGAAAGTTTCCAAAAAATGTGAAAAATTTGGAAGTTACTTTAGAATCGAACCATCAGAGCCCCCTACTTCCGAACTGAGTTTTGAACATTTTTTTTGGATCAACCAAGCCTAATGGAAAGCACATTGTCATATCTTATTGGAAGAAGAAGAAAAGGGAGGAAGAGTTTTCTTCACTCACTGACCTTTTGTGTCCCTGTGCTCTATATTGATAACCCAATGAAAACTCCTTTCCCTTCTCATTGCAATATGCATAAGGAACTTCATATTAAAATATTCTTTTTCCTGTGCTTCAAAACAGAGTTATTTGCAGTGCCTTAGTGAGATTTTCTATTTTTCTAATGGGGGGGGGGGTCAGTCTTTTCTAAGAAAAATAGATCACCTGGGATTTTATCTCTCCTTCTCTCTCTCCTCTCCAAAGCAGAGATTATGGGTGCAACACAGGCAATGTTTTTGTGTATTTATTTATGAGGAAAACACAAATGAAAAGATTAACCTGAACATTGGGGACAAGTTTAACATAAGCCTACTACAGGCTCATCATTACCGATCTGTCATCCCTGACCTTGAAAAGCTTTAATATTAACTGCACTAGATGGAATAGATCTGGAATAGAAACTCAGTCCATTGCTACTTGGAGTGCGATTTGGTAGTAATTATCTTTGGTTTCATCTTGCATCCTAACTCCCCAACTTATCCCTTCCACTTTATCTTGGCTGGTTTACAACCAACAGTGTGTCCCAAAAACTTCAGTTAAGCAAAACAGATGTATTTTCCCTGCCTTAAAACACTGAAGTGGAAACATCATCATGGAGTGGATAGCTGTGCATCCGCTTAACATATGAACATTCCTTCTATTATTATCTTCAGGGTTACACTATAATTGTAAAAGTGGTCACAAATATTTGGCAATTGAGATAACATTTCAAGATGTGCCCACTTTTGTCTCCTTCCTTGCCATTCATTTCTTGATTCTGCAACTCAATTGTCATTTTGCAATTTTTTTTCTGGCATCTCATCTTCCTGCCACAGTTGATTATCCCGCATGAAAAAAATCAGATACTATCATAATGGTAGTTGCTGCTACAACCTTGCTAGAGCATGGTGATTGCTCCAGAAAGTCTCACCAATCTTGATCTCCTGTTGTGACTACTGTACTCTATTAGCAGTCTCAGATGAAACAAATGATGAGCTGCTGCTCTAGAGTCTTACTGTATACTGTTCTACTGTGGCATTGGCCAAAGCAGGTTGATCAGGGATTTCAGGAGTGCCTTTTGTACTCCACCATTAAAGTGTTAAAGACACTGTCATAGGGATTTTCATGGGATATCTCTCCTGTAATGAAACCCCTCAGAACCAAATTTGGGGTCTAATTGGAGTCTGAAAAGCTGAGGTTGCCATGGTTTCCCTAGAGAGAGTCCTTACTGTGAGCCAGAGTGGGCTCACTGTAGCCCATGTGGAAGAGGTACAATTCATCACCCCTTACACTGCATGGGACAAAAATTCAACTATACCAAGTGAGGAAACATCCTTCTCCTCTTCCTCTTTTTTCTTCTTCTTCCAATAAGATGTGACTACATGTTTTCCATTAATGTGGTACTCCAGCCTAGTCAGCCCAGTGGTCAGTGTCAGGCACTGGGGATCCCAGCTGATCAGGATCAGACCCCAGCTGATCAGGGGCAGTTTGGAGATGACGAATGGCCAGATGGGTATGGGTCTCCAAACAAGAGTTTGCAATGGGATGATGAATGGCTAGAGGGATATAGGACTGCAGATGAGTTTACTGAGGATTCCATGGAAGAGAATTCTGCATCAGATTATGAGAGGCCTAGTGGCCTTGGTTCCCAAGAGAGAGTTTCTCCTCCCTTCCCAGATGAGCATTCCGGAGAAGAGGAGTTTCCTGCTTCTCACTCTGATAGTGGTGCAGCTGGGCCTGCTAACGAGCCGATGTTTGATAGAAGAGCAAACATCAGAGATTCTAGGAAATCGTGGAATCTAAGGAAGGGGGTGAGATGGGCCCATCGAGACTAGCTTCCTTATTAGTCTGTGCTCCCGGGCTTCTAGTCAGACCTGAAGCCACATTCAGCTTGATCAAGTCTCACATTCAAGTCTCCAAGCTCCTGCCAACCGCTGGAGCAGTTCGGATTCAAGTTCATGTTGAACGTGGTTGTGGTTTGCCTCAAGTACCATGTTTGACCGCCGGAGCGGTTTGCCTTGCTTTGGAACTTTGCTTTCCTTGGGATTTAAGCCGCTTGGGCTTGCAGCTACAGAACTTAATTGGACTATTTTGGATTGCTTTATTCTTACTTCCTTGGACTATTCTATATCCTTTATTCTAAATAAAAGAACATTTATAGTCCACATCCATAGATACTATCTTGTTTTGGAATTTTTAAATTTTGATATCAAGACCAAAAAAGATAAGAAAATTAGCCTGTATGCTATCAATTATCTTTATCTTTTCCCCCATCTTTATATTGATACTTCCATCACTGTTGATATCAGGAATGTGGTTAAGAAAGGCATGTCCCTGTGAATCATTTTCTATTATGCCTCTAGACTAGAAGAAGAGAGAGAGATAATTCTGCATTTAAATTTTGAAAGAAGTAAAAGTAACTTTAGCAATTTTATTCTTTCTGCAAGTAGGTATTTTAAAACTGTCCAAGATTTATTCCGTGCAAAATCTGCACCTGATTTTTTATGCACAAAAATCATTTCTTCATGGAAAATGTTGTTTTCTACCCAGAAAAATGGTTTGCTGTGCAAGAATCATACTTGAATTTTGTGCAGAATAAACATGGATTATGGGGATACTTTCCCCAAATTCTCCCAATTGGGTTTTCTGAATTTTTTTGAACCATTTTTTTATATCTTAAAAAAATTCTTTTTGGGCAAATGTTTCCAAAACTGATTTTGTGTTTATAAACACTCTAGTCTCATTTAAAAAACAAATCATTGGTTTTGTTTATTGCATTATTTGGGAAAATGAATGGCCTTTCCTGGAAGTCCCCAGAAGAAAATTTGTTGTCACCTCAAGTTTGCAAAAACAGTCAATTTTTCAAAAGTAGAAGTGGACTTCCTTCATCTACTTAAATTTTTTCCTCCTTTTGAAGTCTCTGTGCTCTCCCCTGTGTAGGAACATTTGGTGTCTATAACAAAGTAGAGTACAGCATAGCCAGTATTATATGTGAATTTATGGTAGAAAACAGGAAAGAAAATATGCACGATGCTCTAGTTGGGATAAAAAGGTGAAAACACACCTTTTAAACATCCCAGTTAAAGAGTTAATAGAGAAGAAAGTTACCTAACTTTGGTTGAAGATTCTGTATGCAATGCATTTTGAGGCAGAGAAGCTTCACGATCCTCCCTTCTCAAACAAAGGAGAATATAACACTGAAGACATGTGAGAAGAAGAGATGAGCGACCTCTAAATGCAGGCATGAAACAAAACACTTTGGGTTATATAGACAGGCCCGGATTACCCATAAGGCTACCCTAGGCCATGGCCTAGGATGGCAGCCATGGACAAAAGCAGCAGGTCCGGGCCCCCAAGTTTTTAAAATCCATTTTTCAAAAAAAAAATTAAAATTCAAAAAAAAATCAAACAAAGTGTGCATGCGCGCGCCGGCGGAAGCACCATCTATGGCCATCCCGCCACCCCCTCCTTTGCTCTGCTCCCCTCGGCTCCAAAGGCTCTGCCCCCGGCTCCGCACCGCCCCTGGCTTCACCCCCACCTCCTCAAGGAGGAGGAAGGAAAGCCCCACCTCTGGAGCGGATGCCGTGCATGCGCGGCAGTGCCCCCAAGGGTGGGGCCTCCCCACAGCTCCTCCCTCCCTCCTAAAGCCATCATGCCCACCTGAGAAGCGGCCGAAATCACCCTTTTCAGGCCGGCATGGTGGCTTTTGGAGGGAGGGAGGAGCCGCAGGGAGGCTCCCCACGGCTCCTCCCTCCCTCCTAAAGCCATCAGGCCGGCCTGAAAAGGGAGATTTTGGCCGCGTTGGTGAGGAGGCGGGGGTGGAGCCAGGGGCGGGAGCAGAGCCTTTGGCCTAGGGCATCAAAACGCCATGATCCGGGCCTGTATATAGATCTAAGAAACAGAAGTGAAAAATAGGACAGCAGGCATGCACCACAAGGTTTCCTCTGTCCTGATTGCTATCCCATACAAGTGTTGATGCTTCCTTGCTTCCAATACCCTGTTCCATCCAAGAGACAGAACATTGGCAAGCACAGTTATCCACTCTTTCCCCAAATTATTTGAGTTGCATTCATGCAGATGACAAAACCATCATGCAAATGCTCTGCAAAAAAGCCTTTCTTAACCAAGTAGTTTAAACCATATTTTTCCAGGTAACTTGTCATTGCCCTGAGTTCATGCTGGTCAGGTCTTTGAACCAAAGAGATTCCTCCAATGACCACTTTTCATCCTATGGTAATGCATCTAGCAATTGTTCATCTCAGGCATGACAGTAAATCCAGATACATCTATATATATAAATTTGTAAAGTCCGTTTAATGTCGTATATAGACAAAGAAACTATGGCTCGCAGAAACACCAAACTTTACAACCGACTGGACCATTACACTGGCTACAGACAACGCCAAAAAAACCGACCCTACGTACCTCGCAACATCCCCAAAACGAGCCCCCAAAAACTGACCACCAAAGTCCCACGCCGGCCTCTCCGCTGCCAGCACTAACGTTTGGAACGTTCACACATCGGAGACAAAGTGCGGCGGCCCGATTCCACAGACTTCAACACAGAACCACAGACCGCAATTAAAGCCTGCCGGCAGCACACCTCCCTACCCACAATCACTACACAACACAAACACACACACAGGCCCACCAAATAAACAACATACTCTACCCCCCTTCCCACGCACATGGCCGCCAAAACGCGACGACCCCATCCCACAAACGGCGCTCCGCCCTCCGCCGTGTCCCCCGCGGTTCCAGCGGCCACACCTGAAAGAAGGTAAGCTCCCGGGCTTACCTTGCTTCAGACGCGCCCGCCGCAACCGCGGGGAACACGGCGGGAGGTAATGAGGGAGACAGAGGGGAGGCCTGAGAGAGAGGGGGGAGAGAGACAGAGGTGGGGAGTGACCCAGTGAGAGACGGGGGCGGGGAGAGAGAGCGGGGGAGTGACACAGACAGAAAGAGGGGGGAAAGAGAAGGGGGGCATCAGGCAGCGAGAGAGGAGGGGGAGAGAGAGAGAGGTGGAAAAGTGAAACAGAGAGAGAGGGGGAGGGGACAGAGACAAAGGGGGGAAACAGACAGAGAGGGGGGGAAGTGCACATACACACATACAGAAACACACACATACATACAAACACACACATACATACACACACATAAACATTCAGAAACACACATCCATACACATACACACACAACTACATCCACACACATCCACATACATACACAAACACCTATATATACACAGACACACACACATCCACACACACACATCCACAAAAACACACAAACACACACACAAACAAACACATACATACACACACACATACAAACGCACATACATATATATACACACACACACAACACATTGACAAATCATTTCCAACCCTTACATACCCACACTTCCACACGTCTCCTAAATAGGGCACAAATACATGCACACACATACCAAAACACAAACACACATATCCCCAAATATCAACACACACATACACACATACAACTATAAACACACATACACACACATATATATACACACAACACACATGCTCACATCACTTCCACAACTTACATAACCAGACTTTCTCGCATCACCTACATAGGGCACAGCAACGCGTGCCGGGTTCAGCTAGTTTGATATATAGCAGTGCAGTTGCCTATGGAAACAAAGATATTTTTGAGAGAAGATCACCCAGCAAGCAGCTCTGATGCTGGATAATCCTGTCAAATTGAGACACTGTTTTACACGCAGGTATTTTGCTGGGATGAACAGACCAAAAACAATCATAATAAAAGTTCAAGAGTGTATTCTCATTGCATTTCAAAAAAGAATGCGATGAGAGGAGTTCCTGAGCCCAACAGCAAAGGGGAAGAAAGCTTTTTGAGAATAATCCTCCTCCCCTTTTAAGCAAATTGAGGCTACATATTTAATTACTTATCAGAGCCAGAAACCATCTGCCAAGCTTCCCTTTTCCACCCTGCAAAAGGTTTTGGGGGTCCTGTGTGTACAACTGCAATAAGAATCCATTTCATGCTTACTCACAGAACCTATTCCCGAGGACAAATTTGATCATCATCCTGAAAGGATAAGTTTGTTTTAAACATTATATTTTATTTAATTTTTGGTGGAATGATTAATTTCTGGCATGCTATGCTGCTGCTTCTTTTTTTCTTTTCAAGTGCTTTGACAGACTTCAGCTCACTTCAGCTCACAATAATATCACCTCCCTCTCCTTCTTCCTCCCCATATGAGAGAGGCCTGTTTTACTGTATGATTTGACATACTTCACTCAGGAGGTGATAGCTGGCCTTCTAAAATAGAAACTGAAATTGCTGAAATGTGAGAGATACTAGTGAGGTACAGTGGAAGCAGGGCTGCAAGCTAGACCTTCCTGCTGCTAGTTTGTTATATTTTATACCACACACTGTAGTTCGGTTTTCCGTTCCATATGAAAATAAATGCAATGTTGCCCACCGTGGTGCCAGTATGGGGCACTTGTGGGCAGATGCCTAGTTTAGCACACAGTCAGTCAGGGCAAATGTTTGCATTTAGGAGAGCCCAGTTCTATATTTTATTTAAAGATGAAAGGGAGAGCGGAGGCCTTGAAGTTGTCCTTCAAGAACGAGATGAATTCTGACACATGCTGACTGGGGTGGATCAAGACATGTTGACCTTCCCCTCAAGAATGCACTTGGCAACAAAAGTGGAATATTCTACAAGGATGTCTCTTCACCTTTACAAAAGTAATAAAATTGATAACTAACAATTTAATACTCAGCTCTTCCACCTGTACTTCAGCTTGTCTAATGCTAACAGCCTTTCCTTCCTAGTGAAACTAGGGAGGAGAGGAATTTTCCCCCTCCCCCAGGGAAAGAGGCGTGCCCGGCGTTTTTGTGTTCTGAGCTCCTTTGCATCGCTTTCAGCCACTTTGGCCTCCTTTCTGGCACCACAGGTTGTTTTGCTTCAGATAGGATATGCATTGGCGTACACCGCTACTGGCCATTGGGCCATCCACGGTGCTTGGATTACAAACAGGGAAACCTACTATGGCACTGCTATTACAGCGGCTTAGGTATTTACCACCTGATATACTTACCTATTTTCCTGTGAACTTCACACCCTTCCTCGTTTGTTTTCCCCTTTCCCGTCCGAACGACTGCCTGCCAGCCTTGAGGTACTGTAGCTGACTGTATAGCGCTTGGACTTTTATCACCATTTGGGACTTCCTTTATATATGAGACCAACGCACATACATACATCCTCTATATAGAGTTATAAATGTCCGCGCGCCAGTGATGAAGCGAAGCCAGGTCTGAACTTAGAAAGTTCTTTTGTTGATTAAGTGAGCAAAGTAAAGCATTCTCACACAGAGCAATTCAGCAGTCTGCACCTCACAGCAGGATCAGCGTGGCGACTAACTCAAGCAGCTCAGCGTCTCCCTTATCAGTATGTTTACACAGCTGAAGGTCAAACCAGTGCTGGACACCACTTGTGCTGTTTTAACTCTATAAATGCCTGGTTACACAACACAGCATCTTATACAATGGTTGAATTACAGAAACATTTGAAAATCACACACTGACAATATATATGCTTACTATCATATGTTGATGCATCTTAGCTCGGGACTCTTTGTTATGAAATATATTATCACTATTTTTGATAAGTATAGTTCCTTGTGTTGTTGCTTCCTATTGGAAAGCCAGCGCCCTTAGACGTCGACCCACCACTCTCACCCATTAACAGTATTGATTGTATTTATTATTTATTTATTTGCTATGCTTCTATACCGTCTCTCTCAGCCCGAAGGTGACTCGAGGCGGTGAACGAGCAACAGCAAGTGCCCACATACAACACATCGTAATAACATAAAAACAGTCATTTAAAAACCATATAAATTAACAGTTAAAACTACAAAATGCAGCACCTCATTCTTAAAATCGGTTTCCGTTTTTGGTTGCTTATGGGAATCGGGTAGAATTTTTTCCCCATTCTTCCTAATTTTTGGGGAGGGCTTTTTTGCCTACCCCTTTACTGTTTAGGGGCTAGAAAGGGTGGTGGATTGTACTTAATAGGACTTAGCGGTAAATAGATAGGGAAATCCCATAGTCAGTGTGCACCTTAGGCACCCCTTCAGGGGTGAGGGCCATTAAGTTAAGCACTCACCTTAAATTTCAAGTTGATGGGTGAGTAAAGTTAAATGACCCTGGAATGGGAAGAGGCTCATCACAATATCTTGAGAACAGACCTCTCACTCGTTTCCCTATCAGGGTTGCCCTGGTTGAATAGTCAGGGAATCCAGGTGTTTCGCCCGCAAATTGCTATGATAAGCCGGGTTGGGATGCTACCTCGGCTTGGATACACCTTGATTCCCGACACCCCCTGAGTTAAGTTAAGGACATTCAAATAGGTAACATTTAAATAAAAGTTGCCCAATTTGAACCCAATATACTGTTGTGTCGTCTCTTTATTCAGGGGGTTGGCGGGCAATGGTGGTGCTGCCCTTATCCCTTTCTTATCTTTGAATATGCATCTTTTTCCGTTCATTTCTCTCCTTTATCGTTTTACTTAATTTGTTTTTCTCTGCTTCTTCTTTCCTCTGCATTTCCTAGTATCCTCTCGCTACTCTCTTTCCTTCCTTGTCTCAATAGGACCTCAATAACATTCCAGGATGATCACCCAACAATATGTACCTTCCATTACAATTGATGAGCAGTTGGTCTTTTCAATCATAAGCATTGTTATGCTAGCCATGTGGTTTTCCAACTTGCAATCTGTTTTCATTATGTCTGAAATCATGGGGAAATAATATATGACTCTATACCAGTAGGAATCTATATTGTCTTTATCTTCAGTGAGAGGGTGAAAGTTCAGGACAAAATAACCCATTTGGGGAAAAATGTTATAACAGATTTTCAACTTACGAAGGAATGAAAGAATGTTTTTCAATTTGCTTTTATACACACACACACAAATGCATATGTGCATATAGTACATACACACAGAGCTCCAACTATAAGTACCAGCTTCTGCCAACCTAGCAGTTCGAAAACATGCAGATGTGAGTAGATCAATAGATACTGCTCCAGTGGGAAGGTAACGGCACTCCATGCAGTCAGGCCGGCCACATGACCTTGAAGGTGTCTAAGCTCTTTGGCTTAGAAATGGAGATGAGCACCAACCCCCAGAGTCAGACACAACTGCACATAATGTCAAGGGAAGACCTTTACCTTTAACCTACTTATAACCTTATGTAGAAAAAAGGAGGAAACATTAATTTTTTCATTGTCATGTTTAGGAACAAAATAAGTGTGATAATACTGTGTATATTCATACTTCAGGGTACTTTTTCCACTCTAATAAGAAAGCTGCCACCTGAAAGGTACCCAGAAATTTAATGTGCTAGCTTACTGGCATTACCTTTCTGTTTCTCCATCAGATATGTAGCTTTAAAAAAATCATGATTATTAGTTATTTAATTTGTATCCAGGCCTTTATCCAGAGATTTGAGTGTGGTTATCATATTATTTTGTAACTAACTTGAGAAAAAAAATTAAGTTATGGGTACTCATTGATTTCCATGAATAAGCAGAGATTTCAATACCAATTTCCCTGGTATAAATCCGACATTCTTTGTTATACTGTAAAAGCAATGCACTCCAGAGTTGAAGGCAATTACTGTACAGTGTACAAAGCCAGGCAATGTCTGATTCAACACAAAACTTCAGGACAGAATTCCTATGATAGATTATATTTGTAGACATGTTTTTGCAGAATGAAATCATATGAAAAAAGTGCATTCCAGGAAAAATGGATCCTTTACTAGATTCTTTACTGCACTGCATATGGGTTTCAGTGCATTCCACATCTTGCGGAGTCAATTTCATTGGAGATCCAAGATACACTGGCATCTGCCACAGCACTTTTTAAAAACAAATTCAGGCTATCTTTAAATTTTTTTTAATTTAAAGCACTGTTTTACTCTGGATGAGCATTGCAGTGGATATTGGTAGCACACATTTTGTGGCCACTGTATATGCGAGTTAGTTTTGAACTGCATTACAGTGTTCCCTCGCTACTTCACGGTTCACTTTTCGTGGACTCACTTTTCGTGATTTTCCTTGCTACTCAGTGGGCTGAGTCCTGATTGTGCCACTGAGATGCAGCCTGGTGAGTAATGAGCGAGCAAGGGAGGGTGGGTGAGTGAGGGAAGTAGGGCCAAAAAGGCAGAAGCCGCAGCAGAAGCAGGAGCCTGGCCACCTCTTCCAGGCTTCTGCTTCTGCCGCGGCTTCCGCCTTGGTGGCCCTCCCTTCCTTGCTTGCTCACCCACCCGCCCTCCCTCGCTCACTTGCTACCCACCAGGCTGAGTCCTGGTTCTGCCACAGGGACCAGGCCTGGTGAGCAATGAGTGAGGGAGGATTGGTGGGTGAGCGAGCAAAAGGAGAGAGGGCTGCAAATGCAGAAGCAGTAGCAGAAGCAGGAGCCTGGAAGAAGTGGTCAGGCTCCTCCTTCTGCCGCCACTGCCGCCCTTGCTGCCCTCACTCGTTCACTCCCTCTCTCTCCCTCGTTTGCTCATTTATCAGGCTGGGCCCCGGCGGCAGAACCAGGTCTCTGCTCAGTGAGTAGCGAGGGGTGTGTGTGTGTGAGAGAGCGAGCAAGCAAGCAAGAAGGGTGGGAAAGACGGCATCGGCTGCAGAAGCAGGAGCCTGGCTGCCTCCTCCAGGCTCCTGCTTCTGCTGCTGCCTTTCCTTGCTTGCTCACTCACTAGGATGGATCGCAGGGGAAAAACCAGGACTCAGCCGGGTGAGTGAGCAAATAATGGAGGAAAGTGTGAGGGAACAAGGGAGGGAGGGAGGGAGGGAGGGAGGGAGGGAGGGAGAGCAGGGAGTGTGACAAATGCAGCGGTGGATAATACAGAGTGTCAGATAAGCAGAAGTCAGATAACCAGGGCTGTACTTTGCAGATTTTCACTTTTCATGGGTGGTCCTGGAACGTAATGCCCACGATAAGTGAGAGAACTTTGTATACTGTATAAACGTCCTAAACATTTAGCCAACACATAAGTAAATCTCATTGATTCAATACATCTATTTTAGTTGGGACTTACTATAAGATTTAAGCCACAGAATTGTAAGTAACTTGACTCAAATTGTATAGATCTTTAGATATCACAACCACTTACCTAGTTAATAGTGTTAAATACATCTTAATCAGAGCTTGGAAAAGCTATTTTTAATATTTAACATGCCAGGACCCCCCAGCGAGAACCTTAGTCCGTTGTTTTTAGTTTTCCAAGCTCTGCTGTTACTCCTAAAAATCTCACGAACTTTTAGGAAATAAGTTAATTCTAGATATATGGGTATTATTAATTTTTCACATTACTACGGAATATTCACAAATCTATGTTTCCTTTGATAGTTGTGATGGACAGATTTGATTTCCACAAACTAAGAACTTTCTATTATGCCTATTTCATACAGACTAATGGCAAAACACCTATATTTTTATGCAAATTTGTCAAAAGGGCACATTGATCAACATATGCTCACATTGACTAAAACATATTTGTACATATTTTGATATAGATACACACACATAGATAATGGGGTTTGTATACTTTTCAAATGTGTTACTTTATCAAACATATTCTGGAATCTATCACGAATATGGAAATATATGGATCTGTATCTACAATTCAAATATACCCCTGGGCTTGGTCTAGTGCAGTGCTTCCCAAACCTTTTTTTTTTTTGAAATAAATTTTTATTGAGGTTTACAGATAAGGGCTTGGTAAGGGGGTGGGTGTGGGGGCTTCCCAAACTTTTTTGGCCTACTGCTCCCTTTCCAGAAAAATATTTACTCACCGTCCCCCTAGAAATATTTATATTTTAAATTAAATAGCAATTAAACAGAAAGATATATGTATTAATGCAGTGGTTCTCAACCTTTCTAATGCCATTACCCCTAAATAAAGTTTCTCATGTTGTGGTGACCCCCAACCATATTTTTGTTGCTACTTCATAAATAATTGTGCTACTCTTACAAATTCTAATTCAAATATCTAATAAGTAAAGGCGAAGGAGGTGGGGCCAAAGAAGAGGGCCGCGCGACCCCTCCTAAATGGCCAATTGTTCACCGCCCCCCAAATTCCCCTCCCACCGCTCCCTTGGATTGCCTCAGCACCCACCAGGGGGCGGTACCACCCACTTTGAGAATCAGTGGTCTAGTGGGTTCAAAACTGGATAAATCTGCTTTTAAAAACTTCAGTGGAGTGTATTTTTCATGCACAGGCTGTTCTACGCATAGACTATTTTTTTGTCATATGAAAGGTAAAGCTCTCACCCTCATCTAGCCATGGCTAGATGAGGGTGAGAGCTTTACCTTTCATGTGACAATAAAATAGCTTGAACCAGTATTAACTAAAACTTCATAATCCAGGAAAATTGTATTTATCTATTTTTTCTGAAAATGGTCACCATGTACCAAATCTAAATTGCTGCATCAACTTCTAGTTCACCAAGATGAAACTGTGTCTTCTTTGAACTTGGAATATTTGTTCAGTAAGCCTTTTGAATTAAGGAAAGATTTTTTTTTAAAATGTCACTATGTTTAGAAACAGTCTTATTGGAAGTTTTTTAAAATAAAAAAATCTCTTAATTCATTTATATTTGCTTTTAAATTTTGTCTTGTAGCTAGATAAGCAGCACTAAGGGGTATAACAATAAATGAATATTTAATTTCTCTTTCACAATGTTCCAAAAATAAAATCAGTACAGAGCAATTATACCTCTGCTTTAAGGAGTTGATACCAGACAGCCTCTGAAAAATTTCCTGTGTATAAATATTCATATAGCCATGAATAGGTAACTTTTAGAAAGAATTTTGTCCATGAAGACAAAGTTGAGCCTCTCAGCTTCACAGTGGATGACTAAGATCATTTGAATGATTTATTGATAAGCCAATGCACAGATGTAGTTCAAAGAGGACAAGCTGGTCTTTTTATTACTAAAAAATAAGTTGATTCCAAGGGTGTCTGACATTGTTATGAATTCATAAATAAAGAAGTAGAAGCAGTGAGGGGTTTCTGGCATAAGGAAAAAAATCCAGCTACTTGCAGAACATATTTTATGAATAGATTTGAGCTGAACCTCCCATATGTTTATTCCCTTGTCATCTCCCTTATTATTTCATTAAGGACTACTTCATACAAGCATGTATATCACAGGCTTTCTACAGCGGATTGCTCTATTTGATTACTAGCAATGTGAAGGCATGAATTAGATGTACTGAAAAATGCTGTGGTAGGCCATGCACCCATGATCACCCATGGTAAGGTGTTCTTTTACTGTATTTTACTGTAATAATTACTAGGGGTGGTTGATCCATAAAAAATTGATTCTAAACTCATGGGGGGATTTCTGTCCCTGGGTCGTTATAGAAATTATTACAAAAAATTTTGGCTTCATTTCGTAATTGAAATGTAATTAATAACGATTTTCATTTTTATTCAATAGGCCAGCTGGGAGGCTAGGCTAGAATGGAGGGCTTGGTCTCCTCTCTTCCCTCCCTCCCACCCACCTCAGGAGTATCACAGGGGGGAAGAAGGGAGTGCTTGCTGTCCCTCCTTCCCTCCCCCGCTAAGCCTTGGTGCTGTGTAGATGTTAGCAGGGGAGGACATGTGTCTGCATCTCATCTATACCCCCTAAGGCTTAGCGCGGTATAGATGTTAGCAGGGGGGTGAGATGCGGACGCATCTCCTCCCCTGCTAACATCTATACCATGCTAAGGCTTAACGCGGTATAGATGTTAGCAGGGGGTGAGATACGGCCCCCTTGGCTGCCCTGGTTTATTTCCTTTGGCAGGGGAGGGGCAGGAGCATCAGAAAGGAAGAGGGGACTCAACTCTGATTGGCTAAAGGGAAGCAGGTGGCTTCATGCTACCACCTGGTCTCCATTAGCCAATTGGAAAATGCTTCATCTGAGGGCAAAAACGTAATACGAACTATTATGTGCCCAATACAAAAATGGCCGTCCCGGGTTTGATATAGAAATTCCGCTTTCGGGTTAGGCCCCGAGGGTCAATATACTTTGAAATTAATTTCAAATATAAAAAATAATGGATTTCAAAGTATTTTAAACTGAAGATGTCCACCCCTAATAATTACTGTAATGAAATAGTAACAAAATTTCATTACTTTCATTATAGTAATGAATTTTTCAGTAAGTATACTTTAGAAACACTTTAGAAATGAAGTGCCAACGCCCCCAATTTTGTAATGACTGTTGAACCATTTTTAATGGATTGCACATAACTAGTAAGTATCAAGTTAAATCATATACATTTTACCCCTACTGCAGTCTTTGATAATGTTTTGTGTCATTGTGCAAACAATAAAGTCAAGGGACTAAAATACTCTGCTGAATGCAGACAATATGTTAAGACAAGGACAATGTTACATGTAATATTGGATAAAATGAGGCACCTATATTAATGTTATGCCAGTTGTGCTCAAGATCCTTGACACTGATTGACATAGTAATAATCGAATAATATAGCTTCCATCTCAAACAGCTAAAGAATCAGAGACAGTGACAATAAATGAGGGTCAAAAGACAAAGTGAAGTGCAGTTATTGGAAAATGGAAATATAGAAAAATAACACTTAGTATAGATAAATAGTTTACAAATGCAGGGTGAATTTTAAAAGCTATGAAAATAACACTGGAGAGTATTTTGTGGGTTTTTCAAGTCTCTTGACCATGAATACATGTTGGAAAAAAAGATATCGAAAACCTTCCAGAATAGATGTGATGTCTAAAAAATAAATTTGAATTTTAATACCCAGTAAGCAGCAGGAATTATACTATTTTTATTTAATATACCACATATTACACAGCTTCTCTTACTCTTGATTCTTTCCAGATTTGAAAATTGGCCGATGAATGAACATAGTGGAGCAATGAGCAATCCTTGGAGATAAACAGGAGCATTTTCCCTGTGGTGTTTTATATATAGGGGTTCATTCAGACATGCAAGGGGCAAATTGAAGATTGAGGAAATTATCTAAATTCAGGATTAAGAATGGGGGAGGGCAAGAAAGTGACAGAAACTAGAATTGACAGATTCATCCTTCTTGTCTCTAGGTAAAGTATCTAGCTAAGCTCATGAGAATCCAAACTCAAGTCTCGGCAACATAACTAGGCCAAATGATTTCATGCAAGCTGAGGTCATTCAGAGCCTTGAGAGATGAGTCTGCAAAGTCTCTGTATGGCGTCCCTGGTATTTGCCAGCCTTACTTGTATTGGCAGTCCCCAATGTCAGAACTGCTGTGGTTTACAGCTCACTTCCTCTTCACATTTGAACATCTAGGAACTCAAACAGACTCATGCCAGTTTTCCTGCTCTGACTGCTGAGTTAAAAGGACAGAAAATCATTACCGTCAAAACAATTCTAGCACAGGTAACTTTAATAGAAAATTGCACCAATCACCTTGAAAGAATGAAAGAAAAAAAGCATACTTCAATGGATGCTGCTGATTCTGGTCTAATATCAGCTGTGGTCTGTTTTCTTGTGTTTTGCTTTTTAGAGTTAGTCTACTTCTTGAGAAAACAAATCATGAAAAATTAACATGCCTTCAACAGAGATCTGGCTCTAGTGTAAATAGGTAACATTTGCTTCAGCTGTTTCTCCTCTGGCAGTCAAAAAGCACAGGGTTGCAACTATGGTTCAAGCTTACACGGAAATAGCTGAGGTCACTGAATTTCTCATGTTTCATTTTAGATTTTTTTTATAACTGTTCTTCAGAGATCAAGCACAGTGCAGAGAGTTGGATTATGACACTAAAAATCTAGATTTGAATTTCGTTTCAGTCATGGAAACCCATTAGATAATCTTGACAAGTCATACTCAGAAGAAATCCTGTGATGTTGTTGTTTATTTGTTCAGTCGCTTCCGACTCTTCGTGACCTCATGGACCAGTGCACGCCAGAGCTTCCTGTCGGCTGTCACCACCCCCAGCTCCTTTAGAGTCAAGCCAGTCACTTCAAGGATACCATCCATCCATCTTTTGATTGCTGATTTGGTCGGACTGGGTGGGAGAGGTCCCTAACAAACCTTTTTTATTGTTATCCCAATTAAATCCTAATGATATGAATAAACCAGTTTAAATAATGTACCCCTTCTCGGAGCATCATTGTCTTCTCCATCCATCCATCTTGGCCTTTCTTTCTTTTCCTTCCATTTTCCCCAGCATCATTGTCTTGTCTAAGCTTTCCTGTCTTCTTATTATGTGGCCAAAGTACATCTTTGCCCTAATATCCTTCCCTACAATGAGCAGTTGGGCTTTATTTCCTGAAGTATGGACTGGTTGGATCTTCTCATGGTCCAGCACCACAGTTCATTCCTGTGATAGGGTTGTGATAAATCAGAAATGATTTGAAGGCACACGTCATCAACAACAACAGCAGCAACACCACCACCAATGGTATTCATCAAAGAGAGGATTAAACTAAAAATTTAAGAGCGTGTTCTTTGACATAGGTTTAGAAAAGGTCAATCCTATTTAAACCAGAGAATGCTTATGGAACATTGCCATATAGCCCGAAAAACCTACAGCAACCCATTTCTATCATTGGTTAGAATGAAGCTGATGCCTCAGATCAGGGGTGCTCACACTTTTTCATCATGCGAGCTACTATATGAACAATCAAGTTGAAAAGATCACCTGTTGTGCATGTGAGCGTGCGTGCGCACATGTATAGTCAGACGCTCCTACTGCAGCCTTCTGTCCGTGCAGGGCTTCTTTCTTGCCTGCCCACGAACTCACTGCCGCAATCACCCGGGAAGGGGACCCTCCCTTGCCTCTTCTGAGCGCCTCTCTTAATGTCTTCGTTGCCTTCCTGCTGCGTGCTTTTGCGAAGTCCCCATCCCGGCCTGCTTCTTGCGTGCACAGCAGGCCCCTCCCATGCATGCAGCAGGAGGATATTTATAGGCACACCCGCCAGCGCTCTGGCCAGATATGGCCGGAGGCTCGGAAGGCGCAGGGCTGGGAAGAGGGGCTGCCTGGCTGCTGCCTGGGCCAGGAAACTCAACCGAGAGAGGGAGCCACGCGAGGCTGGAGCCTCCTCACGGCAGCCTCCCCCCTCAATCCTCCCTTGAGGTTTCCTTACCTGGGCAGTAGAAGGAAGAGTGGAAGAGGTGCTTCCCCAAGGTGACAGATGCAGCGGGCGCCTTCCTTCTTTCCTTTCGAGGGAGGTCACTCAGAAAGGACGCCCAAGTGGACAGCTGGCAGGAAGGAGGACCCCTCCCACTGGTGGCAGTCCATGCCCACGGGAGAGAGAGAGAGAGGGTGGCTCTTCCTAGCCGTCTCTCTCTCTCTCTCTCTCTCTCTCTCTCTCTCCCCCTCCGTGGGCCCTCGCCGCCTTTCTCCTTCGAGGGCGAGGAGGGTGAGGCGGAGAAAGGCGGTGAGGGCACAAGCAGCAGCAGCAAGTGGAGTCTCCATCCCTGCAGCCCCTCCTCCTTGGGTTCAGCCCCAGGAACACGGCGGAGCCCTCCCTCCTCGCCCCAACCAAGGAAAGAAAGCAGCCCCACACAGCTCGCTCGCCCAGGTCTCGGCTTGGAATGGGAGTCCCGATGGCAGCAGTCCGGGCTTGCGGCAGGGCTTGTTCTTTGCCCCACTTTGCCCGGCCTCCTTCGCCTCTTTCTCTCTCTCTCTACCTCTCTGGTGAGGTCCACAGATCACCTGGAAGAGGGCTGAAGATCACCTAGGTGTTCCCGATCACCATAATGAGCACCCCTGCCTCAGATGGTATGTGTTGAGATAGGTATCATTGGCTGTTCTTTCATCCTTCCACCTGAGTTCCTATGTCTTGCTCTTTACTGATAGATAAATTTGCCTGTGTCACACAACTTCCAGCTATTTATATGTTTGTATTTTACTGAATTGTTGTTGATGTTTTGATGTTTGTTTTATTGTAATTTGTTGTTTGGGCTTGGCCCCATGTAAGCCGCCCCGAGTCCCCATTGGGGAGATGGTGGTGGGGTATAAATAAAGTTTATTATTATTATTATCTACTGCTTTCTGCTTTCCAGTCTAAGAACTGTTTCCCATGCAAATGCAGAAATAAAATTTGAATGCCCCTTAGATTTATAGTTTCAGAAGGTCTTTTGCTTTTTCTTCCAAAGAAGCACAGGTTTCTTACCAAACTACAACTACCAGGATTCCATAGCATTGAATAATGGCAGTTGAAATGGTTTAAAACTGCATGAATCCTACAGTGTAGATGCACCCAAAGACTCAGAGCACATTCAATGCTTCACTAGCATTCGAGCCAGCAGGAAGGAACCATGTTGGAACCATCTTGTCTCTCTGGTAGTAAGATGTCTTACAATTGCCCCAGAGCTGTATCTAAGACTTGCATGCAGTTTCCATTTTAATTCCACATAGATGGGGAAAACCTAGAGAGAAAGGAGGAGTGTGTGTGTTTGGGGGTATTGACAATGGTGGGAGAAGAAAGTTGGGAATAATCAATACTAGGGGAAAGTCTAATGCAGGAATAATTTATTCTTTCTGACACAAGCTGCTGGATGGGAAGGAAGAGATGAAGTTAGGGAAGGGGTTTGTAGAAATAGGAAGAAGTAAAAGGAATAAAGGAATGACATGGCCAAGGTCTGCCTCTGGCCTTACCCACAGATAGTTGTGGCTTCTTCAACCACTACCATGTAAATGTGGCAAAAACCACCAAGAGACTAATCCTCAATGGGAAAAAGTTCTGCGTGGTAGTATTCCTTTTTTTACTCGATTGACATGTGGGTGTTAGTTAATGACCACCACAGCAAGTTGGTGTGTTCACATCACAGTGTGTAACACACCAGCCACCATGTATTTAAGATATGAAAAGTTATTATATAATTATGCACCTGTCCTGCAGTTGTTTCTTTTCTAGATCAGCATTAAATAGTAGGCATGGTTTCGAACCCAAAAATAGGGAATCGAAAATCTAATGGGGGGGGGGGGGGGTTGATTAGTAATAGAAAGACTTACCAAAAAAATTCCAAAAATTTCTAAAATGTAACATAATTACTAACGAAATTCGTTAGTAGTTCTAAAGTAGGCAAAGCAGGGAAACAGGACTGATACTGTTTTAAGCACAGGCAAATCAGGGGCAACATTTCCCTTGGTTTCCTTGCAGGAGATATAATGCATTAATATATTATTATTAATATTATTAAATACCTCTGGTGCAGGCCTTGCTAATCTGTAGAGTTCTCCTCACTCCAGCTTTTTCCCATTCAGTTTTACCATAGCAGTCTAGGACCTCCATTTGAACTCTATGGCTTTTCTTGATTCTGAACTCTTCCTTCTCCTCTCTGTGCTCTTTTCACTCCTGCTGCCCTTCTCTCAGCAGTTCTTATGTCCTTCTACTCTGTCCTTCTATCTAAACCCCTTCCTGGGTGTTTAAATCGCTTTTTAAGTCAGTCCTCCAGCCCCTCTAGGAGCCCCGATCTAGATCTCTCTATGGTTTCCGGCTCCTTTTTCACTTCCTGGAGGAGGCCTTTCACTCTAATTAGGCTTCAAGCATGGAAAGGCCCCGATTTGACTGTGAGTTATGTCCACAAAGCTATTTTGGAGGGGGAAATTTTCCTGTTGGGTGGGCATCCAAAATATTTAATAATCTAACGAAATTTTGGGCCCAGGGAGTGCGAAAAAGAAAGTCCACTTCCGGGATCGGCCTTGCGATCCGTATAAACTTGAAAGTCCCATACATACGAATCCCTTCCGATTTCTTTTCATTTTCATAACTTTTTTCTCATGCCTATTAAATAGGTTGGAAGAACTGCCACTTTTCAAAGTTCAAGACTTATCCAGACAATGTGGGGAGAAAGCTTGATTTGTTAGAGCACATCAAAGATATATAATAGAAAGCCATTGAGTGTAGTGGTCTGAGCATTGGATTACAACCCTAGAGACCAGGGTTTGAATCACCACTCAGCCATGAAAACATACTCAGTGAACACCTGCCAGTCTATTTCCAGGCACAATTCAAAGTGCTGGCTATAACATTTAAAGCCCTAGAAGGTTCAACTCCAGGCTATTTGGCTGACCACATCATCTTGTATGAACTTTCCCAGGCCTTGAGCTCTTCAGGAGGCCCTTTTCTTGATCCTACCTCTATTTGAAGTTTTGTTGGTGGGAACAAGAGAGCGGGCTTTCTCGGTGACTGTCCCGCAACTCTGACATTTCCTGCCCAGGGAAGCCAGAATGCCCCCCCCCCCTGCTGTCCTTCTGGCAGCAGGCTAAAACATTTTTATTCAGACAGGCTTTTAAAGATGAAGGTGTTTAAGATCTAGTCAGGAGATGCTGTGGGTTTTTTTTTTTACTTTGAATACTTTTTAAATTGTTTTTATCTGTGAATTTGTTTAGTGCCATTTGTGTTCAGTTTTATTGTAGTGTTTGTATATTTGTATATGTTAAATTGTGTACTAATGCTTTTTTCAAGAATATATATTTATTAAAGTTTTCCATTCACAGTAAAAAGATGGGGAACATCTCTGAGTATAGGAAAGTAGGAAAATTGAAGAAACAAGAAAAAAATCTAAGATGGGGTGGGGAGGGGTTAGGTAGAGGGAAAGGTTTGGCAAAAAAAGGGATTTCATATAACTTCCAATCATCTTCCCTATTGTCCATTTGTTTTTCTTCTATCTTTGTGTTGTCTTGCTCTTTGTGGTGTTCCAGCCTGGTGGCCATAGACAGACACCGGGGGTTCCAGCTGATCAGGGTCAGATCGGGGATGAAGGTGGCCAGATGGGTACAGGTCTGCAGATGAAGAATTTTGCCTAGGATGATGGATGGTTACATGGGTATGGGCCTGAAGATGAGGATAATGATGACTCCATGGACGTCAAGTCTGAATTAGACAGTGAGAGGCCCAGCGACCTTGATTCACACAAGAACTTCTCCACTCCCTTGTCAGACGAGCATTCCGAGGATAGGGAAGATCGAGTTTCCCAGCATGAGAGCACTGCACCTGGGGCCGCTAATGAGCAGGAATTCGACAGGAGGGCTAGCATCAGATCCTCCCGGAAGATCCCCCTGGAGTTTGAGGAAGGGGGTGCGTTGGTCACATAGAAAGTAGTTCTCTTTATTAGATTGTGCTGGGGTTGTTCTAGTCAGACCTGAAGCTACGTTCAGCTTGGAAGGACTTGGGTCCTGGGTTTCAAGTTCGTGAGGACCGCAGGAGCGGTTTGCTTGGCTTTGCAACTTTGCTTTCCATGGGATTTACGCCAGCTCACTTTACCTTTGTTTTGGACAGTTTTGGATTGCTTTTTGCTTCAGATTTGAATTGCCTTGCATCTTATTATCTTTGGACTACTCCTTATTCTAAATAAAAGAACATTTATTGCATCTGCCTGGGGTGTGTGATCGGGGGGTCTTCGCGATCTGAGGTGCAACACTCTTTGGCACACTCATTGGTATAAGTCATTCTTAAGAGCACCGGTTAATTTTAATTATCTTGTGTCTATTAGCCATTTCAGGTTTTCCTGTTGCATAAAATTCTTTAAGGGTGTCCAGTCTATTTTTGAGATGTTCAAATACTAATGCTTTTATGACAAGCCACTTTGAGTCTCTTTTGGGGAGATAAAGTGGGGTTTAAATGAATATAATAATAATATTTTGTTAGTCTCTGAAAGAGGCAAAGGCAAACCCTTGTGTAAACTGCCTTGTGTAAACCGTCCCGAGTCGCCTTCAGGCTGAGAGGAGCGGTATAGAAATATGACAAATAAATAAAAACCCTCCTCTGAACAAATATTGCCAAGAAAACTCTGTGTTAGAGCCATAATAGCATACAGGTATATGAGACAAAACTTTCAGTACATACACATTCTAGATAAAAACGTTGGCACAATCATCCTGTCTGCCATAGCCAGCCCTGTTCTTCTTACTTCCCTCTATTCTTAGCAGTATCCTCTTCCTTTTTTCTTTTTCTTTTTTGAAATAATGTTCAAATCCTGGTACAAAAAGAGACTCTCGGGTCTGGAGTTCATATTAATTTGATGCAATAACATGCTTGAATGCAACTCCTGCTGTGTGTAACAATTACACTTGAGCTGAAAACCAATGCAATTGGTTTGTGTTATTTGTGGACATTTATAGTGATTTCCAGACCTTAGCATTGCTTTTGTTAAACCTCCTAAAATCATTGTATGTTATTTATTTTACAATTTTTAATTGTTACTTACTATAAAAATTAACTATTAAATCACATAAACATGCGCTAAAAGAAAATAAGAAGGGAAAGAATAAATTATATCTATATAATTAATTGCATAAAGTGATTAATGTTATGCCTGCAGTCTTCACTCTCCTTCCCCCCCCCCTCCCATCCTACCTCATTCCCTCTCTTTCTCTTCCTTTTTCTATCAACTGAAGAATCATCTTAAATCTCACAGTAAGCCTTGGCAATGGTATTTTAATCACCTTCAGAAGCACAACAGTGTTGGTGGCTCCCAAAGAATTGCAAAGGAGATAATGGCTAATACAACAAAGACATGGAGAAAAATTGCCAGATGCATCCAGCAAGACTCCCTCTTAAGATATTAAATATATCTTCATATAGCCTGGGCCTGAGTTGTTTAGAGATTTTATGCAAATAACAAAAACTGTGCAGTTTTTCATCATAGTCATAATATCTGTGCAACTGGGCACTCAGCCCCTTGGCTGTAGCATTCTACAGCAGATTCTGAACCAGTCTCAATCTGTTATTGTTATTAGCAGCACATTAGAACTGAACAATAACAACAAGAAGAGAGAAGACAAGGACATGAATCTATTGAAAAATGACCCCCACCTGAATAAAGCATGTGCCAGTTTTGTACTTTCCTCTCCTTTGTCTATCTTCTGCCATTGTCTTCCAGTCAGCATTTCTCTCAAGTTACTCCTGACATGGGAAAAAAAGCATTTCACTAGCCTCCATTAGTCAAGAATGGGCTAATTTGGGCTAAAAATATTGGTAGACAAATTAAATTACAGGAATGGAATAAAATATGGAATAAAAAATTGAAGGATACGTACGCCTATGATCTTAAAGAAAATTGGCTAAAGATGTTTCATAGGTGGCATATAACCCCCCAAAAAATTGGCATCGTGTATAATAAAAGTCATTCGGAGTGTTGGAAATGTAAGTCACATATGGGAAGCTATTTTCATATGTGGTGGTCGTGTCCAAAAACCAATGAGTATTGCAGAAACATTCATAAAGAAACCCAATCTATACTACAGTTAAAATTTCCATTAAAGCCAGAATATTATCTACTGGGGTTGAATGATAATGAATTAAAATTAGATGAAAACAAAGATATACTTTTTACATATATGTCAACAGTAGCTCGAATGGTTTTTGCCAAAAAATGGAAATCAGACCAAATACCCAAAATGGATAGACAAGATTTATAGTATAAAAGATATGGACAAATTAACCTTTTACTTGAGGAAAAACACGGGAAACCCAAGAAGACTAACAGATTGGACTCTGTTTGAAGAATACATGAGTACAAAGAAATTGAAAGACTGACAGGAAACACCACTAAGAGGATGAATGGAGGTCGCCATGTATATACTTGTTTTTCACTTACTATTCCCCCCCCCTCTCTCTCTCTCTATTATTTCTTTCCCATGCCCTCCCATACCCCTCCCTTATCTGACCCACAAACCTTACCCTGTAACTAAGAAGACCCCCCCCCCCTACTAATTATACTTGGGAAGTTTTGTCACTTACTATGTTTTCTTTTCATTTAATGTATCACCACTACATAAAAACAATAAAAAATCTTTTTTTTAAAAAAGAATGGGGAATTTCCCTGACCTGGAAGCAGCCTCCAACCCTCACAAGTCTCAGTTGGCCATGCCTGCCCTATGCCTATAATTTATGATCTGATCATATACAGCAATACCTTGGGTTAAGAGTTTAATTCATTATGTGACTGAGCTCTTAACTCAAATTGCTCTAATCTCAAAGTGAATTTCCCATTGACATTGATTGAGATGCTATTAATCCGTTCCAGTCACTATCTCCTGATCATCATAATCATATAGGTGCTTTTCCTGCCTATTACAGGGAAAACCAACTGATTTCCAATCCATCTAAATGCAGAAGTGTGCTTTTTTTTACCTGGGAAGGAATCCCAGTGGAGCATTGCAGAATCCCAAAATTCCTGCGAGTCACTCTGGACTATGCTCCGACTTACAAGAAGCACTGCTTGACTATCAAGCAAAAAGTGGATGCTAGAAATACTCGTAATCTATGAAAGCCGACTGGCACAACCTGGGGATCAAAACCAGATTCAGTAAAGACTTTATGCTTTGCTACTCTGCTGTTGAGTATGCATGCCCAGTATGGAATAAATCTTACCATGTTAAAACGGTGTCTGTGGCTCTTAATGAGACATGTCACATTATCACAGGATGTCTATACCCAACACCATTGGAAAAAATATACGGTTTAGCTGGTATTGCACCACCTAATATCCACCGGGAAGTAGCAGCTAGCTATGAAAGTAATAAAGCTGAGATTGATTTCAATCAGAAATGGATGACCACTTTTATAGACCGAGTTGAATGTGGTTTAAATGGCAATGTGGTTTTTATGTATCTCTGTTTTTATGTATTTTAATATGCTGTTTTAAGATGTTTTAAATTTGTATGGCATTGAATTTTGCTGTAAGCCGGTCTGAGTCCCTCCATGGAGGTGAGAAGGTCGGGGTACAAAAATTGTAAATAAATAAATAATAAATAAAGCATTGACATCTTCTGCCCATCCTCTGTTCAGGTATCAACCAGCATGTCAATGCCTTAAACCAAGAAATAGCTTTCTAAGATCTATAGAGATACTTGCGGGAATAATTCAGTAAGCGAGAGTCCAAAAGTGGCAGGTAAAAATCTAGAACCTCAATCAGTGGCTAAAATTGGATGAGAGACTTCTTCCTAGCACTCAGAAGGCTGGGCGACTTGGAAGGCACTGTACACACCACACTCTTGTACCACAAGATGCAGAGCCAATCTTAAAAAATGGGATTAAAAGGGGAGTCCATGATGTGCGAGTGTGGAGAAGAGCAAACCACAGACCACTTACTACAATGCAGTCTGAGCCCTGCCACATGCACAATGGAGGATCTTTTTACAGTGACACAAGAGGCTCTTGAAGTGACCAGCTTCTGGTCAAATAAAATTTAGCATAATGCCAAGTTTTTAACTTTGTGGGGTTTTGTACATTATAACTGTATTCTCAATTTGCTTCTGACATAATAAATAAATAAATCTGGGCTATATAATCAAGTCTGACCACTAACTTGCATAACATCTTACGTTGTAAATTCCATATATTTCTTCTGTGATTTTGGGACGCTACTGAATTGATTCATTGTGTGTCAATTATTGTCATGCCCCAGCCTGATCCTAGCCCCCAACAAGACTCATGCCATGTTAAACCCAAAGCCTCAGGGAGGCCTGAAAGCAAGATGCTGCAGAGGCCTCCAGTTCACCAAGCGTTCAAGGGCAACCGCAGCCCTTCTAATTCCCAGACCGATAAGAAGGCCTGGTACCACAAAGCAGTGGTGCCTCCCAAGAGTCCAGGTGTCTTCACTAATAAGCTGACATTCCAATCTCAGCCGAGAGGCCCAGGCGGGGCCAGACCCACCAGCGAGCCTGGGAAGAAGTTCCAACGCAGTTTGAGTCTTCAAGGAGAGAAACCTACTTAAGTTGCTTCCCGTTGGCTCGAAGGCATCTCTCGCCAACGTTTAGCTTCAAGCCAAGTCTTCACGGAATCTTGCCTGGGCCATTGGGCCTTCCTGCCTTTTTGCCAAGACCTGTTTGCCAAGTCTTTGTGCCAAGAACTTATCCCTGGATTTAGCCCATTGGGGCATCAAGACTCTTTTTACCTTTTGATCCTGTTTTGCTTTTGGACTATTGCTTTGCAATACCCTGATGCTTGGGAGCATCATTGGACTTTATTTCTATCTACTTTATTCATTTATTCTAAATAAAGCATTTAATCACGGCTGGTCTCAAGTGGTTTACTGAGGGATCCTTCAGGTCTATGGTACAACAATGATTTAAGATATCAACAAAGAAATCATACATGTTGGTATCTTCCTGTTTTTGACAGCACATTTATTACTTTTTAAAGCACGAAACATATATCTCCGTCTCTATCTGTGCAACAAGACAGATGATAAACAAGTAGATTCCTGTCCTGTCAAGGGTAGTCCTGGACATTTGGGAACTCTGCCACTGACTCACATGTCTCAGGTCACCTTTGGTTACCTGAAACTATGCTGCCTGTTAGTTTCCATGGCTCTTGAAAAACTCACAGTGAGATTTCTGTCACACTGGGCTGAGGTCATTCTCCTTGGTGACACAGAACTATTCTGAACAGTGAGCCCACTGGAGGCACATCAAGCATTGTCAAGTAACAGCTGTAGTGGAATGTGAATGATTTTCTTTCCAGGTCTATGAGCAATAGATTACAATGGGGTTCAGAGATAATTAGCCCTAAATGCTGAATATGGTACAGAAAAATATAAGAGATTTAGTCCAGCTGATAAAGCCCCTTGCTAATACTTTGATCACAGAAAAGATTTTATGTTAACACCATATACCTTTTGCTTATTAAAAAGAGCACTGGGGTGTTCCATCAATGAAATGCATTTTTATTGTGTTCTATCTATGAAATAATATTTTATTATCCCTGCACCACTTCAGACCATAAAACTCACATCAGCTTTACAGTCTTCTTAATGAGATACTATAGCAAAAGTAAATTGCATGAATTTTCTACACTGCCTTCTTAACAAGAGTAGCACATTTTGGCTCTCTTTGTTAGAAATACATTGAGTATATCACAGTGTATATTAAATTCATGTGGAGATTAGCAGAAAATGCCAAAAGCAATAGGGTTTCCTTACCAAGGTAGGGTATTAGTGGATCACTCTTTCATAGTGCCTCTACACTAGAAGGAAATAACATGGATCTTTGGAGTACAAGGATCATTTTTTTAAAGTTGAATTCTTCAGATTTAATTATAAGACAAAGAATTAAAATGTGACTTGATTGATAATTAAGACATTAAAATAACAGAAAACATGATTTAGTTAATGAAGTGTATATTTCTTTAAAAAATAATCCCATTGCTGAGGAAATGTTTTAAAATGTGTGACAAGGGGAAAGAGGAGAAGAAGAGCAGGAGGATGTTAAAAGAGGAGGAAAAGGAGGCAGAAAATGGGGCACAAAATGTGGCAGAAAAGGAAGAGGCAGATTTGAAATAGTACAGCCACAATCCAAAAAAACAATATGAACATTTCTTATAGCTATGGAGCTGTGAGAAACAGAAAGCCCAGGTTAAAAATGCTGCTGCTGCTGAATGCCAGGTCAGTAAACAGAAAAACAACTGCCACCCAGGACTTGATCCTAGATGAGCATGCTGACCTGGTTTGTACCTCAGAGACTTGGCTGGATGAGACTGGGGTGGTTAATCCCTCTCAGCTCTGCCTACCAGGAACCTCTGTGCAGCAGAGGCCTGGGTGGCAGGGAGGTGGAGATTCAGTGATCTATCATAATTCCAGCCCCCTGACCTGGTTTTCCATTCCACAGTCAACAGCATACAAGTGTCTTTACCTAAAGGTGGATGACCAGGACAGAACAGGGATTCTGTTGCTGTACCACCCACCCCACTGCTCAACAGACTTCCTTCCTGAGCTAGCCAGGGTGGTCTCGGGGTTGGCATTGGATTTCCCTGTCAGGAATGGGTGAGGACTTCATGGCCTCCATTACAACTATGGGTCTGCCCCAGGTGGTGTCTTGTCCTATCCATGCTGCAAGATACACTTTGTACCTTGTTTTCTGTGCAAGATGGGTTGATGGTAATTGTGGCGTGGAAAAACTTGTCATAGTCCCGTTGTCATGGACTGATCACTACCTGGTCAGGTTTATACTTGCTGGGACTCCAAACTTCCACGGGGGAGGGTGTGTGTGATTAGGATGGTCCACCCCAGGAGGCTTGTGGATCCAGATAGGGACATTCCTTTTACCTTGGCAGGTGTTTCTGTCAAAGCTTTGGCTGACCTCTGGAATGGGGAAATGGCCAGAGCGATGGACACAATCACTCCCCTATGTCCCCTCTCAATGAGCAGAGCCAAATCAGCCCCTTGGTTTTCCAATGAGTTGGTGATGATGAAGCAAGTGAGGTAGAGACTACAGTGATGTTGGCAGAGAATTCGAAGTACATCGGAACAAGCGTAGGCTAGAATATATTTGCAAATGTACTCTGTGGCACTAGAGGCAGCAGAGAAATACTTCCTTGCTGCCACCATTGCATCTGCAAGGAACTGTCCAGGTGAGCCAATTCAAGTGGTCAGAGGGCTATTACATATTGGTCCTCAAGGAGAAATCCTTGACCACTCAGCAGAAAAAGAATTTGTGAGGCATTTTGCAGATAAAGTCACTTTGATCCATTCTGGCTTAGATGCTGTAATTAATGCAGTTCCAATTGATGCAACGTTTCCTCCTGCTTGTCCAGTGTTGATGAATACTTTTCAATTCATGCAGCCTTAAGATGTGGACAGGATCCTTAGAAAAGTGAGAACTACCACATGCATTCTAGATCAGTGCTGTCCAACTTCTAACTGGCCAAGGGCCGGATTCCAGGTCACTGATGACCTGGGGGGCTGCCCAGCCCCCGCCCCGCCCTGCCCCCGCCCCACCCCCGGCCACGCCCCGGCTGCTGGGATGCTTTGGGAGAGAGGGAGGAGCCACGGGGCACCCCCTCCCTTCCAAGGCATCCTGGCCGCAGATGAAGCTGGCAGTTTCGCCAGCTTCAGCTGCTGCCGGGATGTCTTGGAAGGGAGGGAGGCACCGCAAGGGACCCCCCTCCCTTGCAAGGCATCGCGGCAGCCGCGGAAGCCGGCGCCGGCTTCAGCCGCTGCTGCGATGCCTTGCAAGGGAGGGAGGCATCGCCGGGGGACCCCCCTCCCTTGCAAGGCATCGCAGCAGCCATGGAAGCCGGCGCCGGCTTCAGCCGCTGCCGCAATGCCTTGCAAGGGAGGGAGGCGCCGCGGGGGACCCCCCTCCCTTCCAAGGCATTGGCGCCGGCGAGAGAGGGAAGAAGAGGGCGGTGCAGGGAGGAGGAGCTAGCTCTCTTCCTCCTCCTTGTACCACCTCTTGTCCCTCTCTCACCGGCACCGATGCGATCCGGTTTGCATCGGCGGCGCGGAGAGAGGGACAGAGGGGGCGGTGCAGGGAGGAGGAGCTGGCTCACTTCTTCCTCCCTGCCCCGCCTCCCCCTCCTCCTCGGCCACCTTTAAAAAAATCAGAATTTTTTTTTAAAAAATTAAAAATGGTGGCCGGGGGCATAGCGGGGGCCGTGTCCAACAGGCTGGGGGGCCGTGTACAGCCCCCAGGCCGGCAGCTGGACAGCCCTGTTCTAGATCTTTCCCTTCCTGACTGATCAAACAGGTCAGAGGGGGACTGGCAGAGTGTGTGAAGGGGATAATAAGGTAAATAAGGAAATGGAAGAATTAATAGGGTATAAATTGGTTTTGAATTTTAAAAAATCACATAGAAATTAGATAAAAATGAAAATATCAAAGCTTGGGGGGAAATTATAAAATACATGATAGTAGCCTCCCAAGCAACTGTGGTCTTGGGGTGGATACACCATAGAAAGTGGGAAGTTAAAAATAGGTAGGATTATCTAGCAGATTATATGGTTCAGGACTATATTTATGAAAGAAGACCTGGGTTCAGAAATGGGAAAGACTGATAGAAAAAGTCGAAGGAAATGAAAGATATAAAGAACTGAACCATTCTCTATTCACAATTGTTCAAGTAAATTAATATTGGAATTAATACAAGTACTGTTCCCTGAAGATAGAGGGGGGGAGTGAAGGGTGTAAAATCATTAGACCCAAGCGGGGGGTAAAGGTAGGATTGATAAGATCACTATGAAAACAATATGTGATATGTATTCAATAGGGTTGGTCTCTGTGGTTTAAAAATTATTTGAAATCGGATTAAATTCATATAAAAAGTTAATTTAATTGTTTTTTGAACCATCTGCTCCAACCTGGAAGTATAATTTCTTTACCAAACCTGGGGGCCACCACTTTTCTTAATTATTGTAATTAGATCGTATCTTCCCTCTCAGTTATTCTAACAGGACTATTTATCTCCTCCAAAATAGCTTTTCAGCTTACAGACATATCACGGCCCTTTGCCTGGTCGGAGGATAATTAAAGTAAAAGGCCTCCTGGAGAAAGTGAAGAAGCAAGGGGGAACCATAGAGGGAAAAACGGGGGCTCCTAGAGCGCCTTGGAGGACTGAAGGGAAAATAGCACTTTAAACATCCAGAAAATCGGGGTACATAGAAGGAAAGGAGAAGCAGAGAATAAAGGCTGAAAGAAGAGGAGGAGGGAGTTACAAGACCACAGAGTGAAGAAGGAAAAACTACAGAAGAAAGGGGAAACCATAGAGAAGAACCGGGACTCCTAGAGCGCCTTGGAGGACTGAAGGGGAAAAAGCCTTCGTGCGCTTTTCCTCCGGCCAGGCAGAAGGGCCGCACAGCACTGTGATACTCTGTAAGTCACCCTAAAAAGCAATTTTGGAGAAGGTTGATATATTCCTGTTTCAAGAACCTCATACTGTATACGTTGGTGGTACCATTTCTATATGCTATAAATCTTCAGCTCCAGTCAATTGCACTCCAGAAGTGAAAGCAAATGTTTCCCCTTTGATTTGCCTGTCAGCTCTGTTTTCCTGCTGTGCGCATGCGCTGGAATACGAACTAATAACAAATTTCATTATTAATTACATATCAATTAAGAATTTTTTGGAAAACTTTTGTCAGTATTTCTAAACTAATAAAAAAAATCCCCCCCCCCATTGTATTTTAGAACTTCTTTTTAATGGATCAACCAAGCCTAGTATTCAATATGTATTTCAATATTTGAAAATGGTGATGGAGTGTGATATTATTCTACCTGTGTCAGCAATTAAAAAAACCTTTTAAAAAATTCAAGTCAGGACTCTCTGTAAGGTGCCTGACTTTGCTCCTCCAAGGATAGTGAACTCTCTCTGAGCAGAAGTGCAGTAAAAAAGTATAGTTTTAAAAAGTTGAGAAGGGACTACCTGTCATCGTCCAAAGAAATGCTTAAAGAAATTGAAAAGAGCATTTTGATTCATCTCTCAAGTGCCCCCCTAAAATATTTCCAATAACTCATGTCTTCATCAGTGTGAAGAATAAGTACCACAAAAGGTGCAGAGGCTTGTTTCCTCCTAAAAATAATGTGTACTGTCAGAGCTGTGGGTAAGAGGGTACCAAAGTTCAGCACCACACTGCTCTGAAATTTAAACCTTAAATATTGAAAGTTTTGTTGTTGTAAATCTCAGCTTATTTTGCTCTGATTTCCAAGAACAAGAGATGCCAGAATTTTTCCTCTTAGGGTGAAATTGGCAATATGACTCACTTGGAAAATATTCTTACACAGCAAACAACAGAAGCATATTTAAGGAAGATTTCCTACCTCTTTTTCATGCCTGACTACTAAAAAAAACCAACAAATTGCCAGCATGACCAGCAGGTGATGATGAAATTTGCAGATCAAAAGGTATGGTGAGGGATTCATAAAAAGTCCGTATGAGTGTTCAAGTGGGACATCACATCAACAATTTGATTTTAAGATCTAGTTCTGCATGGTGGATTAATGCTGTCCCATTCCTCTTTCCCACTTCCGCGTGTGCATTAGTAAAAAAAAAGCAGTCTTTGAGCTGCCTGAGCCTCAGGTGATATTTCAGGAAGGAAATATGATCCATATCTTCTTATGGTTTTTTTTACCCATAAGGTCATCCTACCACATGGGGTTTGCCAAGAAGAAAAATTAAGTGGTAGATTATTATGATATATGGAGACCTTCCCAGTGGCTTCTTCCTGAAAGGGAAAAAGGAAGTAAATGAATCAGAAGCGGGTGATATATTTTGAATGGGGTCACCAAACACTGTATAACTGTGCCCACTCACTACCTGGGCCTGAAATAGAACTATTTTAACTTTGAGTAACAGGCTTAAAAATATATATCAGTGAAAGAGTTTGCTGAGACTTTGTTCTTTTTTCTTTCTTTTTTTCATTTCAGGTGCTTTGGGGCGGGAGGCAATGTGAGAGGAATACAAAAGAGGAGTATCAGTTTGTAACTGTCTCCTTGCCATGCCTCTGTTTGTTGTACTAGTTGCTGATTCTTGGCACATTGCTTCCCTGGATAAATGAGATATATTGCCTACAGGTTTAATATACCTTAATGTTGTCACTCACATCCCACCCACTGGTCATGTTCTACCCGCTGCCACACTGTACATAGTTTATCTGATTCAAAAAGAAATTATTTGTATAATAAGAAAATATTCTGTGCTTTTCGGGAGCTGAAAAAGGCACCAGGCTTGCAGTGCCTGAGACTATGGGTCTGTTCAATGGTGTCCAGTTCTGATTTGACAATAACATCATGAAAAGAAATATTTATTTATTTATTTCAGGATTTTACCCCACTCTTCTCAACCCCCGAGGGGGGACTCAGAGCGGCTTACAGTAAGGCGCAATGCGATGCCCACACAGTAACAATATAAGACCCCAGAACCCTTCAACAATTAAAATACATTAAAATACATTAAAATACAATTACCTAGATTAAATTCATTCCAGATTCATTCCAGATTAAAACAATGTTCTGTCCATAAAAGCATTGGCCCTATTCATCCACTTTCCATTAAAATCCCACCTAAAGTGCTGCCTTGTGCTGGTGCGCAAACGCCTGGTCCCACAGCCACAATTTTACTTTTTTCCTGAATGCCAGGAGGGATGAGGTGGATCGTACATCGATAGGGAGCGCATTCCACAGGTGGGGAGCCACCACCGAGAAGGCCCTATCCCTCGTCCCCACCAGCCACATTTGAGAAGTAGGCGGGAGCAAGAGCAGGGCCTCCCCGGATGATCTTAGATTACGAGGTGGGATGTAGCAGCTGATGCGTTTGAATTGAGCTTGGAATTGGACAGGCAGCCAGTGGAGTTGACACAACGGGGGGGGGGGTGTGGGGTGGTATGCTCCTTGTATGTAGCTCCCGTTAGTAATCTGGCTGCCGCCCGCTGAACTAATTGCAATTTCCAAACTGTCTTCAAAGGCAGCCCCACACAGAGTGCATTGCAGTAATCTATTCGGGATGTGACCAGAGCGTGGACGACCGTAGCCAGATCAGACTTCCCAAGGTACGGGCGCATAAGACATTTAGATTTCACAAATATAAAGTTTTCTGCAATTTTCAATTAATGGTGTCATCTGAGTGTGACATAGTTTATCAGACCTAGCTACACAATGATACCATAGCCACTGGAAACGTTTGTGTGCCTTCTCCCATACTCCATGCTGATCTCCATTTGTTTTGTAAAAAAAAATCACATTGGAAGACACTGAACATCTTTTCTTTTACAACTTGTTTCTAAACATAAATTATCTGTCCTTCCCCACACCCGATACTTTCCTCTGTCATAAACCAGTTAAAAAGGTTTCCAGGGAATAAGAAAGAATTTAATTTGCCCTTGTTTGCTTATGCTTTGTATTGTATTTGCCACTATTTTAGCAAAAATTTTGATTTTTATTTCAGACATTTGTCATTTTAGATTGCAATTCGTACTTACTTAAGATTTGTGATTTTAGGTACCTATATACTCGAAGATAAGATGAGTTTTTCAGACCTTTTTATGGGCTGAAAAAGCCATTCTCGGCTTATAATGGGGTCAAGCCAAGTAGCAGAGCCTGGAGGCCATTGCTTGTAATATGTGATATATTTCTCTCCCATCTTCCCCTCCCAGTGTGTTTTCTTTTCTACTTCTGCTCTGCTTCTTCTCCCAGGCTGGAATGTTTTGAAAAGGGAAAAGAAGGGGAGAGAAGCTCTTGCAAGTCAGGAATATTCATTAACCTTATAAAAACATTTACCCCTGAAATATTTGTTAAACTCTTCTATAGATAGATAGGCATTTTCCCCTGCAAGCCTTTGCAATCCCTATATACCTAAATATTTGTATCTATCTATAAACATTAATTTTATATATGAAGTTCCTCTCATATGTTTGCAGGTCTTTGGAAATCCTATATAGATATATTTATCTATAGATATATTTATCTATATATAGAGAGATGTCTACATAGATATTAGGCCTGGTTAGCTTCATCATTAATTCAGATGAAATTTGTTTTAAAACCGCTTTTGAATTGATTTCGACGCGATTAATGGAACCCGGAAGTAAGCCATTTTCGAAGCTGCGTCCGCCATTTTCGAAAAGGGTTCGGCGAGCCTCATGGGTAGAGCACTCGCCCTCCTCCTCCACCAGCCTCTGGCACTCGGATAAAGGGGAAAACCTTTACCTTATATCATAACACACACACATATCTGACCAAAGTGGCCCCAATTCCCCTTGCCCCCTGCTTTCTTTCTTTCCCATGGTGTTCCCTACCTCCTGATCCTCTGGCTACTGGAGTCAGTCCCTGCGTTGCTGCCGGGCCTCCTGGGTGGAGTGCTCGCCCTCCTCTTCCTTCGCCAGCCTTTGGTGCTCCGATAACATCCCTCCGCATGAGATCTTGGGGAAACACGGGTTTTCCCCAGATCTCATGCGGAGGGATGTTATCTCGCATTTAATCTGGGTGTTATCCGAGCGCCAGAGGCTGGTGGAGGAGGAGAAGGGTGAGCACTCCACCCAGGAGGCCTGGAAGCCCTGCGGGGACTGACTCCAGTAGCCAGAGGATCAGGAGGTAGGGAACACCATGGGAAAGAAAGAAAGAAAGAAAGAAAGAAAGAAAGCAGGGAGCAAGGGGATTGGGGGCACTTTGGTCAGATGTGTGTGTGTTATATTGTGTGTGTGTGTGTATGATATAAGGTAAAGGTTTTCCCCTTGCCGTCTACGGACAATGCAGGCTCTTTGACATAGAAATGGAGATGAGCTCGAGTCATGTATGTAGAGCCTAATGTAGACACCACCAAAGTCATGCAGCCTATATTATATATATTTGAGATTTGCATAAAATACACACACACATAAATAATAGAGATGTGTCGCCCACCTGCCGCCTCCCTTCCTCTCTGGTCATCTCCCACCTCCTGGTTTTATTCCTTCTTTGCCTGTCTAATCCTTACACTTTTAAAAAGGTGTTCTGAGGTTGTTCTGCCTGATGAGGCCCTTTCAGGGGCTGCATATTAAGAACAATAATAATGCTTTCCACTCAAAGGTGGCACCCTTTTCCCAAAAGATACCCCTTTGATTGTGGGTCTTGCCTTAGACTCCCAGGCCTGTCTCCCTTGGGATCAAGCCCGAAAGAGCTTTCCTATCCATCCTTTAAGGATTTTTTTTAACTTTTGAACACCATTAATAATTAATTCTAATGGTTATATACTTTGAGTCTTTATCTTGTATTTCATTTGACTGTACTGTTAAACACCCAGATTGGATGCGGGATAACATCCCTCCACATGTGAACTGGGGGGAAACCTGTGTTTCCTCCAGTTCTCATGTGGAGGGAAGACATCCTGCATCCAATCTGGGTTAAACATGTGTGTCCGCTATTAATGAAGCCATTCCGAAAATTTGGAATTTTTACGAATTAATTTTGAAATTTTCCCAGAAATTTTCAGAAGGCAATCATATTCAAAGTGCCAGTGCCCCTTACATCAGAAACGAGTTTTGAACCATTTTTTAAATCAACCAGCCCTAATAGATATATATGAATGTAGATAGATAGGGCTTGGAAATATAAAAGAAGGGAAATTCACATATATAGAGAGGATTTGCAAATGTTTCAGGGGAAAATGCATATGTGAAATTAGTATATATAATTATAGATCTATATCTACCTCTGTATTGTTTATATACTAGGTATTGAAAGTTTGCCTGTTACTATCTTGGAAGCTGGCTTGAGTCCCCAGCTTCCAAGATAGTAACTTAATAATAATAATGTTATTGTTGATACCATATTGTTTTTGTTGACCCTACTTTTCCACTTGAAATACAGTAAATATTCAAAAACATTTAACCTACTGATGCCTCAATTAATGTAAGTTTATTGGTATGCATTTTTATTTTGAAATTTACCAGTAGCTGCTGCATTTCCCAACCTTGGCATATACTCAAGTCAATAAATTTTCCCAGTTTTTTGGGGGATAAAGTTACATGCTTCGGCTTATATTCAGGTTGTCTTATACTTGAGTATATACTGTATGGTATTTGTAACTTGATATTTTTATTTTTGAAAAAAACCTGTTGTTTTATCTAAATTGTTAGCCAGCATTAGCTCTTAGAATGAAATATGAGGTACAAATAATTTTTTTTAAAAAAAATATTTTTAATTTTGCATTATCAAGTTAAGTATCCTCCTATCTGGAAAGTTGAAATGCTTCAAGATCCAAAACTGTCCACATCAGAGTTGCAGTTTCGAAAGACATTAGCACTCTTGGTAGAGAAGATTAAAGACATTGCAAAACTATAAATCTCATGATTCCATAGCCTTGGTTTTCCCCTTGTTGCTAGTGTTAAATTAAGTTTCATCTGTCCATCCAGTCAGCTGGAGCACATAGCATGGAAGACAGTTCTCTTATCCTATGTGTCAAGCAGCATAGGGTCTTGGATAGACTACCTATTACAACTTGGCATAACAAGTTTCAAGGGCCTTGATGATGGCTGCCCATCCAACAACAGTAGTCACTCAATAAGCCAAGGCTACAAATCGGAAACTGAGCAGGTAGTGAACGAAAATTGGTGTCAGCACCAATGGGTCTTCACATGAAACATACAGCTGGCCAAAGTTACCAGATCTTGACAACTGGCCACATGGAACCTGACAGAATACATCTGAAGCTCACACCATCCATAACTTTTTTTCTATGAATTAAAAAGATTGAACTCTGAATGAGTATTCCCCTGATGTACTAAAGAATCCACCATTCAACAGATATGCCACTTTCTTGTCTAGCTTAGCATAAATCGATTTTGTAAGATAAATTGTTGATGTAGGGTCTTATGAGCTTCCCAGGGGGAGCTGGTTGGCTATTTTGTGAACAAAATGCTGGGCTAGACAAGCCAAGATAGCTCTCCTTATGTTTTGGAATTAAAGGCAAGGATATCAGTAGGTATATCAGAGGACTCATAACTGTCATTTTAAAGAGATATTTTACAATCTCTTCATTCACCTATAACTGGGAAGTGCAGTTTAAAACTACACTGATATTTCCTAGCTGTGAATGGGACGAATCAGAATGTCTTTGTCTCCAGAGCCACAGCCAAGGATAGAGCTGTAACTTTGGCAACCCAAAGCATTCTTTTGTGGAAGGACAGATCAAACTGATTTCTAGATAAGGACTATTGCACTCAGCAGTCTGCTTTCTGTAGTCTTTCTGTCAGCTCTGTAAATTAAACCCATGGTATTTCTTAGGCTCGATTCCCCAAATAAGAAAGAGAGAAAAAGTGATACAGATGCACAAGCTCTGGCTGCCTGGCTACTATATGATTGGAAGGATTGCTATTTTGTAAAAAAAAAAAATCCCCCTTAAGCATATTTTAGAAAGATGGTTTGTATTCTCAAAGTACAAAAAAGTCCACTTTAAATTACACTAATATGCCGTAGGGGTACTAGGCTATAAATCTGACTAAAAGAAAATACTAATGGGGTGAAGAAAGGGCAAAATAATAAACTCCAGCAAGAAAAAAAAAGGAACTCCCTCTAAGTCTCGAAATCTGTTAAGTGAAAGTTTTGGATTATATTTATGTGAGGATTTGCATCAAGATATAAATAAAAACCTTTATTAGGAGTGAGGGAGAGATTTGTTCACATGAATATGAGCATTTTAATAAAAATGCACCTAATTCAAATTTTGCAACCGTACATGGATAAAAATATCGCTGTACAATTATAGAGATATAATGTTGTTTACACCTCTGAAAATTGTGCTATGCAGGTTTCCATTCAAACATATTTAAATGAACTTGTATATTTCTGGGGACAATGGACAGAAAAAGCATGCAAACACAGTGTATGTACAGTATACATATAATGGTACTACTGTGGTCCATAGAACACAATACGTTCACACCTTCCTTTTGCCCCAAACTCATAATACTTACCAAAGCCCTGCACTTCCTCCGCATTAAAATTTTCCACAACCCCCTTCCCTCAAATCCTCTAATAGGGGTGTGTGAAATGGCAGAAATACATTTTGATTTCATTTCACACATCCCTATAGGATGATTTGAAATGTGTATGTGTGTGTGGGGGGGCATTCAATCTCTAATTTGAAATCCAGAGTTTCGTTTTTATTTCAAGAAGATTCAGTCTATTAGCGCCAATAGGGAAATTTGTGAGGCTCGTCTTTCTTTCATTTTTATGGCTATCAGGATGAAACTTGCCACACTTGTAGAAAACATTTATGACTGAAAGCCTGCCAAATTTCAGAAAATTTTGCACATCCACCGTTTTATAGGAATTTTTTAAGTATCTACAAACAAAATGTCTTTTAAAAACCAAAGCAGGTATCAACTTGAATTTCTCCACGGCAACAGAACCTGAGTGGGGCATCATTCCTGAAAAGCTTTGCTCAGTTGGGTTGTGCTACCAGCATACTATCTTTGCTGTACTGAAGCCCTCCTTCACAGAGAGAATTTTTTTGAATATGAACTGGACACTTTAGTTAACTCAAACACTTTATTGTCCATAACATGAGTTATCTTCACTCAGGCACATCCCCCCCCCCAAAATAATAACTGGCTTACTTTAGAGTTCCTTTGCTGTTTTGGTCCAAGAAGCTGTAGCTGAAAAGCTCTCTGAGTCTTTTCTTTTTCAATGGCCTTGAGGTAGGGCAGAACTTGAAGACACGAAATATTCCTCTGGAAGCTAAAATACTGGTTTGGAGGCACTTGGAACTCCTCAGAGTTACCCAGCCTTCCGATATGCTGAGCCTTCTGCTTGAATTCCAAGGAATATCAGACTGGCATTGAAAGATGGCCTGACTAAGGGCCTGGTCTGGCAAACCTTCTAAAAACATCCCTTTCAGGAGAAGTCCTGGAAAGCTCTGAAATGTAAAATTGCTTGCTTATTTATTTATTTGTCACGTTTCTATACCGCCCCTCTCAGCCCGAAGGCGACTCGGGATGGTTTACACAGGCAGTCTCTGCCCTCAATACAACACAGCAACAAGGCAACCCCCCCCCTAAAACCATATAATAACAAATTAACAATTAAAAACATACAATTGCAGTCTCAGCGTCATGTTGAAATCAGTTTCCATCGCATCGTCGTCATTCCATATATCTAATTAAGCCTTATATTTCATCAGGAAATGCCTGCTCAAATAGCTAGGTCTTGACTTTCTTGCAAAATGTCAGGAGGGAGGGGGCCGATCTGATGTCTCTAGGGAGAGCGTTCCAAAGCCGAGGAGCCACCACTGAAAAGGCCCTGTCTCTCGTCCCCACCAGTCGCGCCAGTCGCACCCAGATCCCTGGGAAAGGGGGTGGAACAAACTCAACTGGGCTCTGCAAACGATGATTGGCAGGTGCTAAGAACCAATAATGCAATTTAAACACAATTTAACAATGCAAACCCTTTAGAACTCAAGGTCTTCCATGCAGGTGGCGCTCACCGCACCGTCACAACAAGGACTTTGGATTCCATTTCTAATTCTCAAATAGGTTGCGTTCTAGGCTCAGCAGGGCTGCTTCCTAATAACTTACAGTTCATCCTGCTTCTGAATGTGTATATCGTCGAGCTACTGCATTTATGGGTTCTGCATCACAGCAACTGGAAAAAAATCTTTCTACTATTTTTAAAAGAAAATATCTAGAGCAGCAGGACTGCAGGAGAGTAGAGCTGCTTTGTTACTCGGAAGTATGGTCCCAGATATGCCAAGAGTCACAGCTGCACAACACTCAGAGGCATGTGATGTTAAGATCATCGAATCAATAGGTTGCCTGTCCCTGGTTACAAAAATGCTCCAGGATAGCAGCTTTATTGTAAAATGCCACCTGGAAACTTTTCAGAGAACATAATGCATAAAATAATCTCAGTATTAATCTACTTCAAATTCAAATAATGATATTTTTAACCCCTGGTTAGGTTCAATTTCTTTATTGCAGAGGGCCCATAAAAATGATAGCATCTCTAGCAAATTCTGCATGAAAGTATTTCCTTGAAGATCCAGAAGGAAATGATTATCAAAAGCTGACTAGCTCTTTCATCTCAAGTCTTTTGCTTCCTAAAATGCATAGTTATAAAGTGATAGCAGTAGAAAAGAATTGAGGTCCCTTAGGCTGTGATTCTAGTGACACACATTTTGGAATTGGCCCATTGAACACAGTTGGACATGCTTTTTAGTCAACTTGAATTGGATTCAACTGTTAGCCAGACAGTTGCTCCTTGTTCACTTCTCCATTCTTTTTTTATTGGACCAATCAAGACTAATAAATTCCAAATCACATCAATTGAAGGTTAAGATATCCTTGATATATGCATAAAGGTTAATGTATATACAATGACAGGCCACTATTTTAGCTGTTCCTTGTCAAATCACATTTTGCTAATGACTTTTAGATGACAAGTCAGGTTGCTGAAATCACCAGATTCCTCTTGCAGTTATCTACTGAAGGCAGGTAGGAAGATAAATATAGCAGCCCTCTAATACTTGTAAAATTTATCTAATACTTGTAAAATACAAGGGAAGTCAGCAAAGGAGGCTGAAACTTCAGTCCCAGTCGTGTTCACATTTGCTTGGCCTGCACTGTGTCGCCTCTCTGCAGAAGCTAAATAGTGAGTCCAGATCTAGTGCAAAAAAGCTTACTACTTTTCCAGAAGCCTTTAAATTCTGCTTTAAAAAAATAAAGTTAGTAAAAGGGACTGTTTTAGCATCTTTTGAGTGATGAGAAAGCAAAATTGCAGCATTCTTCATTGCTGAAAGAGGGAAGCTTTTGTGTCACTCCCTAATGTCTAATGGCCAAAAGGATGTGGCATTCACCTGTATTAAACCCCTTCCATCACCAACTCCCCCGGTCAGGCCCGGATCAGGCCCTTTTGGTGCCCTAGGCCAAAGGCTCTGAGTCTGCCCCCGCCCCCGGCTCCGCCCCGGCTCCACCCCGGCGCGAAAATCAGGGAAACACAGGCTGGGGGGACATGAGCCGAGGGAGGGAAGGAGGGAGGGAGGAGCACATACGAGAGAGAGAGGCAGGGAAACACAAACACACAGAGAGACTGAGTCACGCGAGCTGGACAAGGGAGCAGGGAAACAGACTGGGTGCGCGAGGAGGTGGGGGCGGAGCCGGGGGTGGGGCGGAGCCAAGGGCAGGGGCAGAGCCGAGCAGAGCTAAGGGGGGCGTGGATGGTGCTTAAGCTGCACCCTTTTTTTGAATTTTTATTTATTTATTTTGAATTTTTTTGAATTTTTAAAAACTTTGAGGGGGGGTTGGACCTGCTGCCCCCCAAAAGGTGCCGCCCTAGGCCATGGCCTAGGGTGGCCTTATGGGTAATCCGGGCCTGCCCCCGGTGGTGCAGTGGGTTAAACCCCTGTGCTGGCAGGACTGAAGACCGACAGGTTACAGGTTTGAATCTGGGGAGAGTGTTGATGAGCTCCCTCTATCAGCTCCAGCTCCTCATGCAGGGACATGAGAGAAGCCTCCCACAAGGTTGATAAAACATCAAAAACATCTGGCCATTCCCTGGGCAATGTCCTTGCATATGGCCAATTCTCTCAGATCAGAAGTGACTTGCAGTTGCTCAAGTCACTTCTGACACACACACAAAATACCAACTCAAACATAACTTTAACATTGCAAGAAAGATGTGGCTTTGTGATCCTCCATCATCGCATTTTCCACTGAAAACTACTATCAACATCTGTGTTGGAGAAAGAAGCCTATGAGCTCCAAAAGCTTGAATATAATTTCAGACCAGACTATATGAAATATTATATCTCCCTTTATAAACCAACCCAAAATTTATGATTTTCACAGGAAAGCTTTCTTTTAGTCCCATTACCCTTCTCACTGGCCCCTTCCAGACAATAGAAATTGTCTCCCAAGAGAGTCTCTCCTGTTCACAAGGACCATTTTTATTTAAACATTAACATTGCCTGGATGTTGGAGGAATTACTGTATGCCTATTTTCTCACTTCTCCAATTTTGAAAAGCCCTACCTCACAATGTCTCCATGACAACATTCTGGTAATGTGGCTCTTTCGCCTCATTTTTTTCTCATACACCGTCTCCTTCTCTTTTTTTCTTTTCTTCTTCTTGGGCTTTCCCTCATGCATCTCTCCTCCTCTTCATTTCTTCCTTTCTCTTCTTTTCTTTTTCAACCCCTTCTTTTCCTTCCTTCTCCTTCCCCTCCCCCTCCCCCTCGTTTTCTTTTCTTTTCTTTCCCTTCTTTTTCTCTTTCCTTCTTCCCTTCAATCCATTCTCTCTTCCTCTTATACAAACGTCACATTTATTTCCCAGTGACATCACTCTGGGCCACTTCACCTAGCAAACGTCTTTGTGGTACAAATATGCATACATGTGTGTGTGTGTGCACATGCATACACACACACACACACACACACAGACTGAGAAAGAGAGACATTCAGCTTTGGGATATCAGAATGGATGTGCTGATTTTTTATATGCAAAAGGCTTAAATGTGAATGTAAATTCTTCTAAATTAATGTTTTTTTAAAAATAAAACTAATGCCTTTTTCAATTTTTTTTATTTGGACTGTTTTAACTATTTTGCTTTTTAACATATAACCCAGTTTGGATACGGATGTCCTTCCCTCCCGTGTCAGACCTGGGGCGAGAGCCATGTTTAACCCAGTTTGGATGCGGATGTCCTTCTCTCCCACATCAGTCCTGCAACATGGCCCAGGTTCAGTTCCATCATTGGCGGTGTTCAGAGAGCTCTTTGATTGTAGGTGAACTATAAATCCCTGCAACTACAACTCCCAAGATTGACAAGATCAATCCTTCCAACCCCACCAATTATTCAAATTTGGGCATATTGGATATATGAGCCAAATTTGGTCCAGTGAATGAAAATACACCCTGCATATCAGATATTTACATTACGATTAATAAATGTAGCAAAATTGCAGTTATGAAGTAGCAACAAATTAATTTTATGGTTGGCGGTCACCACAACATGAGGAACTGTATTAAGGGGTCACAGTTGAGAAACACTGACTTAGAAAAACATTATGAAGAATTTATTTACCAGAAGAACGATTTAACAGTCAAGATTGCCTCAGCAAATAGTAAACTTTCATTTGGAGGTCTTTAAACAGAAGTCGGGAGGGCATCTTTCAGAAATCCTGTAATTGTGCATTTCTGAATGGCAAGATGTTTCACTATCTGGCTCTTGTATCCAACTCTAAGATAGTATGATTACCATTTATGGAATTACCTAAGGGGCTGTTTTGAGCATGGTGTAAGAATCTACAACTGTAATAAAATATTGCATTGAAGCACTAGTAGATTGAGGATATCAATAAATAGGATTTCAAAAAGAAGGTTAAATGGAAGAACTTACATCTACACATGAAAATACATTATTTTCAAACAAGAGATGTTAAAGTGTTTATCGTCACAGAAAAGGTGAGCAAATATTTAGAACAGCCTCTTTTGTCAAATCTCATAAAACATTGGTCTTCTAAATGTTTTGGACTTCAACTCCCACAATTTCTAAATGTTTGTCAAGGTGTATAGGGTTTTGAGGCATCAAAATCCAATATAGGTGAAGGGCTTCTGGAATAAAATGTGTACCCAATCTAACAATAGGAGAGTATTTTTTTACTTTTTACTAGTTTGTGTGAGCAACACTATTTTTATCCATTCATTTTTATCCTATTTTTCAATCCATTTTAATCTTTATAATGAAGCAGACAGATTCATGAAAACCATCTGTAAAAGGCATGAATAAGCGTTATGTAATATTTTGACAATGTTATCATGATAAAATATCAGCATTCAATAATTATGCCGTGATCAAACCTTTTAGAATTTAGTAGTGCTCTTATAAAACAAATCTAAGTTTCTTTCTTGAATTTTCCATTTTTTCAATACGATACCGGCAGTGCTGGGTACCAATTAAAATTAGGAAGAGCTAGGTAGAATCAACCTGCTCCAGGATGTTGAAGTAATTGCCTTTATTGCTCAAATTAAATGTCTCATTATGGCCTCAAAAGCAATATCCTGTCTTGTACAGATCATGGTTGCCTTTACAGTTTTTCAGCATGTTTTCAGTTTTCATCTAAGTGTCTGCAATGGTTGGGAAACTGTTGATTTGCAACCCATACAGAAGCCTTCTTTTCATTTTGTCTTTTCTTCTAAAGTACAGTGCTGGCTTCCTTATTCTTGAAAGTTCACTATTTTGAACAAATAAAAAAATCTTGTAACTAATGCAAAATGGCACTACAATTCTTGGGAGCTTTATAGCTTTACTCAGAAGTAAGAATAATGGAACCAGTTACCCAGTGCGGATTTAATTGTAACTAAGAATTACATATGGAGCTATAGTGAAATAATTTATAATACGAAAAAACATCATATTTTATCTAAATATTTTAAAAATTATGAACTCTCTTATCCAGATCACCTAACTCTGGCAGGAAAAGTGCGGTGATCCAAGTATTGCAAAACTGCAACTCCCAACACTTCATATTAGTGTTAGGGTCTGTAGACTGGACACTACCCGTCGGAGGGCGTTCACCGTAGTGGCACCAACTCTGTGGAACAGCCTTCCTGAAGGGATACGGGCCACTCGAGCCCTTCTGCCGTTCCGCAGAGCAGTAAAAACGTGGTTGTTTAGAAAGGCATTCGGCCCATAGCTGATTGCTGTTTTCGCACACTGTCACGATGCACGGACTTGGCCGGCCCCTTAATCACACACACAGAGACAGAGTAAAGGCCAACTACTTTATTGAATATAAAAACAGTTCCAAAGATTATAGTCCAATAGAATATGATATAGTCCAAAAGGCTTGAAGTATCAATGTCCAAGATAACGTAGCAAATAGGCAAAAAAGCTTGGCAAGGCTCCGCAAACCAATGCGGATCAGGAACCAGGGTAAGGCTCCGCAACCAATGCGGATCAGGAAACAAGGCACGGCAAGGCAAGGCAAGGCAAGGCTTGATGACCACAGCTAACTTAGCTTGTGGTCCCACTCCGCTTCACACCTATTCAGATGAGACGTGGCCGAGCACTGAGGATTCGTTCCCACGGATCCTATACTTAATCCTTCCGGCCTAGGTCCCCGTCGCTCTAGGCTTCTGCGTCTCCAGTCGCTGCTCACGGACCTCGGCCGGTCTATGCTCTTTGACCATTCCCTTCTGCTAGACTCTATGTTCCGTCTCCTATCAAAGGTTCGGCCTTGTCTTTCCCCAGATGTGTTGCTTTCTCTCTGAGAGCTCTCCTCCCTAGCCGTTTCCCATGCACCTTCTTCCATATCTTCCTCAGGAGGCTCCTGGGAAGATCTTCCTCCCGGATGTTCATAACTCCCCGAATCGCTATCTAACTGCACCTGGTTATCTGAATCATCCCTAGGACCAAAACACATTTCTTCCCAGGCCAAGCTCTTTGTGGGCGAAAGAGGCCCTTGCGGGGAAAGCTGCCCTTCGCCCCAGTCATCTAGCTCATCCTCTGAATCCTGTTCTAGCACAGCTGGTTCTAATGCTAATGGGACCCCAGGCCCTGTCCCCTGCCCTCCAGGCACAAACGAGAACTGCTGTGCTACACACCCGCTATCCTGCTGCTAGCCTGCCACTGTACTGCAGCCCGGTCTGCAATTTGTTTTAGTCGGGGGATTGGAATTGTTTTAATGTAATTTAATGTATTTTAATGTATTATGTGTTTTATGTTTTTATTCTGCCATTCTTGTGAACCGCTCTGGGCTCCAGAGAGAGTGGTATACCAAATCGAACTTAATAAATAAATAATAAATAAATAAATATTATCACCATTGGCTACGCTGACTAGTTCAACATCACCAGAACAGGTAAAGTTTGCTTCCTACAGATCTAACTGAATATTTATCTGTCATTATACACTTTCACAACTATGCAGAGAGAGTGCCAAACTACACAGGGAACTAAATGTCTCATTGAGTTGTATCAATTCTTTTTTGGGGGGGGACAAATAACAAGCACAGGAGAGACAATTATATTTGTGACTGTGGGGATAGAAGGCCTATATCATGATCCCACTGAAACCATCTCCTCTAACACTGCATATTTACAGTGGAAAGTAAAAGCTCAAATTGCTTACAATCTGTTATCCCACTGTGGTGTTCCAGCCTGGTGGCCATAGACAGACACTGGGGATTCCAGTTGATCAGGGTCAGATCGGGGATGAGGGGTGGCCGGATGGGTACAGGTCTGCAGATGAAGAATTAGCCTGGGATGATGGATGGTTACATGGGTATGGGCCTGAAGATGAGGATAATGATGACTCCATGGACATCAGTTCTGAATTAGACAGTGAGAGGCCCAGCGACCTTGATTCCCACAAGAACAGATGAGCATTCCAAGGATAGGGAGGACCGAGTTTCTCAGCATGATAGCGCTGCACCTGGGGCCGCTAATGAGCAGGAATTCAACAGGTGGGCTAGCATCAGATCCTCCTGGAAAGATTGGAGTTTGAGGAAGGGGGTGCGTTGGTCACATAGAAAGTAGTTCTCTTTATTAGATTGTGCTGGGGTCGTTCTAGTCAGACCTGAAGCTACGTTCAGCTTGGAAGGACTTGGGTCCTGGGTTTCAAGTTCGTGAAGACCGCAGGAGCGGTTTGCTTTGCTTTGCAACTTTGCTTTCCATGGGATTTACGCCAGCTCACTTTACCTTCGTTTTGGACAATTTTGGACTGCTTTTTCCTTCGGATTTGAATTGCCTTGCATCTTACTATCTTTGGACTATTCCTTATCTATTATATAAAGGACGTCCCATCGTTGAACGACTGACAGAGACAGAGAAACCTTGCAAGGCAGAGACACCAAACTTGCCAACACAAATAGGCCTCAGGCAAGGAAGGTTTTTAGCAAAGAAACTCCCCCCCAAAACCTAGAAGGACCCCAAAACAATGATACAAAAAACTACATTTCCCAGTATCCTCTGCAGCAGCCAGCCAAACCCATTGGCCAACATCAGTTACCATAGTAACGGTGGGTGATTTCACTTGAGGGTTAAACTGCCACGGTCAAGATCTAGGAGGGAGACAAATAGGGCACCAGGCACACAGGCACCACTGACAAACACATACCCCCAGAATAACACAAAAGTAATACCTACACACAACACAATACGCACATAACACAACCTTGTGTTTACAGCTCAACCCATTTGTATGCCATTCCTTCCTTCCACACAGGCATAAGCTGACCCAAAAGACAAGCCATGCCTCCTAAAAAGAACAGCATCGGACAACACACTCACAACGCTACATACATCACACAAAAAAGGGCAGAACAAATGCCAGAACAGAAAGACACTGCACTACACTAGCTTTTGCCATCACCATAAATAAGGCTCAAGTACAAACACTACAAATCTGTGGCATAGACCTTGACACAGAATGCTTCTCCCACAGACAACTCTACGTAGCGTGCTCAAGAGTTGGGAAACCACAGAACCTCTACATCAACACAGCAGACGGAAAGACAAAAAAAATTGTATATCCACAAGCTCTGCAGAACGCCAGGAACACCACACACCGACAACTCCACAGGACTTCAACATCCCACCCACCAGAACAACCCACAACGACACAGCCATGACCCCACCAAGACCATAAGTAACATCAATTCCAACCCTTACATACTCAGACTTTCTCGCATCTCCTAAATAGGGCACGGCAACATGTGCCGGGTACAGCTAGCTCTAAATAAAAGTACATTCATTGCATCTGCCTGGTGTGTGTGATCTAGCGGGGGCTGTCCGCGATCTGAGGTGCAACACCCACATACATAAGAACAGTAGATGAACAAAGACAATTTCCTTTGGCACTGTGACAAAAGAGGAAGGATTGATGGAAAGCTGGCCCTGAGTTATTTTTTAAATATCTGCACTTCCATTAACTCTTTCTACAGCTACTATTTGCATTTGAAATAAGAATCATGCAATTAACTAAAACATGTGTCATGCTATGTGTAATTCTACTTTGATTTATTAGAATTGGGTCTTTTTATTTTAAAAAGTATTTCCATAAAGTAAAATACTTTATCAAATAGTTTAACTTCCCAGCCCTTATCAAATACTACTTTTTCAAAAACAGCTCATATGCACTGTTATTATTTCTTGCCCTATCGGTCTAAAGGACATTTAAGTTTCTCATATTGAGCTTGAAAATCAAAGGAGACAAAATGTGGAACATATGTCTGAATTCACAAATGTCCCTTTTAAATATAAAAGACATGGGACCTTCCACGCAGCCGAATAAAATCCCACATGTTCTGCTCTGAACTGGAATATATGGCAGAGTTAACTCAAATAAACCAGTTCAAAGCAGATATTGTGGCATTTTACGCCTTGGAATTCTGGGTTATATGGCTGTGTGGAAGGGTCCATGGGCTGCAAAGTGGAGGGTAAAGGAGAAGTAACTTACCTTGTGTTCTGAACAGCCTTCCCCTCTCCATGCATATTGTTCACCTAAATCATTTTCAAGAAGACCAAAAACAACCTGGTTTGGCTTCATGGAGAGTGTTAAAAGGTGTTACAAACTTCCATCATGGACCTTGTGAGTGACTCTGAAGACATTTTACGAGCTTGAAAATGAGAAGAATTAGCCCATCTAAAAGGAAATAGAAAAGCAATCAAAATAATTATAGTGCTAAGAGAGGCAGAAGCAGGAGATGTTTTGGGGCTGGAAGTAGCTCTGGAATAGTTCTAGATTGCTCTGCAACAGTCTACCCTGCTACTTTATTGCAACAAGGACTTCATCACACTGGAGGCTGAAAGCATAGTAGGATGCTTGTGCCCCAGTTGATCCACGGAGCCCCACACCTCCCATTATACAAGGCACTGTGACTTCCAGCGGGGCTCCATTGATTAACTGGGGTGCAAGCATCCTACAATGCTGCACCCAGAACACAGGGGGCTCCCAATGTTCTGTAAGGAATAACAGGGCCAGCACAGGGGGAAGCCACGCAACAAATCACACAACAAATGTTAGGGAAAACTGCTGAGAAAATTAGGAATACTAGACTAAACTATTTGCACACTATTTCTTCCATCATGGGCTTCATGGGGTTTCAGATGTAATAGTAGAACAGCCTATAATGTGTAGTGTTGCCAGGCCAAGAGTATTCCAGGTTCTGTAATTTTAACTTTATCAACAAAGATGAGATTACTAATGAATTGATGATGGCACCAATCACAACTGCTCAGAGCATGGCTTTCAAATAAATGACATATGCTAACCATTTATCTCACCTGTGTATCCGCAACTAGTTGTTTGAGAGGGGAGAACTCAGACCCTGGGAAGTCCACATTGAAGCAAACAGTAATAGTGGGAGTAGCAGGATATTGACTTTCAAACCTGTTTTCAGGGATGTATTCTTGTCTTGACAAGACAAGTCAGACCCTAATTATCCAAGTCATGTCCCGAGACCCTTAATAGTTATTCCTTTAGCTGGGTGTCTGCCATCTAATTCCATGACATACTCAACTAGGTATTGAAGATAGAACCTGCCACATCTCTTTCCAAATCCCATTACCTAGCTTTCAGCCTGGCCTCTTGACAAGATCAGATTCATTCAGAAAGAATGATTAATACCACAAAAGGAAGGAAACCATTTAGTGGATTGTTAAATCTTCATTATCAGGTGACCTCATTTCATGCTGGGAAAAAACCGTGAGTCAGGACATTTGATACCTTCTGTAAACCACCAGTCTCTTCTGAAAGAGCTATTAACTGAGTTAGGATTAAAGGCTTTCTGATGCAATTCATTTGTGTCCACATTCTACCATCTCTTTGGATTATTAAAATAATGAAGAATGAGCAGCTGAGAAAATATTATTGGATGTGAGAGTCCTTCCACCTTTCATTAATGCATATAAATAAAAGGGCAAATCAAGAACGCATTATATTCCAATTTGACAGTAAAGCATATAAAATCTTATAAAATATTTTCTCTTAGAATGATGGTTCATGCAAATTAGCTTATTGCCACTGTCAGCATGTTAGCTATAACAACAGGGAAATGGAAGAAGGGAAAGGAAAAGTAGATTCTTTCATCGCTGCCATCAAAAGGCACACTAGTAAGAAATTTGCCATTAAATAAAAGATTACCTGTGATGCTGAACTTGTCATTTACATGATGAATTGCCCTTGCGGTCTAATGTATGTTTCTGAGATGTCTACAGAAGGTCAGAGCATTGGGGTACAAAAGAATATCAACTGAGATGATAAAAGACACACCAGGCATCCTCAGTCCAAGATTTATGAGAGTCAAAAATATCTTTAGGCCTTTTTTCTGTTTGCAACCAGATGTGAAACAGGATTATTAATGATTTTTCTACATTTTCAAAAAAATTGTATATATACCTTTTGACTGAATTAGCATTACAGTATCTGACTTTATCACAATTGTGCCATGAGATAGCTGTCTCCTTTATATCATTTCTACAATCTGATTCATGCACATTAAAATGAGGGGGGGGTGTCATGAAGAAAAACAGCATGGCGTAGTGGTTAGAGTGTTTGACTAAGAACAGATTTCAAATTCCCCACTCAGCCTTCTATAGATCACCAACTCTCATCCTAAGAAGAACCATCTGAATAAGTCTTGACAAGGATACTCATGTAAGCTCACCTTAGGGTCAACAAAAGTAAAAAGACATAAATACGTACAGCAAAAGGGGCTGGCCACCAGTGCTATCAGCTTAACTTCAGCTGCTAGAATGCTGCCCCCAACTGTCCTCATTTTTCTGTCAATCTCTCACAGAAAAACTGTCTCTCACACTCTGCTTTTGTTTGGAGATCCCTGCATCTCTTCCAAATGGGAGATGGTGCTACCTATTTCTTTATAATGCCCAGAATGTTGCAAAAACAACAACAACAACAACACTTTCTACGTGGGGTTGCCTTTGAAGACTGTTCGGAAGCTGCAACTAGTCCAACGGACAGCAGCCAGGTTGATAACAGGAGCGCCATTCAGAGAGCGTACAACTCCCCTGTTGTGCCAGCTCCACTGGCTGACAGTTTGCTACCGGGCACAATTCAAAGTGCTGGCTTTAGCTTTTAAAGCCCTAAATGGTTCGGGTCCAACTTACCTGTCCGAACGCATCTCTCCCTATGAACCATTGAGATGTTTAAGATCATCTGGAGAGGCCCTGCTCTCGATCCCGCCTTCTTCGCAGGCGCGACTAGCGGGGATGAGAGACAGGGCCTTTTCAGTGGTGGCTCCTTGGCTTTGGAACGCCCTCCCTAGAGACAACAGATCGGCCCCTTCCCTCCTGACATTTGCTGATGAAATGTAACGGTTTAATTAGATATATGGAATGATGACGATGTGATGGAAACTGATTTCAACAAGACGCTGAGACTGCAATTGTATGTTTTTCATTGTTAATTTGTTGTTATATGATTTTTTGGGTTTGTTTGCTTGGGCTGTATTGAGGGCAGAGACTGCCTTGTGTAAACCGTCCCGAGTCGCCTTCGGGCTGAGAGGGGCGGTATAGAAACGTGACAAATAAATAAATAAATTATTTATATCCTACCCCATCTCCTCATAAGGACTCAGAGCAAAGAGCTCTAGAAAATATTGGCCTACAGCCTATATCACTAAGCATAGCACAACATTCAGCAGACAGAAGTACACTGTGCTTCCATTTCCATGGAGCACTTCCTATATAAGAGATGCTGCAAACCACAGGCAACATCCAATAGAAAGTACTTTACATAGTAACTATGTCTGTTTTACAGTAAGCTGAAAAAAGCACCACCTCATGAAATTATGAAGACTATTTGTTTGAGTCAGAAATATAGAAGCCTGTTTTGCAAAAGAAGAAAAAATGCAGGATATGGAAGGTGAGATTGTGGCATCACCACTAGCGAGTAATTAGGAACCTCTGGGACCTGGAGACTTCATCGCAAAATGGCAGTGATACAATGAATCTTATCTGGGTTTAGAATCAACTTTAAAAGAGTAATCCAAGACACTAAAAAGGCCCAGCACCTTGGATAGTTCCTCTATATTTGGAGTTAAATTCAGAACATATGTAGCATTCACTTATGTGACTCTCTTTGCAGGTTCACACCCAGAGGATCCAGAAAAGATGGTGAATCAATATGAGATCCCGCCATAGATTTTGGATTGGAGTTTGGTTCATTTGGAGGGGGTATGTTTATTGGTTCACAGGTAGGGTTGCCATATGTCCCTTATTCTAAGGGATGTCCCTTATTTTGGCCCTAATATTTGTGTCCCATTTTTTCAGGCCCTGTCCCTTATTATTGACTAACAGGACAGGACTGGGCGGGGTTGACCAGAGGAAGGTGTGCGTTGCAGTTTCCACAGCAATGCCTGCCAGGGGATTCTAACTCGCAGGGCAGGCTGACAGTCATGCCCTTGCGAGTGTGCGCCTGCCTGCATCCCCGTTGGAAGGAAGAGGCAATATAGGACTTTTTCAAAGTACAGTAGACTCAATTAACCATTACCCAAGGGGAATGTTAGATCATGTTGGATAAAGATAGTTTTTGGTTGCTTGAGAGTTACTCTTAAAATAGGCCTAGCTGTGTATCCCAATACTATACAATGCTGTGTATCCCATACTATACTATACCATTAACTATTGACATAATAATAATGAAGATGTACTGTCTTATAAAATTTATTTTATTTTAATGTTTAGACAGTGCACTTTTAAAGTCAGCAAAGGCAAGTACTAAATACAGATGGAGAAAATAAGTTAGTTCTAATAATGTTTTTTCTGCATGACAAAACATGCAGAAACATACCATGTACTGTTAAGAGAGTGTAGGTCGGTTTTTTGTGAGTTTCAATCATTATCTTATTCTGTTAATAAAACTATTTCTACCTAATGTTTGAGTTTCAAGTTTTTAATGAAGTGTCCCTTATTTTTGTGAAAAATCCCATAAATGTCCCTTATTTCTTATATCAAAAAGTAGCAACCCTATTCACAGGTGGTATAACTGTCAAATTCTTTTCATTTACACTTAGACCCACGGAAAATAATTACATTCTGAAAGTAGAGCTCCATTGAGAATTACAGAAGACCAAGGAAACTTACAACATATGCCAAGTATGATCTTTTTAATGCCCAGAATGTTACAAAAACAACAACAACAACAACAACACTTTCTACGTGGGGTTGCCTTTGAAGACTGTTCGGAAGCTGCAACTAGTCCAACGGACAGCAGCCAGGTTGATAACAGGAGCGCCATTCAGAGAGCGTACAACTCCCCTGTTGTGCCAGCTCCACATGTGGCCCCTCAAGCCCTCCAACCTCCCAAACCTCAGACCCCTAGTACGTATGTTTGCACCCTCTGAATGAGAAGTCATGTTCCAGAAAAGTCACTGGGAAACAAGATTTGCCATTTAAATGTGATCTCTACCTATGCAGCCACTTCCTGTGTCTACTAATTGCTTTGAAGCAAATGATATGTAAATAAAAATGTACCCCAGAGACCAAATTTATGACTGGGGTAGGCAATGCCATTTCCTGGCCATCAGGGGATTAGGATGTGGTCTGCTAAGATTTCGAGTAAAGCAAAAATGGCCCTGACTCTAAAAGTTGTCCATCTTTGTATAGAGGATAGTGAGGCACATGGCTCATAGCTGTGGCTCAGTATCAAATAGTTTGTGATGTCCCTCACAGTTGCCTTCAGAGCAGGAGCCTGTTGAGAAATACTGGCATAAGAAAGAGGACACGTAACTCATCAGTTGGTGATGGCATCTGTTATGTTTGTTTGAGAAGAAAACTTTTTAGATTAGATGACATACTACACTTCATATTCACTTGTGCTGGAGTTCAAGGAGGTTTAAATTGACTGACATGAAAAGTATGTAAAACAAGCCAACTCAATATAGAATAAAGGAATGTGGAGATGCCATGTGAAATAAAGAAGGATACATCTGCTAGAATGGTGCCAGGGGTATTTATTAGAAATGAAATGTAAAAGTGTCAATATTTAAACAAAGTAATGAGGTAAAATGATATTCTTCCTAGATTTTGAATAATGCCTTAGGGATGATGAAATGAGGAGCATGTACATTTAAGATTCTTATACTCTTGGTATTAAGATGGATTCTTTGCTACTGTATTTTAAATTCATTTTGTTAGACACATCAGTGCCTGGCTGCCAATGACATAAAGAATAGTTTCTTGAAGAACAGATGGTTTTGTTGTTATTGCATAAAGAAATGAATCATTTTTAAAAAATGGCCTGAATGAAACTACCAGGGTAGAATTTGTTCTAATGAGGACTGAGGGCATAAGAGATTTTTCTCAGGCTTATCAGGAGTTTTGGTGCAGATTTCATATGAATTTCCACACCAATCTCTTTTGATATGTACATAAGGTTTTGATATGTACATAAGGTTATACATTGCTGTTATCTTGGAAATAGTGGGGGCTGTTATCCAATGAAACAATGGTCAAAAAACAGTGGACAGAACATTGTTTTTAACTTAACTGAGTACTGAGATGCTGTTCAAATGTTTTAAATGTTATATTTTATGGTTTTATATTGTATTTTAGGCATCACATGGTTGCCTTGTTAGCCGCCCTGAGTCCTCCTTTGGGGGTGAGAAGGGCGGGGTAAAAGTACTGCAAATAAATAAATAAAATAAATAATATTCAACCATGCTTCTTCAGCATCTAAAAATCATGATAAGATGACTCCTAGACTGATGATAATCTTAGTTATTGGGGAGTCATCATCCAAAGGTGCTTGCCTGCTCGCCAGGTTGCGCACGCGCTCTTTCTCCCTTTTTCTCCCTCGCGTGAGCACATGGTGCGCTCCTTCTGCTCCCTTTCCTCTCTCCCTCCCTCCCTCTCTGCCTGGGATGGGTTCCCCAAGGCCTCTGGGAGCCATAGTTTCTTGGCTCCTACAGAGGCCTCAGCAATCCCGTCCGAGACATGGTCCAGCACCGGGTCGCAAGGAGTCGTAATCCGAAGGTGCCTCCTTTGGCCCAAGGCGAGTGGGGACAGCCCAGCAGGCCATCACACTCACCGGTCTCCATGGAATGAGGACTAATCTTAACCAGCGAGTGTATCCCTAAGTCTATATTTTCTGTTTAAAAGTTGGGGGGGGGGGGTCGTCTTATAGCCCCAGTCGTCTAGTACCCCAGAATATACGGTACTTTCTGACAGCAAGTACAACAACAACAAAACTTTATTACGGTCACTGACCAGCACAAAGCGGGCACAAGCGCCCTGAGAAGGGAAGGACAACTCCTCAGTAAGCAGTTATTTAAAATTAGATTAGAAATCAGTATAAAATATATTTTAAAAGACAGGATATTGTGACAGCAAGTAGCCATTGCTAAAGTTGCTCATAACTTCATTTGAGTAGAAAATTAGCAAATAATTACATTCCTAATCAGTGACTTCATTTGAGTTTTTATATCTTAGCTTAAAATCTCAAAGTAAATAATTACATTACAAAAGCTTTTACTCTTTTTTGGAGTACATCCAACGGAATCCTCTAATCAGTAGATCCCCCCTCCCAAGATTTGATTTAGGGTTGTATCACACAGTATTTTACCCTAAGTCTGATATGCTTTGTATACTGATGCCAACAGGTCCCCTCACATGATGCAAGGTCACTTTCATAGATAATCCATAGGCATTCCTAGGCAAAAGACAGTACCTTTTGTAAAATGTATCGAAAATCATCTTCACTTGTTTCCCTTGTGTCAGAGGTGCAGTTTTTAATATGTGATGTTATACCCCTCTGTAGATTGTATGCAGCTCATCCTCTTTTAACAGGTTATGGAGTTCGTCTTGCCAGGAGTGGTATAGCAGATTGTGGGATACCCATCAAAATCATAATCATAGCCATAATAATAATTTAGCACAGCATGGGGTTTGCCTTGCTAGAAGTGGTTTGCACCCTCTGAATGTGGGGAACTACACAACTCAATGGGTTCAAAAAGATGTTCTTGCCTTGCTACATTTAGATGGAGGCTACAAACCTGCATGGTTGCACAAGATCCACCCTCCTCTCAAAATAAAGAAAGGAAAGACAATGATGCAGGGGATAATTGGATGGGAGGATAGCTGTATGGTGGGTCAAAGCACGTTATTTATTAGATATGGGAGGGAGAAAAAAACAATTCAAAAGCCACAAGTTGCCTACATCACAGATGTTTCCCATGGTGTGTGTGATGAGGTACTATTTAGTCATTGAAATAAAATAATGTTTTAGCCCATACCCGAGCATTCTCATGGACTAAGATGGCAACTTGCCTCAAAAGATATGATACAGTTATCACTATAATTAGTCACAACATAGGCTGAATCACAAAGTACTCATGCACCAGGAAATAGAAATAATTGAAAATCTGGGGAAATATTGCATGCTTGTAAACTGGAGTTCCTTTGGGATAACAGGTATTCATATGATGACAATAGCTATTGCTGCTGCCGTTTCTGCTGCTGCTGCTGTCACATGCCTTCAGGTCTGGTCTGATTTATGAAAACCCCTTCAGAGGATTTTGATGATTAACCGTAGAATAATAAAACAAACAAAAACGAGTGCCTCTTTGTTGGATCTAAAATCTACTATCTGGGTTGAGTCTGGAAAGGAGATGACTTTTTTAGCAAGAATATCAAGGCAGATAATCCACAATGTTTGCTTTGAACCGGATTATTTTATCCCACACTGCCATATAATCCAGTTCAATGTGGATCTCATACAGCTGTGTGGAAGGAGCCATAGTGAGACACCGACCTAAGGTGGTAGAAAAAGAAAGTATTAGCACATGGTGGATGAAAGAAATTGGTGAACATATAGCACAAAATATCACAAAATCTATGCCGCATGAAAGTGAAATAGTGAATAATTCAACTGCCAATCTGGTTAGCCTTTGCAAATGGAATTAGTGGAACTGCTTTTACTTTTACTTCAAAGGTTAAAACATCTCAGGTCAGCCAAGAAAAAAAGAAATTGACAGCAACATGGCTTTGTATGCTTATAAATATAAATATTTAAATTCAATTTTTGCTAAATCTGTTTTAATTAGTTTGCATATTAAACCAAAGGCAAATCAGCCAAGTAAGATATTTGATGTCATCACCTACCTCACCCCCCTTGCCTATATAGACAACAATGCATGTATAAGACAATCCCTTGCTAGTGGACAGCAGAGTAATGAGATTCTATTTTGAATTTCTGAGCAACAATTCAGGAGGAAAAATAATGATATTATTTGTGTCTCTGCCTCCTTCTTTTTTCGCTCTTCTGCACAATGAATATTGATATTTATTATTTTTTTGCATTTTTTCAAAATAAATAAATTGGTGTTTTAAACATTCTGGTTTTAGCTTTTGTAAAATGTTATTAAAAGAAGTTTGGAAATATAACTCAATAAAAATAATAAATAGATTCTGCTTTGTGTAGTCAACAAATCTACTTGCCTAAGCCAGGAGACCACAGTATGTCTTACTGACATGAAATCAGCATCAGAGCAGCTTTCAAAATATTTACTGAGCAAGAAATGTTGATAGTAAATGTAAGATAACACTGTGAGAAGAGTTAATAATTTAAAGATGAAGATACAGTGATTTTTCCCCTTAGTGCTTCAAATGCTATAGCTTTATGTATACTGCAAGCAGTTCTTTAAATTTCAGCTCTTGTGCTGTTTCCCAGATCCTAAACTTTTCAGCATATAGCTCAAAGACAAACTAGTGTGGGTTTACTTGCTCCCAGTCTACCAAAATGGTGGAGAGAATACTTCAGGGTTTTTATCATCTTACAATACATATATTGATAAGTACATAACTGATTGGTGTGGGGATTTCAGGAAATACAAGTAGAAAATTTTATAAAAGACACATACAGTATATATCAACAAGACAGCAATCATTTCAATATTGTTTGATTTCTTACATACACGATACAAAAGAGGGTTTGAATAGTGAGTTCTCTTAACACCCACAAATACAAATAAAAACTAGTCAAGCAAACTATGCACTCATGCAAATCTCAGTGAACTGAAACTTGAGTTTGACAAAACACAATCTCGGCAATTGAAAGAGGGATCACGTGTCAAACAAATATGTGTTATTGCTGTAACTTTATTTTCCATCTTCAGAGCTATGATTCCACAGCTTGTTAATGGGAAGCTGATAATATGCTTCTGATAATGTAGTGTGTGCTCATTCAAAAGGAGCCACTTATAACACCTTCTCAGAAGCATATGAGAAGCGTAGCCTCTCATTTAACATTGAGAAAACCAATGAGCTCTACTAGCAGGCATCAACCAATCCCTCTGCTATTCCAGAAATAAAGTTGAATGTTATAATGCTAGAGAATGTTGACTTTCCATTACCTAGGAAGCTACCTCTCCAGAAAAGTTGACATGGATACTGAAATACTGCCTCTTCTGCCTTTAGGGCCTGTAAAAGTGGCTTTTAATAGATGGACATGAAAGCTTTGGGCCCTGAAGGTAGAGATAAGCCTTCCCATACACAGAAAAATCTGGAAAGTCTTTGAATATGAGTTCTGGACTCAGGATGGTAAACAAAACAGGATTTTATTGATTTACAGCCAGTAAAACTGACAGCTTTACAGCTAGGGGTGGTAAAGGGTCCTTGGGGGGGGGAGGGATGCAATCACTTGCCTCTGTTGCAGAGTGATGGTACTTTCTTCAATTCCAGATTCCTTTGTTGCCTTCAATGGTACCTTGGCTCGTGAAGTCCGCTGGTTCCCCAAAGATTGCAGTCTCTGTGAGAAGGGAGACCTTTCTATTTACTGTAATCTTTGGCTGAATGCTTCAGGTTGACTTTGTAGGTGAACAAAATATGCTTTTTCTCAGCATGAATGGATTTCCATCCATGTCCATGCGGTTTCTTTGCTAGAATGGCCAAAGAGAGGAAGTACTGCCCCTCAAATGACCTCAGAAAGGGGAGGGCTTAAGGTGGTGACATCATCATGGCGCCAAAACACAGCCCCTCCCACAAGGTCCACATGGTTGAAAGGTAGAACAAAGGCCCATGCAGGTGAAGGGCAAACCAGATACATACTGCAATACCAAACAAGCCCCGTAGAGGCGTAATACCATCAGAGCTCTGCAAGTGCAGCATTTTTTAAAATGAAGCTGAAAGTGTTTGAGTATCAGGACATTAATAGGGATACCAATGTCCTTCCAACGCTATTAGATGTCTGCAAAACATCTACAAACATCACTCTTGACTTCTGGAAACATTCCATTAGTGTTGCCTTCAAAACAAATCCTGCAAATCTCTTAGAAAGAAGACAGGAGGACAAATGTCAGCATTCTGGAAGAAGCAAATACCGCCAGCACTGAAACAATGATTATCTGCCTTCTATACAGGCCACGTTGTCTGAATGTCCTATCACCATCTCTCAAAGCAGTTACTTTACTCTCAGCTGTAAGTCAGATGTTACAGATGGTGCTATGGATTTTGATGAGGCATGAATAGAGGGTGAAAGGGTGAAATGTGCCAAGAGGAAGACACATTGAGCAAACCCTTCCATCTAGAGATCTATGCCCTTAATGTGAAAGATCATGTGGATCCAGAATAGGTCTTCACAGTCTCTTATGAACCCACTGCCAAGACTCTATCCTTGAAAGACAATCATACTCGGTCATGACTAATCGACTATCTCACTCTTGAAAATCCCAGTGCAACTGGAACGTGAGTTTGGTAGAACACATTCTTGCCAAACCAATGCAGAAGGAGAATCAGTTGCAGACTAGGAGTAGAGCTAACAATTGCATCCAAAGAGGAGATAGGATAAGGAAAATGGGCATGAGGGGATATGAGATAGGCAAAGAGATTGAGGATAGTTTGATTGGTGGAGAGCTCTTTAACATAAGTCAGAATCCAGTGCTAAACCCGTGCCTGGCTTTTCCATAAATAAATACCCAGGTCTTAGCTGAAAATATGTGTTACCATATTAGAACAGGAGTTCCCAAACTTTTCAAGTCACAGAGCCTTTTTTGAAGGAAAAGTTTCATGAGCCCCAATAAACTTTTGGACACAGGAGCCAAATTGCATTTTAAAATTTAAAATGATCTGGGCTAGTGGAGGATGGGTGGAGAAAGTTTGTGTGAACTAATTGGAAAATAATGATCAAATTCCTATGCACACCACACACATCTTGTTTGTAGTGAGAAAGAAAGAAAGAAAGAAAGAATAAAATATTTAAAATAAAAACTATTTTAACCAACATAAACTTAACAGGAGGAGAAGAAGAATCCCTTTTTCAACAAAGTAAAACTATAAAAATGTTGTTTAAAGTCTTACCTATCTTCCACTTAAAGGTGGGCACAGAGGGTGCCCTCATACTCTGTGCCCTCATACACTTTGGAGCATCGAGGGGGGCACCTCAATTTCGGGCTCCAGGAGCCCCATTCCAAATAAATAAATAAACATATGGTCCAAAGTCTGGCCTGCCTCCTCCATAAATGTGGACATGGTGGGTATCGAAGGACTTTCACTTTTTCCTGTCGCCTGGGAACCAGCTTCGGAATTGAAAACATCCTAGGCCTCAGCCTCATCTCCCTGATCTGAGGCCTGCAATTTTCTCTGATCATACACAGACTCCTCATTTTGAAACCCATCATCCTTCTTATCCTCGGACAAATCCTTGGATGCCCTTCTGTGCTACAAGGAGCTTCTCGGAGACACCATGGACTAAGAAGGAGAGCATGCAAGGCCTGCAGGGTAGCAGCCCCAGTTCCCACCACTAAGGGGGCAGCGGCAAGCCCTCGTCAATGATGTCCCTTCCCTCTCCTCCTCCTCCTGGGGCTTTCTGTTTCCTTGTCCATTCCTTCCACAGGCCAGGTCATGAAGCTGCAGTGGCAGTCAGCTCCAGGTCGCACTGCCCCTGCAGGCAGGGCCCATAAGAAGCAGCAAGACCTCGGCATGCTTTCTAGACAGGGAGCAGCCGGGGGGGGGGGACACCCCCATGCAAACCCCTGACTGTGCTTTGCAGAGCCCTACAACTTTGTGGAGGACAGTTTGAGAACCATTGTATTAGAGAGTAGGGGTGTGCATTGTGCCTTTTTAAAAAATCGGATCCAGAAAATTTAGTTAATCCGACAACCAAACATCTGGAAACAGGGCAGGCGGTATCTTTTCATCAAGGTGGTCTGCCCTTGCTGCCTATGATTGCTTGCTTTTGGATTAAATTTTAATCTTTTTCTTTGGCAATTGAATTAATTTTTCTTAGTTTAATATTTTTCAGTACTTCTTTTAAAAACTATTTGGCTAGAGAAGTGAGGGTGGTCGTGTGTTTAGGGGTGGGGATGGTGAAAAGGCATTGTTGTGGGTATTTAAATATTTTTACCTTTGTGGTAGTGGATGGTTTAGAGAAGGAAGGGGATAGCCTGACTCACTTCAGACCCCATAGGGAGAATTCAATACCTTCCCAGCCCTATCTATCTTCTTGTGTACACTGTCCTGCACCTTCCTTTCCCCACTAAAAATACTTTAAACATTATTACAAAAAGCCCTTTTCCCATTCTCCCTTATATCCCTTCCCTGCCCTACCTTATGGCTTGCATGTACTCCTGCCTCAGTTCACCTGGCTTGTGTGTGCGCGTGTGTATGCATGCAGTGTACCCTCTAGCTAGTGTGTACTCCTGCACCAATCTAGTATTTAAAAATAAAATAATAATTTTTAAAACCCATTGTAAGTTGTTTATTCACCTCTTTGACTCTCTTTTATTTTCTTGTAGCTTCTCTTCGTGTGCTTCTTCTCTCACACAAGAAGCCTGAGCCTATCCTCCATATAAAAAGGGGGTAACTAGAAATATATAATTAAACTTTGAAAATTTCCTATAAATTGTGGGATGTGTGTATCTTTATGACAATTGGCAGGAACGATGCCTTGCTACCGCTCCTAAACTGTTGCTGTAGAGCAGTGGTTCTTAACCTGTGGGCTGCGGACCACCAGTGGGCTGCCAGGATAAAAATTTGGTCCGCAGGCCTCCTTCCTCTTTATTTATTTTATTTTGTTTTGTTTCTGCTCCTTTCACACTTCCTGTGTATCAGAAATCAAAATTATAAGTTCATTCTGAACATAGTAGCATATTTCATACAAGGGACAATGCCCTATTTATAACATAGTAAATATCGAAAACATAAACAGCATATACGAACTGCTGACTCACACAGGAGTGAGCAGAGACACCGCAGCTGGGAGGGAAAGCTCCGGCGTCATCAGAGACGGACACAAAACCCGGAAGCCACCCTAGGCGCGATACAAACCATAGTTTTAACATTCATGAAGTGCCAGAAATAATAATCAGATGCACAAATGTTAGAAATCACTGGGAGGCTTGCAAAGCGGTCAACGAATGGTTATATTCTGCGCCTTCGTTTCTCCCCGAAAGGGGCTTCTTCAGGACCGTGGGCGTGGCCAATACGGAGATTCTGGAGGCGTCCACAGCAGAAGCAACACTATAGCATTAACAAATACAGGCAATGTATAATAAATGCAATTAAGTGTGTAGCAGCAATAACAGCAAGGGTAAACAAGGAATTATACAAAGTATATATGCACAGGCATCTAGGAAAGAGATAGAAGGTACATACCATCACAAATGGAAGCAGAAGCACCGCATAATGCTGGCGATATCAGCGGATATCGGGCTCAAAAGCGCAATACCAGTGGGGAACCACAGTTAAATAAAGGGAGACCAGGTGATCTTAAATTAACTGTTCACTGATGGCCAGCTGGTCATTTAACCCTTGGGATTCCTCACATTGTAGATTTACTATCCACTTACTTTCGAGTTGCAGGAGTAATTTCTTTACATTTTGGTGGGGGAGGGGGCGAGCTTTCTCCAGGACCATAACATTAAAATCTTCAAAATGATGGTTTTGCGTTTTAAAATGGGCATACAGTACAGAATTGTCATAGCCTGTTCTAAAGCGTGATATGTGCTCGCAAATTCTTGTCCGGAGTTCCCTCGTGGAAATCCCCACATAAAGGTCCCTGCAACTACAACTTAGACAATATACAATATTTTTGGAATTGCAGGTGGCCCAAGTGTTAATTTTAAAGGTTCTGTCATTGTAGGGACTTCTAATGAAGGTGGAGGATGAAATGTGTTTATAAACACTGCATTTGCCACATGTTTTGTAACATTAGAGAGAGGAGTGGAAGAGGGGGGTCTAGGGGAAGGTCCTTGGTGTGTACCAGTAAATCTTTAAGATTTTGGGATCTTTTGAATGCAATGAGAGGGGGTTTCTCTAGTCCAGGTATTGTATTAATGAGAGGCCAGAAATCCTTGACAATTTTTTTTTATTTTATGTGAGTGGGGGGACAGAGTAAGAGGCCAGATGATATTATTGGGGGTTCTTTTTGGAGCAGTGGTGAGCAACTGCTCTCTGGATATCTTGTTGACTTTTCTAAGGGCTGTATTCAGGACACTATTTGGGTAACCTCTAGATCTCAGGTTATTAATGAAAACACATTTCATCCTCCACCTTCATTAGAAGTCCCTACAATGACAGAACCTTTAAAATTAACACTTGGGCCACCTGCAATTCCAAAAATATTGTATATTGTCTAAGTTGTAGTTGCAGGGACCTTTATGTGGGGATTTCCACGAGGGAACTCCAGACAAGAATTTGCGAGCACAGATCACGCTTTAGAACAGGCTATGACAATTCTGTACTTTATGCCCATTTTAAAACGCAAAACCATCATTTTGAAGATTTTAATGTTATGGTCCTGGAGAAAGCTCGCCCCCTCCCCCACCAAAATGTAAAGAAATTACTCCTGCAACTCGAAAGTAAGTGGATAGTAAATCTACAATGTGAGGAATCCCAAGGGTTAAATGACCAGCTGGCCATCAGTGAACTGTTAATTTAAGATCACCTGGACTCCCTTTATTTAACTGTGGTTCCCCACTGGTATTGCGCTTTTGAGCCCGATATCCGCTGATATCGCCAGCATTATGTGGTGCTTCTGCTTCCATTTGTGATGGTATGTACCTTCTATCTCTTTCCTAGATGGCTGTGTAATGCTCCGGAAAGGGGGGTCCAATAAACCAAACTCACTCCAAGCTAGGTTGGAAGATAGATCATTTAATGGGTCCTTGCTCCAGGCTAAGCAAAGATAGACTAAAGAAAGCCCGCGCAAACAGTGTCCATATCAAATGGCGCGATCGGCATGGTCCGTTATGGCAACAAACGAACCAGCCGGAGCTGACATAGGTCTGGCCGGAGCCCGCCAAACAGTGTCCATATCAAATGGCGCGATCGGCATGGTCCGTTATGGCAACAAACGAACCAGCCGGAGCTGACATAGCGCCCCCCTCCGCAAGACGGTGACCTGCAAGGTATAGAACAAAGAGAAGGGAATCAGGCCCCGGCTTGTCCGGGAAAGCGGCGTGAAAAGCCTTAACCAGTCTCGGGGCGCTAACGTGGGGTGCCAACACCCACTCAGGGTGTAAGTCCTTGGCAGTCCATTTAACTAAGTAACTAAGACGGCCCTTGTGGCGCCGAGAGTCCAAAATGTCTTTAATCTCAAAGTGGGTGTGGGATCCCACCATAATAGGCACCGGTACGCCTTCCTCGGCGGACCACTTCCGGTCGGACACAGCTTTTTTCAATAAGCTCACATGGAACACAGGGTGGACCTTGTGCCAGGTGTGCGGCAGGTCCAGCTTGACCGCCACGGGGTTAATTATCTCCACCACTCTGAGGGGCCCTACAAATTTGTTCGCAAACTTGCGAGACGGCTGAGTCGACTTCAGGTTCTTGGTGGAGAGGAACACGCGGTCTCCCACCGCGTACGTTGGCTGGGGCCCCCTCTTCTTGTCAGCGTACAGCTTGTAAGAGTCCCGGGCCTGCCGCAGCACCGTCTGGATGGCCGGCCAGGCCGCCGCAACCTTGGCTCCCCAATCTGTAGCCGGAGTCGCCGGGTCTGCCGCTGGGGCCACCGCAGGGAAGGGCGGAAAGTTGCGGCCAGCCACAATGCTGAAGGGCGAGGCCCCCGTCGAGCGTGCTCGGCGTTGTTGTAGCTGTATTCTGCCACGTCTAGCAGCTCGGCCCAATTGTCTTGCTGGTAGGTCGAGTAACAGCGGAGGTACTGCTGCAGGGTGCGTTGAACCCTCTCCGTGGTGCCGTCCGTCTCCGGGTGGAACGCCGTGCTCAGGGCCCGCCGGGATCCCAACCCTGCCAGGAACGCCTTCCAAAACCTGGACGTAAATTGAGGTCCTCTGTCACTCACCACGCGCCGGGGGCAGCCGTGGAGCCGGAAGACATGGTGGGCGAAGAGGCGAGCCAACTCCGGGGCCGTGGGCAGCCGACGGAGCGGGACGAAGTGAGCCTGTTTTGAGAACAGGTCCACCACCGTCCATATGGTGGTGTATCCGCCGCTGGGCGGCAGGTCGACAACGAAGTCCATTGCTATTTCGCTCCAGGGCTCGGCCGGATCGGCTACCGGTTGCAGCAGCCCCGTCGGCCGGCCCGTCTTGGGCTTGTTTCGTGCGCACACTTCGCACTCTGCTATGTAGTCACTAGTGTCCTTTCTCATGGCCGGCCACCAGAACTGCCGGGCCAGTAGCTTTAGAGTTTTAGTGAGGCCGAAGTGGCCGGACAAGGTGGAATCGTGGGCTTGAGCTAGGACCGGGGCTCTCTGGCTCTGGGGGACATAGAACTTGTCTTTGTAGTACCATATGCCTTTAGCCTCAGTTAAGTCCTCGCGGTGCTCCTTAAGCCAGGCGTCTGCTCCATAAGCTGCTGCCAAGTCTGCTAACAGTTCTGGGGTCCCAGGGACCGTCGGTTTTGGGGCCTTATCTGCCGCCCGGGTGCGGGCCACCAGGCCCAACTGATGTTTGGAGAACACGGTCCCCACTTCTTCTGGCGCCGAGTAGTCAGCCTCAGGCATTCTGGAAAGCGTGTCGGCCAACACGTTTTTCGGGCCCGGCAGGTACTTGAGCTGGAAATTGAAGCGGCTGAAGAACTGCGCCCATCTCAGCTGCTTGGCGTTGAGTCTCTGGGGGGTTTGGAGTGCCTGCAAGTTCTTGTGGTCTGTCCACACTTCGAAGGGCAGGGCGGTGCCTTCCAAGAAGTGCCTCCAGTGGCTCAGCGCTGCCCGCACGGCAAAGGACTCCTTCTCCCACACATGCCACCGCTTCTCCGACGGTGTGAATTTCTTGGACAGGTATGCGCAGGGTCGCAGGGTCCCGTCGTCGTCTCGCTGCAGGAGAATCGCCCCATAGGCCGCCTCCGAGGCGTCGCACTGCACAGTGAATGGCTTGTCGGGCTGGGGATGCCTCAGCAGCGGCTGACTGGTGAAGCTCCGCTTGAAGCTGTCAAAGGCCTCCTGGCACTGCGGAGTCCAGTTGAGCTTCGCACCGGGGGACTTGGCTTTCTTGGTTTCCCCCAAGCCCTTGGTTTTTAACAGTTTGGTCAAGGGGAGCGCTATTTTAGCAAAGTTCTGGATGAACTGTCTATAAAAGTTGGCGAACCCCAAAAAGCCCTGTAGTTGCCGCCGGGTTCGCGGGGCCTCCCACGCGAGCACATCTCTCACCTTACTTGGGTCCATGGCCAGGCCTCGCGTGGAGATGCGGTACCCTAGATAGTCCAGTTCCTGCCGGTGGAACTCGCACTTGGACAGCTTGACAAAGAGCTGGTTATCTCGCAGCCGCCACAGCACCTCCCGGGTCATCTCGACGTGCTCCGCCTCTGATTTGGAATAAATTAACACGTCATCCAGGTACACTAGAACTCCCTTGTAGAGTAAGTCCCTGAAGATCTCGTTGATGAATTGCTGGAAAATCCTGGGGGCGCCCTTAAGTCCGAAGGGCGTGACCCGGAATTGGTACTGGCCTAGATGGCAGTTGAATGCGGTCTTCCAGCAGTCCTCGTCCTTCACCCGGATCCGGTAGAACGCCTCTCGGATATCTAGTTTGGTGAAGATCCGCGCCTCCCCCAGCTGGGCCAGAATCTCGGACATCAGGGGTAACGGATAGGGGCTAGAGGTGCAGATAGCATTGAGGCCTCTGTAGTCCACACACAGCCGCAGCGATCCGTCCGCCTTTGGCCTGAACAGGACGGGGGCTGCCATCGGGCTAGTCGATTTCTCAATAAATCCTCTGTCTATATTCTTATCAATAAAGTCTCTTAATGCCTTTCTTTTGGGTTCAGACAGGGCGTATAGTTTCGGGCTGGGCAACTTGGCGCCTTTTTCAATTTCGATTACTCCTGTCTCCCAGTTGATCCGTGGGTTCTGGTTGCGCAGCCAGGGGCCCCCCAGAATGATGGGTTGGTGTGCCATTGCCGAAATGACGAATTTTAGATCTTCCGGTGGGACCCCATCTGGACTCTGATTTCTCCTGTCTTGTGGGTGGCTGGCTTCCCATTCGCCGGGGACCCATCTAGCTGGGAGAATAAGATCTGCTCGATCAGGGCTTGGGGCTTTATCCCCAGCTGCCTTGCTAATCCCGGGGACATCAAGCACCTGGTGCACCCGCTATCTATCATGGCTGTAGTCTCTATAGGTTGGCTGGCCTCGGGGCCCCACACCTGAATGTCCAGCTTGTATGTGCCGCACCCAGGGGGATCTGACTCACCGCCCGAAGGGGTCTGGATCTGCCGTCGGGCGTCTACAGCAGATCGTTGTCGTTTCCCGCCATCCACTCAGAGTCGCTCTCCTCCGCCTCCAGCTCTGGCTCCTCAGCCTCCCGTAGGGCCGTCTCCGCCGCCGCTGCTGCCTTGCCTCAGCCAGGGGTTTTGGCCGTGTTGCCGGTTTGACCTCCGGCGCCCGCTCCGCCTTGGGCGAGGGACTTTGCGGCATTCCGCTGCTCGGTGACCTTCTCGTCCGCACGAGAAGCAGGCCCCTCTCTTTCCTCTCTGGCTCTCCCGGCTGGTCGACCGGGGCCTCGGTGAGGGTCGTCGGGCTGGTCCCGACCTCCCCAATGTGCCTGCGCCCATCCCGCGGGGTCTCCCGCCATCTCGGTGGCGCCGGGGCATCTGCTCCATATCACACTCCACTCTCCCTGCCGAGGCTATCCAATCCTCCAGGGTCTCGGGGTTTCCCCTGTGCATCGCCCACTCCAAAATGTCCTGCCTTAGGCCTGCCTTGAAGCACTCGAGTATGGTGGATTCTGACCAGCCTCGGATCTTCCCCGCTAGGGCTCGGAAGCTTAAAGCGTATTCCGAGACGGACCTCTGGCCTTGGTAAATCCTCCTCAGTTGGGCCTTGGCCTTCTCTCCTGCTAAGGGGTCCCCAAAGCGGGCTCGCAGGGCCTCTAGCAGGGTGTCTAGCCGCCTCAGTTGCGGCGCTCGAGTGTCCGTTAACTGTATCAGCCAATCGGCCGCGGCCTCCTTCAGGTTGGCCCCCACAGCCCGCACCTTGGCCGCTTCCGAGGGGAACGTATCCCCATAGTCCAACATGTAATTCTGGACGTTGGTGATAAAATAGGACAGTTGGCGGGGGTCCCCGTCGAACTTTACCTTTAGGTCTCTTCGGGTCCCCATCATCTCTTGGCTCTGGTCACCTGGGCCCAGGTGGGGTGTAGAGGCGGCCCCTCTGGGTGGGTAGAACTCCTCCGAGAACCTCACTCTCCCCGAGGTCCTTCCCGACTGTCCGGAGCCCCGACTCAAGCTCCTTCCTCGGGGGACTGGCTCAGGGGTCCCCCAAGGCCTCTCCTCCGGCCTACTCATCAGTAGGTCCAATTGAGACTGCATCTTCTGCATCGCTTCTGACATCTGGAACATCTGTATTTCCATCCGCAACATGTCGGTGTTGGGTGCTTTCGCCTTGCGACGAGTCGCATCCCCCGGCGGCCGGGCCTGGTCTCGGTTCTCCTCACCATCCATCCCGGTCACCACCACCTGCGGTTCTCCACCGGACGCTCCGGCTCCGGTCTCGTCCCATTCCTCCTCCTCTGCCTCCTCTTCCAGGATTCCCAGAGGTAGCTCGTCAAGAGGTTTCCCTTCTGCTTGGGACATCTCTGTGAAGTTGGTTACGGTCGGAGGGTTTTCACGGCCGTAGAAGTTGGTGAGTCTATCTTTATGTAATGCTCCGGAAAGGGGGGTCCAATAAACCAAACTCACTCCAAGCTAGGTTGGAAGATAGATCATTTAATGGGTCCTTGCTCCAGGCTAAGCAAAGATAGACTAAAGAAAGCCCGCGCAAACAGTGTCCATATCAAATGGCGCGATCGGCATGGTCCGTTATGGCAACAAACGAACCAGCTGGAGCTGACAGCCTGTGCATATATACTTTGTATAATTCCTTGTTTACCCTTGCTGTTATTGCTGCTACACACTTAATTGCATTTATTATACATTGCCTGTATTTGTTAATGCTATAGTGTTGCTTCTGCTGCGGGACGCCCTCCAGAATCTCCGTATTGGCCACGCCCACGGTCCTGAAGAAGCCCCTTTCGGGGAGAAACGAAGGCGCAGAATATAACCATTCGTTGACTGCTTTGCAAGCCTCCCAGTGATTTCTAACATTTGTGCATCTGATTATTATTTCTGGCACTTCATGAATGTTAAAACTATGATTTGTATCGTGCCTGGGGTGGCTTCCGGGTTTTGTGTCCGTCTCTGATGACGCAGGAGCTTTCCCTCCCAGCTGCGGCGTCTCTGCTCACTCCTGTGTGAGTCAGCAGCTCATATATGCTGTTTATGTTTTCGATATTTACTATGTTATAAATAGGGCATTGTCCCTTGTATGAAATATGCTACTATGTTCAGAATGAACTTATAATTTTGATTTCTGATACACTAGACCATTGTGTCCTTTTGATTGTGATAAAAATATCTGTGTAATTCATTATATTGTGGTGTTGCGTTTATCCATTCTTTCTGTTGTAATACAGCCCCAATCTATTTGCCTTTCACACTTCCTGCCACTCCTTCCCAGTCCTGACCACTTGGATAGACCACATCAGGTCTAGATTATTAAATATGATTTTTTGTAGATGAACAGATGGTGACTACTGTATCAGAACCGAGCTGATGTGGCCTATTCAATGCAATTTTCTGAATCAGCATCCTAAATAACCAAACAGAATCTAAAGTTGACCTAAACCCAATTCGTAACCCTTTTGGTTCTAATGTTGGAGAGTGGTCCCTTGTCAAAGTGGTCCCTGGTCAAGTGGTCTCTCGTCAAAAAAAGAGGTTGGGAACTACTGCTGTAGAGAAATTCCAGGGATACCTTTCTGGGTTTTTTTTAGGAGATTTTATTTCTAGAAATTTTAAGCATTTCCTTAAAATCAGTGGATGACCAAAACGTTCTGAAACTTGATAGCTTGCAGTGGTAAATGTGTCCTCCAACTGTGGCCATTTTTATCCTGATAGCCCAAAAATAATGGAAAGAGGAATTCTAGAAGTTCCCTCACTGCTTCCAAAGGGTTGGATCTTCTTGGATCAAAAATTGAAGTTTTATTTTATGCTTCAAACTTATATACCGCCACTCCACGAAGGCTCGGAGTGGTTTACAGAGTTTGGCACAGAATTGACAAGTAAACACAACAAGAGAGGGTATAATTACATCACAGAGGAAAGGAGCTGAGAGAGTATACAACATTTTAAAAGGCAGAAAAGGAGACATGGGTCTAAGATTCAACTCCGGGTAGGATGGACTCTGATGCTCCTGGTCTAGGATCAGAGTTGGTGAAGAGAGACGGGGCTAGGGTAAAGATAGCCTCTGAACGTCTCCGCCATTGTCCACATGGCAGGTCTTCCAGGCCCCCCTGTGGGGATGGAATCAAGCCTCCCCCTGGCAGTCCAGAAACAGGTTTCTCCATAGCCAGAGACCCTACCACCGTTGACGGTGGGGTGTCCTCCTTCTGGCTGACAGATGCTGATTGGGCTGTTAGACTTTCGTTGGGCTTAGGCCCTGGACCCAGAGGACCAGATCTGGCCCCATTTCCCACGCCAAGTCCCCAGAACACCCTGGTCCTAAATTTCCTGGGCTTCTGAGCCCGATAATGCCCGGTTTGAAGGTTTGTAGATCTATTGGCCTCCCGGCCACAGAGGGCACTGTTGGGAATTTGCTGGTTTTGGGCAATTCCCCCGCTAGCCCTCCACTGCACCTCAGACCAGTTCTTGCTTCTCCTTTGTCCTCTTCCATCCGGATCCCGCTGCTTCTTGCTGATTCGGCTTTCATCTCTCTCTGGCTGAGGAGGTGAGATGGTTGGGGGCGAGATGAGGGAACCGTAAGCAAGGTGTTGATCTCGCAGCTTCCGGTTCTGTCTGTATCTATGCCTCCGCTCCCTCCTCTTCCGCCTTCGCCTGGCTGAAGGAGAAGACGCCCGCTCCAAGTTCCAGCTACTGAATCAAAAAATGGCATTGCGCCCTTTTGAATTCGTGAAGCTCCTGAAAAAATGGAATGGGAGCAACAGCAACAGCTCTGATCTTCCTTTACAGGAAGTAATATAGAACGATATCCTATGCCAGCTTCACCTTTGAGGATTTTCCAGTGTCTAGACATGTTTCTGTGTTCTTTCACTGTGCAACAGTCTGGACTTTTGGCTTGTTTTTTTTCTTCTTTTTGCTTCAGCATCTTCATTTGCCCTTCAAGTATGACTTGCCCTTCAGTCATAATTTCTTTCTTTGCCTCTTCACTTTAGATTCCTAACGTTCATTTGGGGCCACATTGAACAGTGCACCGCCACCAACTATGCAAAATATTTTTAAGGAACTTTGGGTAATTCACCACTCTAAGTTTTCAGTGTCATTAGTGTTGCTCTGCTAGTATAAATGTCTTATGTTCTGTTTTATGTTCTGTTGAATGTGCAATCATTTACCCAACAGAGATAAGGTGGGAGGCAAAAAAGAAGCTGAATTTGCATTATAATGAGTATAGGAATGGATATCTGTCTACAGATGTTTTTCAGTGTTGTGCTACACTTAAAAGATACATTCCAATGCACATTTAATGATACTTTCATAGCCACAATTCATTCAGATAGTCGGAACTTTTGGATTGGTTTGCCACACATCAGCTTGTGCAATGGTGAAGAGTAGAGTGAAAAATGCAATTTTCTTTTTCATTATTTGTTTGTTTGTTTAAATCTTTGTACTCCACTAACAAGATCATTTTACATATTTCTGTAGTCTACTTTTCTTCTTTTCCCCCAGGGAAAAATAAATAATATTTTTTTGTCAGCACATATAATAATTATAATAATAATAGTCTCTTCTCTTGGCTTTTCTTCATGAACAAAGATTCAGGAAGGACTAATCCCACGCTTTCTACAAGCGCGTTGATGATTCAAAGGTTGGGTGTGTCCTTCGAGCCTGCACAACACACCTCTCTGGTGGAGCGCAGCATGCACTGGCCTCACCTTTTAAACCAAAGGTTCATCTTCTGGGGCCTAGCAAGCTTAGACGGTGGCAGCGAGGTCTTCAAGTCATAGGTTTGGTTCAAGTTTCCTTCTCTTAGATGGTAGACCTTACAGGGTTAAACAAGCACCATCTGTCCGGGTTTGAAATCAGAGTTTTCCTTCTCCTAGGATGGTTGCCAAAAAGCTAGAGAGCCCATCCTGCCCTTTGACGCTCTTTGTCAGACCCTTCGGTTGTGACCTGTCTGGCATGGGAGGCCCTACCGGTGGCTATTATGCCACCGCCAGCATAGCTCACAACTTCATTAGGGTGCGCAAACCTCTCCCCTGTGACAAGGGGGCACCAATGGAGAGGAATAGTAATAGTAATAACAACAACAACAACTTTAATTTGTACCCTGCCTCCATCTCCCCGAAGGGACTCAGAGCAGCTTACATGGGGACAAGTTAAAATAGTACATTAAAATACAAAGAACAACATCATAACACAATATAAAAACAACCAGATATATAACACAATGTAAAAAAAAAGAAAAAATACCATTTGTAAATGTGTGCAGTTTTGTTCATCATTTATCAGTTGCCCATGAGCACTTGTTGACTAAAGTGTGTTTGTACACATTTTTAGAAAAGCCCACTTTTTACTTGTGTCTTTTTAAAGATCCATGTATGCTGTGAATACATTTTTGTTGTTAATGTTGTCACACAAAAAACATCCCAACCCTGCAAATGTACAAGTACAGACTGTACATTGCAATCCAGTTCATTTATTTTTCTGGAAAGTGAAGGCAAAATTTTTAAGTTTTGAGAATTGATATGTGTCAGATACCTTACATACCGCTTTTTTTACAAGTTAACTAAGAATTTCACATGTACAGAAGTTGTTTGGGAAAGCAAGAACTTTGTGAAGATTATGAGCATTTGAAGGCAAAGCATAAAATTCTACAAAAATAATAAGATGACTTACCACTATTTAGAAAATAGTGAGTGTCTGAAATTTTGTGACTAGTGCCATTCGCATGTTGACAATCCCAGACAAATTTTAAGAACCTTCAAAATGCCAGAAAAGTACCAGTGAATGTTGACAGTTACAAAATGTGATTGTCAGTATTAACTTGTGTATGTCTGAAGACTGGAAAAATCGTTATCTATTAGTGGACATCCGTGAAATTCTCCTTGGACTGCCAGCATTCACATGTGAATGTGGTCCATTTATAATATATTTCACTAAACTGTCTGTACACAAAACACAACATGCCACCATTCCTGATGTGTTAGGTCCAGCTGGGACTTACTTTTTTCTTCTATTTTGAGACAGATGAAACATGTGATAACTAATTTAGTTCAATAACTTAAGGAAGATTGTACATTAGGAGACACAGGCATATCACATAATTACCTCTCCATTACTGTGTCTTCAAATGGTAGCTCCTCACAACAATCTTTTAAGCAGTAGAGCCCTCTCCAACACAGCTGTTTCTGTATTGTCAGAAAGCAGATGAAATGAGCTGCAATATGTCCAGCTATCTTCCTGTATCTGGATGTTTTCAATAGGCATCTGCAAAGACCTGGATGTCCTTCAGAGATGTCTGCAGATGTCACCTTTTTAATATGCCCAGCTATAGCCAAACACATCCTCGCTCATTCGTCCTTCCATTATGCAACAACATGGAAATGGCACTTTGCTTACAATGTGACTTTTTGGTGTATATTGGTCATTGCACAATTGCAACTAAAGTTTTACCTCTGCAATAACCAAATAGGTTGTGATGGCATAAATCCCATTTACATTATCCTAATTCTGAATGATCCAAATGTCAGTCATCATTTGTCAGGCTCATAGATGTCTACTCCATAGTAGACAGAGATCCCACTTTTGTACTGATTTCATTCTCAAATGTTAAGCAATATTTAATGTTTGCAGCATTTCAATTATAAAAAGTTTCCAGAAAGAAAAATATTTTATTTTATTTATTTATTGTTCACTTTTATATACCGCTCCTCCCTGCAGGCTTGGGGCGGTTTACATAAAACAACAGTAAAAATAAAGATAAAACACTTTGTTATATAAAACACAAGGACGTGGTCAGAGTTGTCAGGAGGCGCTTAGATTGAAGGCCTGCTTAAAAAGGGTCATCTTGCAGGCCCTCCGTAAGGGGGCTAACTCCGTGATAGCCCGAACGTCGTCTGGTAATGTGTTCTATAGTGTCGGCACCACCACAGAGAAGGCTCTTTGTCTTGTTACTGAAAGGCGGCAGGAAAGGATTGATGGAATCAGCAGAAGATTTTGTTCTTCTGAGTGCAGCGATCTCGGAGGAACAAATGGGGTGAGGCGGTCCCTCAGGTACACTGGCCCTAGACCATACAAGGCCTTGAAGGTCAACACCGGCACCTTGAAAACAATCCAGTACTCTATTGGTAGCCAGTGCAATTGCTGTAAGATTGGTGTGATGTGCTTTCTCGCAGGTGCTCCCACCAGCAATCGAGCAGAAGCATTTTGGATCACTGTAGCTAGGTCATTCCTGGATAGGTAAGGAGCCAGTTGCCTAGCCTGCCGGAGATGGAAGAATGTGGACCTGCTAACCATGGAGATCTGAGTCTCCATCAATAGCAGTGGATCTAATTGGACCCCCAGGCTTTTTACCAAAGATGACGGACTTAACTGCTCGCCATCCAGGGTAGGCAACCGGCACTCACCAATACCAGGACGATCCAGCCATAGAATCTCCGTCTTTGATGGATTCACCTTCTCAATTTTTACTGAGTTTTCAAAAAGATACAACTAAAATCCCACCAATAAAATAAAATAAACAGATACTAAAATAAAAATAAAAATACAATAGTAATTTACAAATTCTCTCTCTGCACAGCTTTCTGGGAGTGCTTCTATGAGCCGCCCTGAGTCCTTATGGGGAGACGGTGATGGGGTACAAATAAAGATGATGATGGTGTTGATGATGATGATGATGATTATTATTATTATTTCCACATCCCTAAATCACCTCCCTTAAAAAGACATAAAAGACATATTTAGTAGGAGTTTCTCCCATTAGTAAAATAGAAGTATATGGATATTGCGATGGATACTTTTGCTTGATTTTGAAGTCAATTCTGTTTTTAATGTCTCTTATGCCCTTTTAAAATATTTGTATCTTTTTTATTAAAGGGTAGGTGGGGCAGGCTGTGTGAAGAGAGGACTTAAGGATTGTTTTGTTATGGGAATCTTCCAAAATAGAAGAGCATCCATAAATAAAAACAGGATACTTAATTGAGCACAGTCAGCTCACAACAAGCTGCAAAATAATTTTGAACGTAGCAGGCAAAGATGCAGAGTTCAATCCTTAAAGTTACAAAAAAAAGGTTTATATACAAATAAGAACTATATTTCTTGATAGGAACGAATTGGGTCTAAACTTCTTTCTAACTCAGTAACTTCTAAGTTCCAAAACAAGAGGAAATACTAGGCTTGTTTGATCCACACACAAAAAAGGTTCAAAACTCATTTCGGATGTATGGGGCGCTGGTGGTTCAATTCTAAAGTCAATTCCGATTTTCACAGAAAAAAATGTTCAAAACTTTTCAAAACTTCCGAGACTTCCGAATCCTTCCTTAATGGTTTGAAAGTGTTATTTTCTGTTTCATTGGGTGGTCTTTACTTTGAAAGTAGTTGTTTTACTCCAGAAAGGGGGGGAGCAAAGGGAGGAAATTCATCCACTCAGTTTTAAAATGCTTCCCGGGCTCACGAGGGGAGACGGGAGGGAGGAAAGTCATCCACTCGGTTTTAAAATGCTTCCCAGGCTCACGAGGGGAGACGGGAGGGAGGAAAGTCATCTACTGGGTATTAAATTGCTTCTCAGGCTCACGAGGAGAAACAAGAGGGAGGAAAGTCATCCACTGGGTTTTAAACCATTTCCCAGGCTCATGAGGGTAGACGAGAGGGAGGAAAGTCATCCACTGGGTTTTAAAACACTTCCCAGGCTCACGAGGAGAGATGAGAGTGAGGAAAGTCATGCACTGGGTTTTAAAACTTCCAGTTTCCTTAAAAACTTGAAAATTGCATCAACAAGCAAATTTTCCGAATTTATTCTGAATTACGAAGATTCCAACCAAATCTAACCATGCCTAGGAAATACATTCAAACACTACACACTGCAACACAGAGGTCTGCGTACAAAGGTGGAAAAAACCAGAAGTCTTAAACAAAGGCATGCAACTTGAAGAGTATCCATTCTACTTCACCAATCAGGATGAGAGCAGACATTTAGGAGTCAAAGGGGAAGGCCTATTCTAAAGCTAACTAATTGGTCATCATTGAGGACTGCAGACTTGAGCAGTGTGGAGTTGACTTCCAACACGTTTTAGTATTCCTCTGGTTGGTTTTTTTTCCAGTATCTGCTTTTTTATTTCCAATTGAGATTTAAAATGTATCTTTTTGAAAATGTAAAAAAACACATGAAAACTTTATGTTCTTAAACTATAAAGATTCTCCTTATTACAGGAACCCTGTCATACAAATTTCCTAACACTTGTGGACCATATTTTTAACCATTACTCAAATATTTCTACTATTATTTCCATGCTTAGGATTGAGATCCACTGAGTTTAATATGAGGGATTTATTAAAAATTTCCCATCCAAACCCAAGTAAAGAAGGTGGAGGCATTACTTTTCATTCAACCCTCGTAGATGCTGCTCTCTCACATGTGGATATAGGAGTGAAGTCTGAATGTTCACTACCACAACTAATTTAGCACTTGGCTGTCTTTGCACTAAATATCTAGTATTAAGGAACTCTCAATGAACATTGTACTGCCTCCGACATCTGTTTTAAATATTATTAGATAATTTACAAGTGGTCAAATTTGATTCCATTAAACAGATTTCATTCCTCCACCTTTCCTGATAAGAAGCCGACATTTCCACTGTCTCATTAAACTAAACAGGTTTGCTGGTAGATCTCCCAAAAGATTAAGAAAATGACTTCTTGTAATTCAGAGTCATGTATTGTGTGATAATATTAATAGTGCAGTCTCATGCTGAACAAAACTCTAGCCCTTAACCTTACCCATACTTTTTGCAAAAAATAATGCAGAGTTGTCATATATAAAGATAGGAAATATAAGTGGCTAGCATTGCTGAGCTATAGAACATTATGCTAAATACAACGGACACCTTTTTTGACAATTTGAGGAAGGGCCAATCGGAAAGATACTTCATCCCAATGCGGGAAGAGGTACATTCATGATATTATTTATCTAGTGTCAGCACAGACTGGGAAAGTCAAGTGCTTTGAGGGAGAATATTTTAAACCTTACACTTGGTTATTATAAATACCCCCTCTCTCCACTAAATTCTATTCCATAACAAAGAAGAAAAGAAAGAAAAAGTGAACAAGGCTAGCATAAACTATTTTGAATTTGGTGTGATCTATCTGAAGACTTAGGCCCTTTCCACACTGCCCCTAGATCCCAGGATCTGATCCCAGATTATTGGTCAGTGGATATAATCCAGTTTGATCAGATAAAATGGGATAAGATCAGGCCCGGATTAAGACCTTTTTGCACCCTAGGCCACACTTTGGAATTACGCCCCCTTTAAGACAACCTCTACCACCACCACCCCCCGACGTTGTCTGTAGATGCCTCCAAGGTTATGTGGCCAGCATGACTGCATGAAGTGCAGTGACTTTCCCGCTGGAGCGGTACCTATTGATCTACTCACATTTGCATGTTTTCGAACTGCTAGGTTGGCAGAAGCTGGGGCAACCTGTGGGAGCTCATCCCGCTCCTCGGATTCAAACCCTTAACCTTTCGGTCAGCAAGTTCAGCAGCTCAGCGGAGGGCCCATAGTATCACTATATCACAATATTACTATTATAATATATTATTATATTGAATTATTAGTTGTATTATTAGTAGTATTTAGGCATGAGAAAAAAGTTATGAAAATGAATCGTTTTGTAAGAAATTCGTAAGAAATGCTACTTTCGAGCTTTTCCGCACCTGGAACGCCAACCAGGAAGTGGACTAAATTTTTCGAACTTCGGGGGCCAGGATTTTCTTAAGTGTCGTTATTAGGTCGTAAGGGGGGGCATAAGGGGGGGCACCCTCCTTCTCTCTCACCACCCTCCCGCCTCCCTTGCCAATATTATGGCAAGGCAAGCCCTAAACTCGCTCCTTCGCTCGGCTGGAAGGAAGCCTGGAAAAAATGTAAACAGAGAGGAGTACTCAGAAGTAAATCTGCAAAGGAGGGCACTTTGGATGAAGGGCCCTCCTTTGTGGATTTACTTCTGAGTAATCCTCTCTGTTTACATTTTTTCCAGGCTTCCCTGCCTCTCCTGCCTGCCAGCCAGGATCTAAGGCATCAAAGAGTATTGGGGTGAGAAACCAACCTAATGTATAATACAATGAATGCTACTGTAAGTGCCACTGCCTAATATTATAAGTAATCCAACTGGTCATACCTACATTCCATGCACATGCAATAATACAGCAGTAATAACAATGGGTATAAGAAGAGGTAAAATTCAAACCGAAGTATTCTGACTGGTCTCTCCTCATGCGGTGCAAACGGGGCTCGGAAATTAGCCCAGGGAAAAGCCAGCGTTTTCTGCTTGGGAGCACACACATACATATTCTTGGGAGGGGGATTTGCTGCAGAATCTTCTCTATGAGGCCGGGATTCTGCAGCAAATCCCCAAAGAATATGTATGTGTGTGCACCCAAGCAGAAAACGCTGTCTTTTCCCGGCTAATTTCCCGGGCTCACAGAGAAGAGCCCGTTTGCACCGCATGAGGCAGGGACCAGTCAGAATACTTCGGTTTGAATTTTACCTCTTCTTATACCCATTGTTATTACTGCTGTATTATTGCATGTGCATAGAATGTAGGTATATGACCAGCCTGGGCAAACTTGGGCCCTCGCTCCCTGGGGATCGGGGTGAGAGAGAGGCAGCGAGGAGCCAGGGGGGGGGCTCCTCCTCCTTTTCTTTTGCTGCTTCCAAGAATAGAATACCCCCTCCCTCCCTCCTTCCCTCCCTCCTTCCTATTTGGAGAGTCCCATCTAGAATTCAGTGTGATTTATTCAAGTTTTGGCCTACAACTCCCAGAAATCCCAGCCAATTTACCAGCTGTTAGGATTTCTGGGAGTTGTAGGCCAAAACCATCTGGAATGCGCATGCTCTGGCATACGAATTACTAACGAATTTCGTTAGTAATTAAGTCACATTTTAGAACTTTTTGGAAATTTTTTTGTAAGTCTTCCTATTACCAAACAAACCCCCCCCCCCCCCATTAGATTTACGATGTGCTATTTTTGGGTTCTAAACCATGCCTAGTAGTATTATATGGCAACACATTATATTGTCAATATTATATGCATATATAATATATTATATTATTAGCATACCAAAATTTTAATATTATATATTACTATATTGTACTATACTGCAGTGTTATTAGTAAAAATGTCATGTGATAGCTAATATACCATTATTTTATATATATTATTATTATATTGTACTATATTATTAAACCACAACATATATAATACACTACCAGTATATAATAACTATTAATATATATAATACTTTGAAAGTAAGATAGTATGTATATTAGTATATATAATACTTTGAAAGTAAGATATAATATTACAGTCTCCTTGCCATACAAAGGAATAGAGTTTGGTCTTTTAATTAATCTATATGTGTGTTCATAATTTTATGCCTATGTTTTGACTTACTTTGTCGTTTTTGTGTATATTGTCTATGTGGAACCCGCTCTGAGTCCCCTAGTGGGAGATAGACCGGTATATAAATTGGACCAGGGTGGATCAGAGCTGCTCGTGTTATTAGATCTCACGGCAGCTTTTGATACTGTAGACCACGCATTGCTGATCCACCACTTAACCGCTTCAGGGGTGAGGGAGACGGCCCTTAAATGGGTCTCCTCCTTTCTTCGGGATTGGGGACAGCGGGTGGCGAGGGGAGGGCCGTCTCTGGGAGACTCTCATTAAATTATGGGGTCCCCCAGGGAGTGATCCTCTCCCCTCTATTATTTAACATCTACATGCGTCCCCTGGCCCAGTTGGTGCGCAGCTTTGGGCTGGAGTGTCACCAGTACGCTGATGACACCCAGCTGGTGCTGAGGATGGAGGGCCAGCCAGATTCCGTACCCGATTCTTTCCATCTATGCTTTGAAGCCGTGACTGGATGGCTACGATCCAGCCGATTGAAGGTGAATCCCTCAAAGATGGAGATCTTGTGGCTGGGCCATCCGGGTGGGGGGAAGTGCCAGTTGCCTACACTGGATGGCGAGGCTCTATGCCCGTCATCGCTAGTAAAGAGCTTGGGAGTCCAATTGGATCCATTGCTGTCCATGGAGACTCAGGTCTCCATGGCCTGCAAAGTCGCATTTTTCCATCTGCGCCAGGCTAGGCGGCTGGCACCCTACCTCTCCATGAACGACCTGGCCACGGTGATCCAGGCGACGGTCACCTCGAGACTGGATTACTGTAACGCTCTTTACATCGGCCTATCCTTGGGGATGATTCGGAAGCTCAAGTTAGTGCCGAATGCCGCGGCACGCCTTCTCGCCGGGGCACCGGCGAGATGCCATATTACACCAATATTGCGGCAACTGCACTGGCTGCCCATCGAGCACCGGATCTCCTTCAAGGTATTGCTATTAACCTTTAAGGCCTTGTATGGTCTTGGGCCAGTGTACTTGAGGGACCGCCTTTCACCATATTGTCCCCAGAGATCTCTACGCTCCGGTGTACAAAATCTTCTCAACGTCCCCTCCATCCGGCAACTCTACCTGTCCTCAACAAGACAAAGAGCATTCTCGGTGGTGGCACCAACCTTATGGAATGCCCTACCTGAGGAAGTCAGAGGTATCAGTGAAGACAAGGAGATTGCTGAGCGACTAAATGACTTCTTTGCCTCCGTTTTCACACAGGACAGACAACATATGCCTGCAGCTGAGTCAGTTTTTTCAGGGAGGGAATTAAATGAATTAAACCAGATAGAGATAAACAAGGAGGATGTTCTCACATGCCTTACTAAACTAAATGTCAACAAATCACCAGGGCCAGATGGCATCCACCCCAGAATTCTTAAGGAACTCAAGTGTGAAATTGCTGAAATTCTAGCCAAAATATATAACCTTTCTCTAAGATCAGGCACTGTACCCAAGGACTGGAGGGAGGCAAATGTAACTCTGATCTTCAAGAAAGGATCCAGGGGTGATCCAGGAAATAATAGGCCAGTTAGTCTAACCTCAGTTCCAGGCAAAGTGATGGAAACCATTATTAAAGAAAAAAATTACTAAGCACATAGAAGAACAGGCATTGCTCCAGGAAAATCAACATGGTTTCTGCAAAGGCAAATCATGTCTTACTAACTTTGAAAATAACGTATCTTGGATCTAAACATGCAATCTTACATGCAATGTTACATATCCAAGATATGCTATTTTCATTGTCTAATATAATTATTTATCTAGTAGATGCCAGTCAATTTATGTCTTTGGACACCATGCTTGGACCCTTCTGATGTAAATTTGCTTTGTTGCTTGTTGTGTTATGATTCTATAATAATTAATATTATCACATATTGTAGTGTTGCATTTCCTATATTTAGCTTCCCACAGCTCCCTTCACTTGTTATTTCCTTAGCATTCTCCCTAGTTTCCCTTATACTGGCTGCTAGAAACTGTGGGAGTTGAAGTCCAAAACACCAAGAGGGCCAAAGTTTGCCCATGCCTGGGCTAGCAGGACTTCCTTACAAAAACGGCTCTTACCAGGTCTCTCTCCAAAGTTTGGCTGGACTCAGAGGAAGGAAAGATAGAAGAGGGTCTCTGAAGCAGAGAGGCGATTTGGGTGGCTCTGGGAGGAAAGAGACGCTCGGGAAAGCCTCTCTCTCTCTCTCTCTCTCTCTCTCTCTCTCTCTCTCTCAGAAGGAGGAGGGGGAGGCTTACAGAAAATGTTGAAGATAAAAATACCTTTGTGTCCGGAGACATTTCTGTTAGGAATGAATGAGAATAAGATGGAAAACAACATAGATAAACTATTTTTTCTCCTCAGCACAGCGGCCAAAATATGCTATGCAAGAAGCTGAAAGAACCAGACACTCCGGATGAAGAGAAACTCCTGATGAAAATCCTAGACATAAGAAACATGGATCGACTGACATTCTTGTTGGCAAGGAATAAGGGAACCCCGATAAGAGAAACAGATTGGACTTTAGTGCTGGAATATATGAAGAACAAAAAACTAAATATTGAAGTATTTTAACAGAAATAACAAAGTAGAGAAGGACCGGAAGACAACAACCTGAGACAATAGAGCTAAGGAAAAGGAAAAACTCCACCCAAAAAGGACTTTGGAAGTCAATTTTATTTTTTCCCCTCTTAACTTTTAGTCTATATTTTTCTACTCCCCCCTGCCCTTCTTTCCTTTCCCCCCACACCTAACCCCCCCACACTCCTATCGTATTCTGCCCCGTTTCTATTTTCGCCCCTCTGTTCCCCAATCTTTACACTGCTTTTATGTATATATTGGAAAAAAAACATTCTTTAATAAAGATATACTGTATTAAAAAAAGAAGGAGGGGGAGGCTTTATCTCCGCATAAAGCCTTCTTTCCTTCTCCCTCCTCCAAGCAGCTTCCCTTGCCATTTGTGGAGGTCCCTGGGTCCCATTCGGAGGGGAAAGAGAGCAACAGCTTGGAGCTTTCTCTCCAAGTCATAGCTCCACAGTTTGGCTTGCCCCTTTACAGGGCAGCCAACAGAGAGAAAAACATCAACCAAACCCCAAACGGGTTTGTCTTCGGCCCCGAAGGCAGGAGTGCGGACTCAAAGATGAGTGCCCAACACCTCCACAGCAGACGCACGTGCGTGGGGCGGGTGCACTCGAGGCTCGGCTGGCTCCTCCCACCCTCCTTCTCAGGCTCAGAGCGACGGAGGCATGCGAGCCGGACAAGGAAGGCAGGGAAACAGACTGGGCACACGAGGAGGCGGAGGCGGAGTTGAGGGTGGGGCAGAGCTGAGGAGAGGAGAGCTAGGGGGGGCAACCATGGGTGGCGCTTACGCCACCGCGCGCATGCACCCTCCTTTTTTTGAATTTTATTTGATTATTTTTTTGGAATTTATTTGGATTTTTTTTGAATTTTAAAAAACTTGGGGGGGGGGGTCCGGACCTGCTGCCCCCAAAATGTGCCGCCCTAGGCCATGGCCTAGGATGGCCTTATGGGTAATCTGGGCCTGGATAAGATCCTGGAATATAGGACAGTGTAAAAGGGGTCAAAGCCTTAATGATAAATCACTCTTAAGCACCGGGAATGTGGCACACCTGGTTAAGTGTCAGCTGCATAAGATCTCTCTGACCAGTAGGTCATGAGTTCGAGGCCTGCCCAGGTCGAGGTGGGTGCTCGAACTTTAAGTGTAGCCTGCTGTTGACCTTTGCAGCCCGAAAGACAGTTGCATCTGTCAAGTAGGAGATAAAGGTACCACATTAAGTGGGAAAGCAAATTTTGACTGAATTATGAGGCCATTAAAGAACTCCAGGAATGCTGAGGAATGCGGAAGGAACAACAAGGGACACTGGAAACACTGAGAGATGAGGAGTGTGTCAGCTTCCCCTGGTGACCAGAGTTTGTCTTTGTTCGTCTATATGTGTGTATGTGGAAACGGCAGGGATTGTCTGCTAAGTATGTGTACCTGTAATCCGCTCTGAGTCCCCTTCGGGGTTAGAAGAGCGGAATATAAATAAAGTGTATTATCATCCTCATCACTACTATATGATATTTGCACTTTACTCATTAGCCCTATCCTCTAATGTTGTGGCACCAGTCTGCCCACCCACGATGAGACATTGAACTTTGCTATTGGTTGTTGGTTTTGAAGTTTGTTTTCTATACCGTTTAATGTTGTTTTTATTTCATTATATTTTTGTTATTTTGTTTATATACATTTTAATATGTTATATTTTAGTTGTTCTGTTGGGCTTGGCCCCATATAAGCTTCCTTGAGTCCCTTCGGGGAGATTGAGGTAGGGTATAAAAATAAAGTGATGCTGCTGATTATTATTATTATTGTTATTATTATTATTTGGATTAGGATTAGGATTGGGATTAGGATTGGATTGGATTGTACTTAAGATCCTTGAATTCAATGTAAAAGTTGTTATAGCTCCTGTGACTCACACTGATTTCACTGGATCCATTTTAAGTATATCACAGTCTGATTTGACATTACTGGGATACCTTGCCAAGAAACTTCATTGTGGATCGAGAATCATAGAGTTGGAAGAGACCTCATGGGTCATCCAGTCCAACCCCCTATCAAGAAGCAGGAAAATTGCATTCAAAGCACCCCTGACAGATGGCCACCCAGCCTCTGTTTAAAAGCTTCCAAAGAAGGAGCCTCCACCACACTCCGGGGCAGAGAGCTCCACTGCTGAACAGCTCTCACAGTCAGGAAGTTCTTCCTAATGTTCAAGTGGAATCTCCTTTCTTGTAGTTTGAAGCCATTGTTCCGTGTCCTAGTCTCCAGGGCAGCAGAAAACAAGCTTGCACCCTCCTCCCTATGACTTCCCCTCACATACTTATACAAGGCTATCATGTCTCCTCTCAGCCTTCTCTTCTTCAGGTTAAACATGCCCAGCTCTTTAAACCATTCCTCATAGGGCTTGCTCTCCAGACCCTTGATTATTTTAGTCACCCTCCTCTGGACACATTTCAGCTTGTCAATATCTCTCTTCAATTGTGGATCCCAGAATTGGACACAATATTCTAGATGTGGTCTAACCAAGGCAGAATAGAGGGGCAGCATGACTTCACTGGACCTAGACACTATACTCCTATTGATGCAGGCCAAAATCCAATTGGCTTTCTTTTTGCCACCGCATCACATTGTTGGCTCATGCTTAACTTGTTGTCCATAAGGACCCCAAGATCTTTTTCACACATACTGCTCTTGAGCCATGCGTCTCACATTCTGTATCTTTGCAATTATTTAATAATAATAATAATAACAACAACAACACTTTATTTATATTCCGCCCTTCTCACCCCGAAGGGGACTCAGGGCGGAACACAAGTACACATAGACGGCAAACATTCAATGCCGTTTTGTATTGACGTACACAGACAGAACAGAACAGAAGGAGGTTTATGTGTCGTGCCACAGGGGGTGCTGTTGCTCCATCCTCTTATGACAAAGAGCTGTCAGGACTTTCGCATCCAGCATCTGGTCTTCTTTCCCTTTATGGCATTGTAAAAACCTCCCCCGCTTTTTATTAGTGGTACCTAATTTCTCAAATTACAGCTAAAGCTGTTTTTGAATTGTTTAGATAAACAGTGGGCAGGGCTGACAGTTGGCTTCCCACGCCAACCCGGGGATCGAACTTGCAACCTTCGGGTGATAGATCTTTAGCAGCTGCTGATTTAACCGCTGTGCTAAACCTAATTTTTTCTGCTTAAGTGGAGTATTTAGCATTTGTCACTGTTGAACTTCATTTTGTTAGTTTTGGCCCATCTCTCTAATCTCTCAATATCATTTTGAATTCTGCTCCTGTCCTCTCAATTTGGTGTCGTTTGCAAACAGATGCAGGGAAAACTGTAAAGCTGATGGGTGCCCAGGTTTTAGCATATGAAAGATCATAGACTTTCTTCTACATTTCCACCACTTTCTTCACCACTTCCACTCTTCGAGGGCGAGTCCCTGGCTCCAGCCCCGGCGGTGAAAAGCCTGGGAGTGATCCTAGACGAAAATCTCACGATGGAGGCCCAGATCCAGGCTGCAGCTAAGGGCGCCTTTTTCCATCTCCGTAGGGCCCATCGGCTGGCTCCCTACCTTCCACCAGAGGCCTTGAGAACAGTGGTCCATGCCACTGTCGTCTCACGCCTCGACTACTGCAACGCCCTATATGTGGGCCTCCCCCAGACAACAACTAAGAGGCTGAAACGTATCCATAACGCCGCAGCCAGACTCATTACTGGGTCATCAGTGAGGGATCACATTTCCCCCATTCTTAAAGAACTTCACTGGCTGCCCCTAGAGTTCAGAGCCCTTTACAAACTCCTGGTGCTCACCTTTAAAGCCCGGCACAACATTGGGCCTTCCTATCTGAGTGACCGGCTGACGGCCCAATGCAGCGAGAGGCCAGCACGCTCCATCAACGGTGACCGCCTGACTACCCCTGGAGTGCGGGAGGCTAGACTGGCGGAAACTCGGCGGAGAGCCTTCTCCGTCGCGGCCCCTTCGACTTGGAACTCACTGCCGCCCACCCTCAGAGCCTCTCCGACTCTATCTGGATTCCGGCCAGCCTTGAAGACCTGGCTCTTCCGCCTAGCGTTCGGGACTGGCTCGGTACCCTGGACTACCTGAGCCACCCCTCCTGTTCATATTCCATGTTTTTAAACTGTTGTACATTGTTCACCCTAGGGTTTTAACTGTTGTAAGTCGCCCGGAGCACCGCCGGTGGAGGGCGACTCACAAATATTAAAGTATTATTATTATTATTATTATTATTACATTTAGAATATTCAAATACAAATGTTGAGAACCAGTTTCTCAGTTATTAATTTCAAGAGGACCATAAACCTCAGGGCATACATGCTTAATCCACCTTTACCAAATAGTCTCAGAGAGTAGTGCCTGAGCTACCAAGGATCCAGTGGCTTCATCCAATTAATTCCAGCCTAATGGGGCCGTGGCATGCCACATATATCACTTAAAATTAAAAGTTACCATATGAGTTTGATTAAAGACTATTTAAAGCCTAAAGAGAAGTGGGGTCAAGAAGGAGTGAAATAACCATTTAATGGCCAATTGGAATGGCCCTGCTTATAGGCCACAAAGACCCCATCTACACTGCTATATAATGCAGTTTGGACTGGATTATATGATCAGTGTAGACTTATATAATGCAGATAGAACTGCATTGAAATGGATTGTATGAGTCTACACTACACTCCTATTTGCATTATAATGGCAGTATATTGGGAACAAAATTGACACCCACTGAAAACTAAAGACCCTTCCACATGGCCCTATATCCCAGAATATCAAGGCAGAAAATCCCACAATTTCTGCTTTGAACTGGGTTATTTGAGTCCACACTCAGATAATGTGGAATTTTCTGCCTTGATATTCTGGAATATAGGGCTGTGTGGAAGGGTCCTAACATGCCAGACTTTCAAACAGTGTGCCTGTCCTGGGAGATGCAGATGTGATAATAATAATACACTTTATTTATATTCCGCCCTTCTCACCCCGAAGGGGACTCAGGGCAGATTACAGTACACATTCAAGCAGGCAATCCCTGCCGTTTTCGTATTTGACATACAAGACAAACAACATATACAGTAGGAGGATCTTCCAGCCACAGGTTCTTTTCCTGGTTCTTCCAGGTGTATCACCGGGTGCTGTTGCTCCATTGCGCCATAGGGGGTGCTGTTGCTTCATCCTATGACGAAGAGCTTGCCAACCCATTAGGACCTTCCACCTTCCGGCAATCGGTGTTCCTTATCTATTGGCGTTATAAAAGTCCTCCCCCACAAGCGGTTCCTAATTGCTCTACTCACAGCTAGGCTTGTTTTCGACTGCTTAGGTAAACAGAGGTGGGGCTCACAGCTGGCTGCCCAAGCCAGCCCGGGGTCTCGAACCTGTAACGTTCGATTGATAAGATCTTCTAGCAGCTGTTGTTAACGGTGTGCTCAACCTCCGGCCCTGAACTAGAACTAGAACCTTAGTTATAGAAAACCTTTACCATTAGTCTCACATTATTCTTTGTGCAAACCATATTTTAGGAGTATTGCAGTCTAAATAAATAAACAACAACAAACCCAAAGCATTTTCCTCTCAGATGTTCTTGCATCCTCTACAGCCAGAGGCTATTTTGTGCTGAATAATGCCCCAAAGGATTTTGTCTCGTTTGACAAGTTGTGAAACTTGTCTTACAATGTTAAGTTCATGTTCGCTGCTAAAAGAAAACTAAATTGTCAAAAGGCACTTAAAACTCAACACTGATGCACATCAGCACAGTCTTCTAAAGCATATCACACACGCCCAGTGTTTCAGACACCAAATCTGTGGTGAATTTGAGGAGCTGGGTTGTTTTTCCATACACAATACAAATCTTGAATTCTCGAGTATCACAATTTCCCTTTGTGTGAAGTACTAGATTTTTTTTAAAAAGAAAAGGCTTGAAATAGATTTTAAATGCATTCTTTCAAAAGACACAAGGATGACCTCTTATTTGTGACTATTTCAGGCAGTTAAGTATAAGGTACGTATGTATGGATCATCATTCTCCCAAGGAGAGCTCTCATAAGTGCTGTATTTAAGGAAGTGGCTGTCCAAAGTCTGGAGAGTTGTTAGTAGAGTTGGTTAGGTTTGCTTCATTAAAACCTAAAAGTCGTAAAAACCTACCAAATTTGGGCTTCTGAATAAATTTTGAACCATGCAGGAAAAGTAGGAGGTGCAATTCCAAATTTGAACCACTTACCTTTTTTATTCGTAAATATTCCATAATGTTCGGATGTCTTCCAAGGTTATTTTAATTTTCACAAGCGTTAAGCGACTTTTGTAAAGCCTAACAGTTTTAAAATCTCATGCTTCCTCTCCCCGGGCGATGCAAGGGAGGGATGAGGTGGGCGTCGTTAAGCACAGCCGTTGTTGTAGTTTGTGAAGGGCAAGCTCCCAATGGTAGATATTGCAAAAGGCCCTGCCATTAAACTACATTTCCCACACTGCCTTGCTGCTCATTAGCCAAAATGGCCGAGCAGCAATCTTTGTCTAATGTAGAGGAGGCACCGGATGGCCACGTCCCCTCCTCCTCCGCATTAAGAGTCAAGTCAGACGGAAGCTCGGCAGCGGGCCTGGGTTTGCCCATACCTGCCTTAGACCTTGCCCACTGCCTGTGGGAAGAAACCCAAGCCTGTCATTGTGCATTAATAGTGGCCACAGACCAAGGTTACCCATTTAGGGTGACTTTCCCTCTCCATCCCCACGTTCTCCCCATCCCAAATCCAGCCAAGACCAGGAAGGATCTTCCCCTTCAACAAGGTGACCCAGGAGAGGAGGAGGAGGAGGAGGGAGAGGGAACTGAACTGGGGAAAGGAAAAGAAGGCCTGGTCGGAGAGTGAAAAGCGGAGAGAAGTTGCTTTTCCAAGTCCAGACTTTGCCCAAAGTCATTGTCATCTGAAGCTGCAGCCGCGCATCTCCATTTCTCCAAGAAGAAGCAGAAAGAAAAACCATACACTTGCCTGAATCATGCACTGTTCTTGCCTGTCTGTTATTCCTGCTGTTTTTCTCCCTTCCTTTTTCTTCTTTCCTTATCTCTCTTCCTTTCCCCTTTCTTTTTCTCCTCCAAATCCTGGCCCGTTCAGGAATACATTGGGGGGGGGGGCATATTACTAGGTCCCCCAGGTATGTTTAAAGTGGCATACGTTTTCCCCCTGGGAACTGACAAAATAAACTGAAATGAATGAATAAAGGCGATGTGGCCGAGTGGGTTTTGTAGAACATACAGTGTAAATCCCCCTGTACATAAAAGGGGGGGGGGGAGAGTACATATGTCCTTGGAAACTCACTTGGCAACTTGAGTTTTCTGGGATATATATATACACACACTATCATATAAAAACCAGATTATCAGCTTCGAACTGGGTTATATGACAGTGTACTCATATAATCAGTTCGAAGCAAATAATGTGAATTATCTACTTTGATATGAAGCCCTGGTGATGCAGTGGGTTAAACCACGGAGTTGCTGAACTTGCAGAACCAAAGGTCCACAGTTTGAATCCGGTAAACGGGGTGATCTCCTGCTGTTAGGCTCAGCTTCTGCCAACCTAGCAGTTTGAAAACATGCAAATGTGACTACATCAATGGGTACTGCTCCGGTGGGATGGTGCTCCATATAGTCATGCTGGTGACATGACCTTGGAGGTGTCTATGGACAACGTCAGCTCTTTGGCTTAGAAATGGAGATGAGCATCACTCCCCAGAGGCTGACACGGCTAGACTGAATGTCAAGGGGAAACCTTTACCTCTACTTTGATGATCTGAATTATGTGACAGAAGGAGGAGGAGGCTACGCAGCCGTCCGGTGAGTGTATCACCTCCTCTCAGGCTGAGGCCCGAGAGCCAAGTCACACCTGAGAGGTGTGTTCCGGAGCTGCTTTCATTTCACTTCTCTCCCTCTCTCCCCCCCTCTCCCCCCCTCTCTCTATATATATCCCAGAAAACTCAAGTTGCCAATCAACTAAAGGTTGATAGAATTGTGATAGACTGGATCTGGAAATTCCTAGAGGCCACCTCTCTATGAATCTCTAGACCTTCAGCACAACTCCATAGTCAATGCCTGGCAAAGTAATACTGGAGGACCTAGAGATTCTGAGAAGGGTTAAAAAAACCCCAATGTTTTTAGACTTGTGGTTTTCCCACATTGCTGGGCATCCTGCACCTATTGCAATAATGCCCTTCACATTCTGCAGCAACTAGGGCCACAACAACCAGTGTCCAAACAAAAAGGCAGATGGTGTTCCACACTCTAGATTGAAAGGTGAGGTGATGGTAAAGAGGGGAGAGAGGTACTTTCCCCATTTTCTACCAGGGGATTTTCTGCATTATTTAGTGCGGGGCAGACAAAATGTGCTGCCTGTGCTGCCCGCATTTCTCACCTTTGGTTATGCTGCCTAGTGCTATCGGCAATCAGTGTGGAAAAACAATTAGAGAACTGCACTGATTCAGTGGGTATCCCTAAAACTCCTAAAAACACCACATCTTAGAATATATGCAGGGTCATCCCTGGTTAATATTGGGATGGGAGACCAGTGAATATCTAATGCTGCAATCTATATTACAGAAGAAGGAAACTGACAAAACCACTTATTTAATTTTCAGGGGGAAATTGGGGGGCTTCATGGTGGCTGCATGCCATCCCAATTTTAATTGGGATGTAGCCACTAGGCATGCTAAAATTGAAACGGAAATCTAATTGATTCGTTAGAAATCCGTAATTAATGGGACTTTTGTTGTTTTACGGATCGCTGCCCCGAACCAGGAAGTGGACTTCCTTTTACGGTCCGTGAGGCCAACAATTTGCGTTAGGATCGTTAGAAATTCTTAATTATTAATTAATTAATTATTGTACTACTCACTTCTCCCGCTCATTTCCTTCCCGCCTTCATTCAGCTTCTTCTTTTTCCCGCATTTATATGGGGAACTGGAAGTGACGCTGCTGCTAGGTAGAGGCAATGCATTCTGGAAAGTGATTCACACACACACACACACGCGCACGCTTCTCCTCTCTCTCCAGGCTTCCCCCCCCCCTTCTCTTCCCCGTTGCTCTGCTGCCATGCATGCCCCATTGCAGGGGCCTGCTTCACACACACACACACGCGCACGCGCACGCTTTTCCTCTCTCTCCCGGCGCTCTCTCAGATGCTTCTCTTCCCTGTTGCTCTGCCTTCTCCCATCGCAGGGACCAGCTGCAGCCCTCCAGGTACGTGTTTTGGACTTCAACTCCCACCATTCCTCACAGCCTCAGGCCTCTTCCTTTTCTCTCTCAGCCTGGGCAAACTTGGGCCCTCGCTCCCTCAGGATCGGGGTGAGAGAGAGCAGCGAGGAGCCAGGGGGGGGCTCCTCCTCCTTTTCTTTTGCTGCTTCCAAGAATAGAAAACCCCCTCCCTCCCTCCCTTCCTCTTTCCCTCCCTCCTTCCTATTTGGAGAGTCCCATCTAGAATTCAGTGTGGTTTATTCAAGTTTTGGCCTACAACTCCCAGAAATCCCAGCCAATTTACCAGCTGTTAGGATTTCTGGGAGTTGTAGGCCAAAACCATCTGGAAAGCGCATGCTCTGGCATACGAATTTCTAACGAATTTCGTTAGTACTTAAGTTACATTTCCGAAAATTTTGGGAATTTTTTTGTAAGTCTTTGATATACTAATCAAAAAAAAAAATCCCCCCCCATTTGATTTTAGAATCGCCATTTTTCGATTTGTTATCATGCCTAGTAGCCACCCCATGGGAAAGCCCAGGTTCTTCAGGGGGAGTGGTGGCGGGAATCTGCACTAATGCGGGTTTTTTAAAGTGTGGATTTTGGCGATGTCTGGAAGCGCCCCCTACAGTTTTCCAAATGCAGTTTGCACCATAAAGAGCAAATTAATTTTCTGCCCCATTCTTGATAAATGTAGCATGAAAGTAACCTTCCTCTTACTCCCACATCCTATTATTTCTAGAAAAGAATCTGCTATGTTCATGAGCCCAAACATTATTTCCAAAAGAAATGAAGTTAATCCAAAACTTGACAGTGTACATGAGTCGAAGATTTGTTTGTTTGTTTATGTATTCAACATAATGTAATATTTACTTACTAATTTGTAGAGTTTATTTTGAATCTTTTTACAGATTCTCAACAGCACTGTGGAATATCAAATCTTAACATTAATTGTTGGCCCTTCTGCATACAAGTTTTACAACTACAAGAAAGTTAAAATATATTATACTTTATAGCAGATTCCCAGAAATCTAGCATATAAAACTATGCTGACTAGTTGAAGAGTCAGATTTCCCAATTACATGGATTATTCTTCCAAGTAAGAATGGGTCCAATGAGGTATGCAAAAATATTGCAATAATATCTACAGATAATTTTATAGTGAAGCAAAATTCTCCAATGACTTCATCATACAAGAACAGTGTTTCCCAACTAGGGTGCCACGAGCGATCAATCAGGTGTGCCGTGGGAAATTGGAACCTCCAATACCCTTTCTTCACCCCCCTGCTGAAAACTTTTTCTTCTCCACTTGGGTTCCCTTCTTCCCAGCCTTGCTCTGCTTGCTTCTGCCACCATTTTGATCCAAGGGGAGGGGGGAGAGAGAGAGGAAGACGTGGGCCGAGTCTGCGCAGTAGCGCCTGCACGAGTCACGTCTTCCTCCCTCCCCCTCCCCTCCTGAACACACTCACTCTGCCCCCTTGGATCAAAATGGCGGCAGAAGCGGCAGCGTGAGCAAAGCGAGGCAAAGTGAGCAGAGCAAGGCTGGGAAGAAGGAAGCCCGAGCGGAGAAGAAAAAGTAAGTGTTCGGCAGGAGGGGGAAGAAAGGGCGCGAAGGGAAGGGGGAGGAAGAGGTCTCTGTCGAAAGCTGGCATGGGCAAACTTGGACATTCCAGGTGTTTTGGACTTCAAGTCCCACCATTCCTAGCAGCCTCAGGCCCTTTTCCTCCCCCCCCCCCCCAAGCCATTTAAGCAGGAAAGGGCCTCAGGCTGTTAGGAATGGTGGAAGTTGAAGTCCAAAGCACCCAGAGGGCTGAAGTTTTCCCATGCCTGTTTTAGGGACCTTAAAGTGGTGAGCCTCCTTCCAACATTGTGATTCTGGATAGAAAACAAACAACAACATAGCATAACATTGTTTCAGTCCACAGTGCTCTCTGGGTATAGGTGAACTACAACTTCCAAACTCAAGCTCAATTTCCAAGCAAACCCTTTCAGTACTTTCTGTTGGTAAAGAGAGTTCAATATGCCAAGTTTGGTTCAATTCCATTGTTGCAAGAGTTCAGGATGCTCTTTGATTGTGTGTTAACTATAAATCCCAGAAACTGTAGCTCCCAAATGTCAAGATCTATTTTCCCCAAACTCGATCTATGTTCACATTTGGGCATATTGAATATTCATGCCAAGTTTGGTCCTGATCCAACATTGTTTGAGTCCACAGTGCTCTCTGGATATAGGTGAACTACAACTCCAAAATTCAAGGTCAATGCCCACCAAACTCTTATAGTATTTTCTCTTGGTTATGGGAGTTCTGTGTTGGAAGTTTGATTCCATTCCATCATTGGTGGAGTTCAGAATGCTCTTTGATTGCAGGTGAACTATAACTCCCAGCAACTACAACTCCCAAATGACAAAATCAATTTTTGACTGATGGTCCCTCCTTGGGTTAGTAGAGGCTGACAGCTGTTGAGCAAGACCTTCGTGTGTGTCTTTCTGCCACTCCTGCCAGGATATCTATGTTGTTTTCATCGAAACAGGCCCAGGTTTCACACTGAGTGTATAAATACATTTAAAAACATATTAACTATATGTTATACTGGGTTAGACTGGCTTTTTGTGTCATGGTTGATGGTGTGCCCCAGGACTTTGTAAATGTAAAAAATGTGTTGCGGCTCAAAAAAGATTGAAAAACACTGTACTAGAGAATGAATCCACTTTAAATCCAATGGCCGTCTCTTGCAGAATTCTGGGATTTGTATTTTAGGGAGGCATCTTTAACAGCCTCACTAAACTACAAACCCCAGAATTCTGCAGGAGGCAGAACCCGGAATCAAAGAATTCTGCAGGAGAAATTGGTTTCTGCCTTCTGCAGAAATCTCTAGTGTGATGAATGAAGTAACAAGTAATGACATCAACAGGATTTGGAGGATAGAGAGGTACATTGCAGCTATCCTGAAAAGAAACATAAAAAGACGTCTCTTCAATCTCTTTACTGAATTGCTTCATTTTGGTATTCATCTCATGTGTTACCTGGTTCACAACATGCATATCTAAAAGCCTTTTTGGAAAAACAAATTACGGTATCTATCAACCCCTAGCAATCTATCTCTAACAACTGGATTCCAGGTTTCTCAACTTTGATGTGCAGCATCTTATATAGCAATTGTGTCAAAGATTTCAGATTGGAACACCAATTAGACAGATGGAAGAGCTTTTGTGCTGTAGATTTTCAAACATTAATGCCATCATTTGCATGCTAAAGAAATGAAATTTTGATTTTACAGAGGCCACCAAGGATTAATTTAATGATTTGGGCAGAGTTTAGATTTCCTCCCAAGAGGTGTGAAGGTTAAAAGGTACATCTTGCTAAATATTTAAAATCTTTAACCTTTCTGGTTTGATCCAAATGATCCTGGGGAAAGAAACCACTTATATAGCTGAGCTGTAGCTTGCTTAAATTTTAAATAGCTCTCCTTTGTGAATCTTGAGCTATTGTACCTAATGCTTCTGCTATTTCTATGTCACGCTTTGTAATAACATTTTAAATCTGCACTTGATGCATTTTTCAACATGCCTTCCAGATTGTAAAGCACCAAGAAAAGTGAGGTTTTTTTAAAAAAAGGATAAATCTGGTTCCTCTTTTTTCACATGTAAGATGGCAAAACCCATCAACATACTCATTGATCAATCAATCAATTTATTACTTGCTTAGATGCCCTCCACCAACAATGCTAGGCGGCTGGCTCCCTACCTATCCAGTAGGCATGAGAAAAATGAAACGGAAATTAAAAGAAATCGTAAGTGATTCGTATGTAATGGGCCTTTCAAGTTTATACGGATCGCAAGGCCAATCCCGGAAGTGGACTTTCTTTTACGCACCCCCTGGGCCCAAAATTTCGTTAGATTATTAAATATTTCGTTAGATTATTAAACAGGAAAATTTCCCCCTCCAAAATAGCTTTGCAGACATAACTCACAGTCAAATCGGGGCCTTTCCATGCTTGAAGCCTAATTAGAGTGGAAGGCCTCCTCCAGGAAGTGAAAAGGGAGCCGGAAACCATAGAGAGCCCGAAATCGGGACTCCTAGAGGGGCTGGAGGACTGACGAAAAAAGCGATTTAAACACCCAGGAAGGGGGTTTAGATAGAAGAACAGAGTAGGAGGACATAAGAACTGCTAAGAGAAGGGCAGCAGGAGTGAAAGAGCATGGAGAGGAGAAGGAAGAGTTCAGAATCAGAAAAGCCATAGAGTTCCAACGGAGGTCCTAGACTGCTATGGTAAAACTGAATGGGGAAAAAAAGATGGAGTGAGGAGAACTCTACAGATTAGCAAGGCCTGCACCAGAAATAGGCCTAGGCATTTATTTAATAATATTAATAATAATAATATATTAATGCATTATATGTGTCCCTGCAAAGGAACCCTGTCCTTTAATAATATTAATAATAATAATATATTAATGCATTATATGTGTCCCTGCAAAGGAACCCTGTCCTTTAATAATATTAATAATAATAATATATTAATGCTTTATATCTCCCTGCAAGGAAACCAAGGGAATTGTTGCACCTGGAATTGCCTGGGTGTAAATCAGGGTCAGTCCTGTTTACCTGCTTTGCCTACTTTAGAACTACTAACGAATTTTGTAAGTAATTAAGTTACATTTCCGAAATTTTTGGGAAATTTTTTGTAAGTCTTTGATATACTAATCAAAAAAAATCCCCCCCCCCATTTGATTTTAGAATCGCCATTTTTCGATTTGTTATCATGCCTACTATCCAGAGATGACCTAGCCACGGTGATCCAAGCCATGGTCATCTCGAGACTGGACTACTGTAACACCCTTTACATTGGCCTGCCCTTGTCTCTGACCTGGAAACTTGCCGCTGCACGACTTCTTACTGGAACTCCGGTGAGAGGCCACATAACTCCCATCCTTCTGCAGCTCCATTGGCTTCCGGTCGAGCACCGGATCACCATCAAGGTGATGGTGTTAACCTTCAAGGCCTTGCATGGTCTGGGGCCGTTGTATTCGAGGGACCGTCTTATCCCCTATCAACCCCAGAGATCACTCCGTTCCGAACACCTGAACCTCCTCATGGTACCTAGCGTCAAATCTATCCGCTTGGCGGCCACCCGACGCAGAGCCTTTTCTGTGGTGGCACATTCAATTTGGAACACTCTTCCAAGTGAAGTCCGGGCCTTGCGAGACCTGTCATCCTTCCGCAAGGCCTGCAAGACCTATCTCTTTCGGTTAGCGTTTGACTGCTAAATTGTATAACTGTTTTTGCCCATTTTAAATGCTGTTTTGATTGTTTTATGTTTTATACGACTGTGTGTCGCTCTGAGCCCTTGGGAAGTGGCGAAATAGAAGTCTAAATAATAAATAAATAAATAAATGTTTCGGGCGACTTACAGAATAAATCAATAAAACACTTAAATTAGCATTAAAACCACTAATCAAATGCTCTGCCAAAGAGCCAAGTCTTCAAGTCTTCAATTCAGTTCTATTGCTCAGCTGTTCTTCCTATCCTTTGCAAGAATTCATGGAGAAATTTGAGAAACATCTTATCTTAGCAGTTAAGACATTGCTGTTCCAACAAGCCTTCGGAGTTAGCTAAACTTTAGCTCACACCGCCTAGCTGACAGCCCACTGCGACTCCATTTGTTGTTTCAACTGTTCTAATTGTAATTCCATCTTAATGGTATTACTGTGGTTTATGAGTTATCTGACAATTGTATTTTACGAACTGTTGTAAGTCACCCCGAGCCATTGGGGGAGGGGGGGGGGGGCAACAGACAAATGCGAAATAATAAATAAATGAATAAATAATAATCTATCCAACTGAATAAATGTTTACATATTCATTGATTAGCTGAACTAGAATGTATCTCCTTTTGCACATTGCATAATGCCGTAATGCAAGATTTCAGCAGAAAGGGTTGTCTACATGGACAAAAAAAATCATGCTCACCTTGTAACTAGTGCTGAAATAACTCCTGACAAGGATTAAATTCCTATTGAGTTTTTTTTCACCCCTGAGTTTTAAACCTGCATTTGAAAGATCAACCTCTTACCTTCACACTTTTCTGGAAGGCCAATTCAAATTGGCGTAGGTGTTTAGGGCACAATTTGTTGTTTTTCTTTTTGTGTGTCAGGAGAAACTTGAGAAACTGCAAGTCGCTTCTGGTGTGAGAGAATTGGCCATCTACAAGGATATTACCCAGGGGATGCCCAGATGGTTTGATGCTTTACCGTCCTTGTGGGAGGCTTCTGTCATGTCCCCGCATGGGGAGCTGGAGCTAACAGAGGGAGCTTATCTGCACTCTTCCTAGATTCGAACCTCTGACCTGTTGGTCTTTAGTCCTGCTGGCACAAAGGTTTAACCTATTGCGCCACCGAGGGCACCACAATTTGGGATGCATAGATGGCATAGCTAGAGATGAGATCTTCTGATCATTTCTCCAGTGAATTGCTAATTGTTTTCATCTTGCAATTACCTTTCGTTGTTTTTTTTGAAGGTGTATTTGTGCAAACACAGTCCCCATTATTTCATGAAGGTGCATTTGTGTGGATAATTTGGCTTCCTTCCTTCTTGTGAAGACAATGACCACCATCTTGGGTCCTGCTGCATCTCGGCATAAATTTTTATTTTTAATTTTGGTTTTGTTTTGTTTTTATTTTATTTTATTTATTTTACTTTATTTTGTGTTTTATATTATTATTTTCACCCTCCCCTTCTTTTATCTAAATCTTGCTGTGTTTAAAATAATTCTATAAAAAATATTTATTTAAATAAGTAATTTTATTTTGTTTAAATAAGTAATGTTATTTATTATTTTATAAATAATATAATATAATAATATGATATAATATAATGTTATATAATTTAATATAATATATTATAATGTCAATATATTGTTTTATGTTATAGTGTAATAATTGTAATGTAATACTACTACTACTACTAATAATAATAGTATGATTACGGTATGGTGTGTTGTATATGCATTTGGTTTTGGTGGTGTTGTAATGTAACACAGTATAATACTGCCAATGATAATGTGATATAATAATTATATCATGATATTATAATTTGTATATTTGTATTACATGCAATATTGCTAACAATATTGCGATATGTTGTAGTTCAATATGATGTGTAGTGCTGATGTTGTGCTATGACAGTAATGTTAATTGTTGTTTTTTCAGTTTGCTGTAAGCCACTTCGGCAATATTGTTATATGTCCATTGTAAGCCACTCTGGCAGTACTGTTGTTTGCTGTAAGCCGCTCTGAGTCCCCTTCGGGGTTGAGAAGGGCGGCATATAAAAATAGTAAATTATAATAAATAAATAAATAAATAAATGCATATCAGTATCAGCACACCTTCATCTTTCAGCATTTAAAAACCATCTGCTTGGCTTAAGAGGATGGCCAATGCCATATTGAGGAATATGTATAGAATGCAACATAGGGAAAATGGATTGATGTGAGGCCAGAAATTATGTGTAGTATATGTAATAATTGCAGAAGTGAATTTGCACAGGAGAAACAAGTGGTTGATAATGCCACCCTCAATTTGATTTAATAAATACATTTATGGTGTTAACGCAGTCTCTATGGATGAGGAAAATGTGAGTTGAAGCAAAACCCTTTAGCCTGTGGATAGCATCAGAGAGGTTCCCCATGCAGAGCATAATTATCATCATATATTTAGGGCATAGCACATTGTAAATATTCACAGTGGCTAATCTTCAGGGAACCATTTGTGTAAAATTAGGAGAGACACAAGAAACTTGTTTATATAATATTAATCACATTTTGTTTTTAATTTGCTGTTACTTGTCCCAGTATTAATAATATGAGTTTGAGGCTATCATGTTTCAACCACATAAAGCTTTAGCCAATAAACGTTCACTTAAGAATATGTTCTGGCAGAAATAACCCTATCATGCATCAGGGTGAAGTGGCCTCTGTTGGGGTAGGTCAATGAATGGAAAAGCAAGATGAGTAAATGGGAATTTGTGTCTAAATGTACAACGTATTATTTCAAGTGTATTAAAATATATCCTAAGTCTAGTTTTGGACAGAGAAAGATTTGAGACAGGAAAAAAACATCTTGCACTAGCTTTATCCTTAAGCATGAAGGGGTCTAAAGAACTTAGCATAGTTTGACTTCCAACAGATGTCAAAGTAGCTGAAGTCTTCCATTATTATTAGTACTGAAGCTGCACACTGTGCTTGTTTATAGGCAAAGGCACAGCTCTCCTGGCCCTGTCCACAGTCTCTACCACTATAAATGTATTTGTATGATCACGTCTATGAGTTTTAAGGAAGTTGTAAATCCTGATATTTTTAACATTGTTGTATTGATGTTTTATTGAATGTTGTGATCTGCCCCGAGCCTGCAGGGAGGAGTGGAATATAAAACTGAATAAAGAAAGAAAGAAAGAAAGAAAGAAAGAAAGAAAGAAAGAAAGAAAAGATAAAAACAGGTGTCATAAAGAGAGACATTTTAGGTCCCATTCACTGGTGGCATGTTGACTGGATGAGGGCTAGCAAATTGAAACTTAATCCAGACAAGACAGAGGTCCTCCTGGTCAGTCGAAAGGCCGAACAGGGCATAGGGTTACAGCCTGTGTTGGATGGGGTTACACTCCCCCTGAAGATGCAGGTTCACAGCTTGGGAGTGATCCTGGACTCATCGCTGAGCCTGGAAACTGAACAGGGCATAGGGTTACAGCCTGTGTTGGATGGGGTTACACTCCCCTGAAGATGCAGGTTCGCAGCTTGGGAGTGATCCTGGTCTCGGCGGTGGCCGGGGGAGCTTTTGCACAGTTAAGACTCGTGCGCCAGCTGTGCCCATACCTTGGGAAGTCTGATCTGGCTACGGTTGTCCATGCTCTGATCACATCCCGAATAGATTACTGCAACGCACTCTACGTGGGGCTGCCTTTGAAGACAGTTCGGAAATTACAACTAGTCCAACGGGAAGCAGCCAGATTACTAACCGGAGCTACATACAGGGAGCATACCACCCCCCCGTTGTGTCAGCTCCACTGGCTGCCTGTCCACTTCCGGGCTCAATTCAAAGTGCTGGTTTTGACCTTTAAAGCTCTATACGGTTCTGGCCCAGCTTACTTGTCTGAACGCATCTGCTGCTACGTCCCACCTTGTAACTTAAGATCTTCCGGGGAGGCCCTGCTCTCGCTCTCGCCAATGTGGTTGGTGGGGACGAGAGAGAGGGCCTTCTCGGTGGTGGCTCCCCATCTGTGGAACGCACTTCCTAGCGACATACGTTCAACTCCATCCCTCCTGGCATTCAGGAAAAAAGTGAAATGCTGGCTGTGGGACCAGGTGTTTGCACACTAGCACAAGGCAGCACCTTGGACTGGATTTTAATGGCAAGTTGGTGGATATGGCTCAATGCTCTTTTTATGGACGGAACACTGTTTTTAACTTAAATGAATGTGTATGATGTGTTAATTTTAATTGTATTTTAATGTATTTTAATGCTGGATGTTTTTGGGGTTTTTATATTGTATTTTACTGTGTTTGTTAAGCCGCTCTGAGTCCCCCCTCTGGGGTTGAGAAGAGCAGGGTAAAAATGCTGGAAATAAATAAATAAAATAAAATAAAATAATTGCTTTTGCCCAATTAGTAAAGGTAACGTTTTCCCCTGACATTAAGTCAAGTCATGTCCATCTCTGGAGGGGTGGTGCTCATTTCCATTTCTAAGCCAAAGAGCCAGTGTTGTCTGTATAACTGCATGGAGTGCCATTACCTTCCTCCGGAAGCAGAAGCTATTGATCTACTCACATTTGCATGGTTTGCAGAAGCTGGGCCTAACAGCGGGAGCTCACCCCGCTCCCTGGATTCGAACTGGCAACTTTTCGGTCAGCGAGTTCAGCAGCTCAGGAGCTCACGGCGCCAAACTACTTCTGAGGAAATGTAATCCATGATAGAGGAATTATTTTCCATCATTCTCTGATGTAAAAAAGATTGCATACCTTAATTAAACAGTGCCTACGAATGTTTGCTGAACACATGCATGTATACATCATTTTTGCACACCCATAGCAGTGAAGTTAATTGAAATTTGGGGGAAGGGAAGAGAATCAGTCTTTTCTATCTCATACATACATATCCTTTTGGATTAAGTACATTTAACCCATGATGTATAGAGGGTTAATATGAACAACATAAAAATATAGTAGAAAAGCAAGCCACTCTTTACATCAATAGATATTTACTATCTCCAGAAAACTGGCAAAAGGCAAGAACCTAAAGGATAAAATCTCCCATTTATGAGCTGATTTTTGTCACTGTGCAAAAAATTCTGTACAGACCTTAATGTTGCTATGAAAGTGTTCCAGGTGGCTGGCTCTATCGCTGGTTGAGTAAATGTCAGCTCTTCAGTGATGTCTTTTTAGAAAATCTTGAGATACATGCTTCTTGTCCAAAAAATTGAAAAAAGAAAGAGGAAAAAAGCCGCTTGGGGGTGGCTCCACATAAATGTGAACTAATAAATAAATAAATAAATAAATTTGCAGTAGTGATTGGATGGACAATTTAGAAAATACTATGTTTTCTTATTCAAAGGTCCCATATGCAATTCTAGCTACCACATACCTTCAAAGAGAACAAGTAAACATCATTATTTGTATTTGTATTAATTAAGAGATGAATGAGAAAAAATGCAAATAGATCTAGCTTAAAAGCAGTTGTCTGGCAATGGAGACGAGTAACTATTAGGGCAACAATAAGTGGCAAGATAGTAGAGCAATATGAAGAGAAAAAGAGGCATTGGGAGGCCATGTGAGCGTATACCTGTAAATTTTGAGGGTGGGGGAGAGAACACAGAATTAGAAAGAGGCTGAAATTTCAATTTCTGCCCATCTAAGGTGCAAATTGGATTGATTTAAAAGTAAAATTAATTCTGAATTTTGTATGTGTGTAAGTATACTAATCATTTTATGGAAGCAACCAAATATATTCCTAATGTTTATACAAATACTGGAGAATAACAATTTATAGAGTATCTCAACTACTTGTTTCAGTTCATGTAACCAGTAAGAGTGTGGAATTTTTTCATTAGTCATCGTAAGTCGTATCAAATTCATTAAATTTGTACTTACAATGTGATATCCAAGAAGTGGGCATGGCCTGCACCAAAAACTTAAGAATCAAATCTTACCCAATACTTTTTTGTGTGAATTTTTTGTGTGAATCTCAGGAGTCTCCCAAAGTCAGTTTCATTTTCAGCTCAAGGAAGAAAGCAAAGCCAAAAAGGCTGCCTTTCCTCTTCAAATTAATGCTCTATCATCATTAGGAGAGAGAAGCAGCAGGGAGCAAGCAGAGTTCACTGAGAAAAAGACCGAGAAAGCACAGAATTCTGAGAAATGCAGTTTGGGAAGGCAAGGAGCCCTATGCCAGAGAATTCAAAAGGTCCTGCCCTAAACTACATTTCCCAGAATTCTGCTCAGCATCAGAAAGCCCCAGTCAGGATAGGGGAGAGCTATTTTCCCTCCATAGCAGGAGTCAGTCAGAGTTCCAATAAAATGCTGAATCTGCAAAGAGGAGGACTGACTGATACTTCTAGTAAGTAAATCTCTGTGCTGGGCTGTGAAGAAATCCCTAAATGGAAGCTCTATTGGTTAATGTGAGATACATTCAATGAGATAGCTATTTATTATTATTTATTTATTTACTTCATTTGTATCCTGCTCTTCTCACCCCGAAGGGGACTCAGAGTGGATTACAGGTACATATACTTAGCAGACAATCCATGCCGTTTCCACATACACACATATAGATGAACAGAGGCAAACTCTGGCCACCAGGGGAAGCTGATGCACTCCTCATCTCTCAGCGTTCCCAGCGTCCCTTGTTCCTTCCGCATTCCTCAGTTTTCTTGGAGTTCTTTAATGGCCTCATAATTCAGTCAAAATTTGCCTCCTCACTTAATGTGGTACCTTTATCTCTCAATTGACAGATGCAACTGTCTTTCGGGCTGCAAAGGCCGACAGCAGGCTACACTTAAAGGTCAAGCACCCACCTCGACCCAGGCAGGCCTCAAACTCATGACCTACTGGTCAGAGAGATCTTATGCAGCTGACACTTAGCCAGCTGTGCCACACTAGAAGCTATTGTAGCTTCTTATTTTTTAAAAAACGTTTTTGTATTTTTTTATATAAAAAATCCTAAAATTAGTAGATATATGAATATTTCTGAAAGTTGGGGGGAAATGATCCCCTTTAATCTCGTGTCATTGTATATAAAATTTAAGGAGATCGCTCTTTTAATTTTTTTTAATGTTGTTTACAAAAACCTTGAAAATTCCCCAAAACTTTGTGGATAAGTGAAACGTTCTGGAACTTGATGGGCTAACAGTGGTAAATGTGCCCTACCATTGTAGCATGTTTCACCGCAATAGCTGTAAAAATGGGGCAGAAAGGGGCCCCTGAATTTTTCCACTTGTACAATTACTATAACAAAAAAGTAACAAAACTGTGTTACTCTCATTATAGTAACATTTTTTAACTTACGATACTTTAGCAACACTGTAGAAATGAAACGCCAGCACCTTGTAATTTTGTAATTACTTTTGAAACTTTTAAAATCAATCACACCACCTTAGTAAACAGCTAAAGAATGTCACCATTGGAAGGAGCATGCCTCATTTGTGACAAGAGTTTAAAGGATGGAAGGCAGCGAATTGACAAAGAGAGGTGAAAAGGGAATTTTAGGAATAAATGGAGCAAGTCATGAAAGAGGATAAATGAAGAGAGCGCAAGGGGACAATTTAGTTCATTTGACACTAGTGAAAGCTATGTGTATTTGGAATAACAATAACCATATCCCTCAAAGAAAATAATACTTTCTTAAAACAAAAATAAAGTCATATGTTTTTTCAGGGGAAAAATCTGACCATAAAATGCAAACATGCATCTAATGGTGTGTCTGCTTTGGCCCTCACATTCTGTTGCAGTATCACACATGTCTGAGTGTACTGTGCAACTTGAGTCCTCAAATGTTTTTAGTGAAAGCTATCAAGGCACAGCCAGCCAATTCATCACTCTGGAAATGGTGAATTCACACTGATTTTTATCATCACTCTTTCCACAGGATATTCACACTGAACAAAGGCTTTGCTGGTGCTAGATCCACATCTTTTTCCTCCCCAAGGTTTTGATGTCAATCGAAAAGAAAATGTTAAACATGGGCACTGGAGGACATAACATGAGCAGGTTCTGATCTAGTCTTTGGATGCTCATTATCCAAAGTCCTTCTGGCCTACCGTTATGCATCCATTCATGTTGAGTATCCAACCTGAGACATCTCAGGTGCAGAACATTCGTTCTTCCATTGAGCTGGAGCAGAGGTGGGCAACTGCATGAGGGGCCAAGAATAAATCTGCCTACTCCTCTCCACCCACATATACTCCAAGCCCCAATACCTATATTTTATTCTGCAACCATCCTCAAAATGGCAATAGGAAGATGTATCTACTGAAGATCTTTGAGTAGGACAGTGTTCAAGGATTTTGTAGGGTGTGAATGTTATTATTTTATTCTTTTTAATACTTGCATGCATTTGGTGAGTTTTCTGTATGATTTTAAGGTCAAAATTGTATAATTGCAACATTTACTTAAAATAATGGGTCAACAGGAATTTATTTATTTATTTATTATTTATATTTATATACCACCCTTCCCAAAGAGGCTCAGGGTGGTTCACACCAGTGAACAACATAATCACAACATAGTTAAAAACATAATAAAACAGATTGAGGCAAGAGTGGAATTTAACAGCCTTAAAGGTTAAACGCCTGTCTGAAGAGAATGGTCTTGCAGGGCCTCCGGAAGTCCTGTAGATCAGTTATTGCTCGAGCCTCCTCTGGGAGGGTGTTCCAAAGGGTAGGCGCTACTACAGAGAAAGTATGCTGCCGTGTCGAGGACAGGCGGCAAATCTTAAGTGATGGATCCTCCAACAGGTTTTGATCCATGGACCATAGTGGTCTTTGGGGAATGTGCAGGGATAGGCGGTACTTCAGGTACACTGGCCCCAGGACATGCAATGCCTTAAAGGTTAACACCAGCACTTTGAAGGCAATCCGGTACTCGATGGGGAGCCAGTGCAATCGCTGTAGGACTGGAGTGATGTGGCACAATATTGCCGCACCAACCAGTAGTCCAGCCGTAGCGTTTTGCACCAGCTTAAGTTTCCGGATTACCGACAGAGGAAGGCCACTGTAAAGGGCGTTACAGTAGTCCAGTTTCGAGATGACCGTGGCCTGGATTACTGTGGCTAGGTCGCCACCAGAAAGGTAGGGCACCAGCCACCTTGCCTGGCGCAGATGGAAAATGCTGCTCTGCTCACGGTGGAGACCTAAGCCTCCATCATCAGCAGAGGGTCCAGGGCCGACAGGCTAACCACCTCACCATCCATTATTGGCAGCTGGAGCTTCCCCCCCCCCAGGGCGACCCAGCCATAGGACCTCCATCTTCGTTGGGTTCACCTTCAACCTGCTGGCCCGTAGCCACCCCATCATGGTTTCAAGGCACTAATGGAAATAATCAGGAGATAAGCATCCACAATCTTGAGGCACACATAGCAAAGAATATTAAAAAAAAAAACAAAAACTTCTTTAAGTACATCAGAAGCAGGAACCCAACTAGAAAAGCAGTTGGGCCACTCGACGACAATGGTCAGAAAGGGAAAATCAGCGAAGACAAGGAGATTGCTGAGCGGCTAAATGACTTCTTTGCCTCCGTTTTTCACAGGAGGACAGACAACATATGCCTGCAGCTGAGTCAGTTTTTTCAGGGAGGGAATTAAATGAATTAAACCAGATAGAGATAAACAAGGAAGATGTTCTCACATGCCTTACTAAACTAAATGTCAACAAATCACCAGGGCCAGATGGCATCCACCCCAGAATTCTTAAGGAACTCAAGTGTGAAATTGCTGAAATTCTAGCCAAAATATATAACCTTTCTCTAAGATCAGGCACTGTACCCGAGGACTGGAGGGAGGCAAATGTAACTCAATCTTCAAGAAAGGATCCAGGGGTGATCCAGGAAATTATAGGCCAGTTAGTCTAACCTCAGTTCCAGGCAAAGTGATGGAAACCATTATTAAAGAAAAAATTACTAAGCACATAGAAGAACAGGCATTGCTGAAGGAAAATCAACATGGTTTCTGCAAAGGCAAATCATGTTTTGCTAACTTGTTAGAATTCTTTGAGGGTGTAAATAAACACATAGATAAAGGGGACCCAATTGATATTGTTTACCTTGACTTTCAAAAGGCTTTTGACAAAGTCCCTCACCAAAGGCTCCTAAATAAGCTCTTCAGCCATGGAATCAGGGACAGGTCTTGTCCTGGATTGGAACCTGGCTAAACTGTAGGAAACAAAGGGTGGTAATAAACGGGCATTTCTCTGGGTGGAAAGAGGTGAGAAGTGGCGTACCCCAAGGTTCAGTTTTGGGTCCGTTACTTTTTAATTTATTCATTAATGATCTGGATGTAGGAGTGAATTCTGAGGTAGCAAAGTTTGCAGACGACACTAAATTGTTCAGGGTAGTTAAAAATGAAACTGATTGTAAAGAGCTCCAGAAAGATCTCTCGAAATTGAGTGAATGGGCAACAAAGTGGCAAATGCATTTTAACCTAAACAAGCGTAAAGTCATGCACATCGGGGCAAAGAACCCCAACTACACCTACAAATTGATGGGGTCAAAGCTTTCCGAGACAAACCAGGAAAGGGATCTTGGGGTCTTGGTGGACAGCTCAATGAAGATGTCAACCCAGTGCAGCAGCAGTGAAAAAGCAAATTCTATGCTAGGCATGATCAGAAAGGGAATCGAAAATAGGTCAGCAAATGTTGTATTACCTCTCTACAAATCGATGGTAAGGCCACATTTGGAGTACTGTGTACAATTCTGGTCTCCGCACCTTAAGAAGGATATAACGGAACTGGAAAAGGTACAGAAAAGGGCAACAGGAATGATCCAAGGGATGGAGCGGCTCCCTTATGAAACCAGGTTGCAATGCCTTGGTCTTTTCAGCCTTGAAAGACGGCGTTTAAGAGGTGACTTGATCGAAGTGTATAAAATCATGCATGGGATAGAAAAGGTGAATAAAGAAAACTGTTTTCTTTGTCACAAAACACTAGGACTAGAGGGCACTCCTGAAGCTCCAAGGTAGGAAAATTAGGACTAACAAAGGGAAATATTTCTTCACCCAGAGGGTCATTGGGTTATGGAACTCACTTCCAGAAGAGGTTGTGACAGCTGTCAGCCTGAACAACTTCAAGGCAGGATTAGACAGATTCATGGATACCAAGTGTATCGGTAGTTACTGAAAAGGACATTCAAGTGCCACCTCGGAGTTGGTTGAGGTAGGCAGGATTTCCCCGGGTACTGGTTGTGGGGGGTCGGGAGCAGGTCAGGGTTTTGCCCTCCCTTCTGCTCGAGATCCCCGTGTACAACTGGTGGGCCACTGTGTGATACAGAATGCTGGACTAGATGGGCTGAGGTCCGATTCAGCATGGCTCTTCTTATGTTCTTATGTTCTTAATCTAGAACTTTTTCCCATGACCAGAGGGGTAATATGACTGTTTTTCTGGAACTTTTCACTGATATTCACATTGCCTCCAAAAAGTGGATATTTATGTGATATTATTTCAGGTGAGGACTTGCAAGCAGATGTTCTTTCTACAATCATCCATTTCAAATTACATTTCACCATTGTCTCCAAAGGTGAACACATAGGTTATGTGAAAACACAGTCTCAAACACAATATCAGACCATGGACTCATTGTTATGAATATGACTTAAGGTCTACAACACTTAAAGCTTCCTTGAAATGGGTATTCTAGAATTTCAGCTGCTCAAGAGAAAAATATTGATTCAGACTGATCTGATTAGTCAAGCTTTGAGTCAAGTCCAATCTGTGACAGAAAATATGTGGCTGAAAGAACACTTCAAGAGGCATCACAGCATAGGTTGAGAGAACTGAACACAATTACCTAGGACCACATCTTACTGAACACTATGGAATTTGCTTCTGAACAGAAATGTATAGTCTTTCAATATTATCAATCACTTTTCTTTCCTCTACAAAAGAAAACCTGTCTCTAATTTCCAGATTCGAGTCAAAGTGATTTGCAGACCGATGGGAGAGCTGCCTTGTAAAGTCAAGCAGATTTGTAGATGGATGGCTCAGCAGATTTGATTTTAACTACATCAGAAATTAAATTACATTAGAGAAATCAATGACAATTTGAAGACACTAAAATAAAAATAACATTTTTCAGTGGATGGAAGCTGAAGCCAAGCCACCACTTTGGCAAAATACAGTGCTTGCCAATTTGGAATTTCTTGTTATTTGGGTTTTGCTTGTTTTCTATCTAATAATAATAATAATAATAAAACTTTATTTATAACCCGCATCCATCTCCCCGGAGGGGACTTGGAGCGGCTTACATGGGGCAGTGCCCAAACAACACATCATAAAATATAACAGCATAAAAAACAATAAACATAATAAAACAATAAACACAATGAAATACATCTGTGAAAAACACAACAATACAAATGAATCTAAAAACAAAACCAACAGGGCGGGCCGCATGGACATATAGGGTATTTTAAAAACTCTGGGGAGAACTGGAGTAGCCTTGGGCACAAAGGGTCACATAGGGGGTGGGGAAAGACTCACAGAAATGGGGGCATTTGTGGAACCTAATCTCCGAAGGCCAGGTGGAAGAACCAGGTCTTCAGTTGTTTCCTGAAGGACTCCAATGAGGGAGCATTCCTGATCTCTCCCGGGAGGGAATTCCAAAGGCGGGGGGCCACAGAGAAGGCTTTCTCCCTGGTACTCACAAGCTGAGTCTGTGAGACTGGCAGGGGTGAAAGGAGGGCCTCCCCTGAGGAGCAGAGGGCTCGGGCTGGTTCATGGAAGGAGAGCCGGTCACAAAGGTAGGCAGGTCCCAAACCGTTTAGGGCTTTGTAGGTAATCACCTGTACCTTGAATTGGGCTCGGAAAGTAAACGGCAGCCAGTGGAGCTCTTTGAGCAGGGGGGTCGACTGCTCCCTGTTACCTGCCCCGGTTTTTAATCTGGCCGCCGAGTGTTGGACAAGTTGGAGTTTCCAGGCCGTCTTCAAGGGAAGCCCCACCTAGAGTGCATTGCAGTAATCCAATCTAGAGGTAACCAAGGTGTGGACCACCATGGTCAAGTCAGACTTCACGAGGTATGGTTGCAGTTGGCGCACGAGTTTTAACTGTGCGAAGGCTCTCCCAGCCACCACCGACACCTGAGCATCAAGCGTCAGCGCTGAATCCAGGAGAACCCCCAAACTGTGGACTTGTGACTTCAGGGGGAGTGTAACCCCGTCCAGCACAGGTTGCCACCCAATACCCTGATCAGACGAACGACTGACCTGGAGGACCTCTGTCTTATCGGGATTGATCCTCAGCTTATTCCTCCTCATCCAAACCGTCACAGCGGCCAGGCACTGGTCCAATATCTGAGGGGCTTCCTTGGAATCTGATGGAAAAGAGTAGTGGAGTTCGGTGTCATCTGCAAAATGTATATGATCTTATGTATTTCACAGATGTAAAAACAGCTTCTGTCTAGTTACTTTAAACATTTCTTTAATTGAACATCTGCATTCATTCAAAAACAATTGGATGGGGAAATCGCCCAGCAATAAATATTTTCATTCATGTTTACATTTAAATTCAAGATACCTACTAAAGGTTAAGTGGAATATTTGGCTAAAGCCTGTGGGATTAAAAAAAACAAAACAAAATACTTATGAAACCTGGATGTGATATCCAGTGTATGACAGCAACTAGCACAGGATAGATTGATGCCCTCCAATTAGAGACTTGTGATGATATACTTTATCACTAAGGTTGCCGTTCTTCCACACCTACCTTAGAGCAAATCCTGTTCACCTCAATAAGCCTTAGTTCAATTTTTTTTGTTTTTTATTAATGTTTTTATTTTATATCCTACCATTCTCTGAAAATTACACTGGTAGCCAAAGCAATTGTTGTAACATTGAGTTCATTTCTGCTATGTTTGTATTGCACATAATTTTGTTCCTCTCAGGATGACTGTCCAGATCACACTATTAGCACCTCTCATGTTATCCTCATATATATTCTGTTTGAAGAAAAGATGTACGTGAGAGAAAGAAGAATTCAAGGTCACCTAGTAAGTCCCATAATTCAGTAGGACTTGAGCCTTGATCTACCAACTCCAGTCCGCTATACCTCTCAGTGCTTTGTTTACATTCAAGTGTTAAGTATGTAAGGAAATCAAGAGGAAAGTCAAGTGGCAGCTCTTAATGGTCCTATATAAGCAGTGGAGATATTTTCTTCCTCTCCCTGCTGCCCTTCTGACAGAAAAAAAAATCTGCAAAGCTTCTGTTTGTATTTTAAGATAAATCCCCAGCAATACTAAAGGTATGTTTTGATTTTTTTCCCCATGACTTAATAGTAAAGAGAAATAATGGAACATCTTAAAATCTATAACCGAGACTTACAAATCTCTAACTGGTCAATATTCAACAATACTACATATTCATGATTTATTTATTTATTTATTTATTTGTCAGGTTTCTATTCTGCCCCTCTCAGCCCGAAAGCGACTCGGGACGGTTTAGACAGGCAGTCTCTGCCCTCAATACAACACAAGCAACAAGGCAAAAAAATAACCATATAATAACAAATTAACAATTAAAAACATACAATTGCAGTCTCAGTGTCATGTTGAAATCAGTTTCAGTCGCATCGTCGTCATTCCATATATCTAATTAAGCTTTATATTTCATCAGCAAATGCCTGCTCAAATAGCCAGGTCTTGACTTTCTTGTGAAATGTCAGGAGGGAGGGGGCCGATCTGATGTCTCTAGGGAAAGCGTTCCAAAGCAGAGGAGCCACCACTGAAAAGGCCCTGTCTCTCGTCCCCACCAGTCGCGCTTGCGAAGAAGGCGGGACCAAGAGCAGGGCCTCTCCAGATGATCTTAAACATCTCGATGGTTCATAGGGAGAGATGCGTTCAGACAGGTAAGTTGGACCCAAACCGTTTAAGCCAGCACTTTGAATTGTGCCCGGTAGCAAACTGTCAGCCAGTGGAGCTGGCACAACAGGGGAGTTGTGCGCTCTCTGGATGCCGCTCCTGTTATCAACCTGGCTGCTGTCCGTTGGACTAGTTGCAGCTTCCGAACAGTCTTCAAAGGCAACCCCACGTAGAGAGCGTTGCAGTAATCTATACGGGATGTCATCCTTGGTAATTACTCGTGGATGAATGTGATTTCCTTCCATGAGTAGTCTTAATGGTGAGTTCATAAGTGAGTGTATATCCACATGGTGTTTTCCATGAGGACATACATTTTGAGATGGAAGGTGGTCCCGAAAAGGGTTTGCCTGATGTACCTACTTCTTGGCACATTTCTCCCTCTATTCATGCATTATTACCAAAGTTATTGCTAGTTATTACTAGGAATATAAATGCCCCTGTCAAAATGCTCTACCATAACAGCTAACAGGCACTCATAGCAATTCAGGTCTGCTTTACTAATAACAGGCATAGTGGGATGATGTTTCTTATCCCCCTCTCTCCCAAGAGGTTTATAGTATGACAATCAGAAGCAGGATCCCTTCCTCAGTTCCACATTGCACTCCAGATCACTGTTGGAGGACACTTGGAAACTTCATTTTGCTGCAGTCCAACAAACCTCCATCTCTTGGTGTGGCTGCTGGCTCTCACAGTAGGGTTTGGAACATTAGAAGAGATGGAAATATTTAGTCATGTATTTGTAACTAATCTGTCAATGTAAAATCTTTGCTGTTGCTGCTGCTGCTAAAATGATTACCTTTAACCTCCATTTCAAATATATTCCATTGCTTCTTTTCATAGCCTCCTGGTTTCTCAATCTCCTGGTTATCTGTCTGCGTATACCCTCATGCCTATGTGTTAAGCCCTACTCTCTAACTCAGTGTTTTTCAACCTTTTTTGAGCCGCGGCACATTTTTTACATTTACAAAATCCTGGGGCACACCACCAACTAAAATGACACAAAATAACTCTCTAACACAGTAATACATATAGTTAATATTTTTAAAAAATGTATTTATACACTCAGTGTGAAACCTGGGCCTGTTTCGATGAACACAACATAGATATCCTGGCAGGAATGGCAGAAAGACACGCACGAAGGTCTTGCTCAACAGCTGGGAATTATAGTTCACCCGCAATCAAAGAGCATTCTGAACTCCAACAATGATGGAATGGAATCAAACTTCCCACACAGAACTGCCATAACCAAAATAAAATACTATAAGAGTTTGGTGAGCATTGACCCTGAATATTGGAGTTGTAGATCACCTATATCCAGAGAGCACTGTGTCTGCGCAGTAGCGCCCGCACGGGTCACGTCTTCCCCCTCCCCCCTTCCGCAGAAGCGGCAGCGTGAGCAAAGCGAGGCAAAGCAAGCAGAGTGAGGCTGGGAAGAAGGGATCCCGAGTGGAGAAGAAAAAGTGTTCGGCAGGAGGGGGAAGAAAGGGTATTGGAGGTTCCAATTTCCCACGACACACCTGATGATTGCTCAGGGCACACTAGTGTGCCACTGCACACTGGTTGGGAAACACTGCTCTAACTAACCTCCATCCCCATGTGTGCCCATGTGCAGTGTATCTGGAGAGCTGTTGATGCTTCTATTGGTCCAACCAAAAGTATGGCATTGCCACAGGGTAAGGGCAGTAATTTAGAGGGCACTGGAAAGATAGGCACATGTGTGCATTTTGAGAAATGCTGTTAGATGACTATTTGGAACTCACTTCTCTATGCAAAAGCATGACTTCAGTGAAGAAAGATATGATGCCGTTATGTTCATCAAATCAGAAATTAATGTGATGATTTGAAAAGCATGTGGGAACCAAAAGTCCTAGAGATCAAAACCAGCATCGTTTTATGGAGTAATCCTTCAATCGAAATGCGGATTTGGTGTTCCATGAAGCAGGGAATTCATCACTGCTGTCGCACAGACATAGCAGGTGAACATTTAATATTGCTTGTTTGTGTGAAAACGGAAAAAGAAAAACGGCTTTCCTTGCCAAGCTCTCAGATTCATTTCAAGATTTATTATTCTACAATGATTTATTTCTAAAGTGGATAAAGATTAGCCAGAGCAAATAATGAAAGAATATCTGAGGGATGTTGAATAAATGAAATGCTTCCTGACACAGATAATATCAACACACCTGGCTCCAGTTACCTATTCAATTGCTCAATAAAGTGCATATATTGTCAAAAAATGCACATACTGGATGCCACCTTCACTATAGCTGTAAATATTTGTAAAGATTTAACAAAAATAATGGAAATTGGGACGAGCATTCTTCTCGTGACATTTGCAGGCATAGAACTTTAGCGCACAAAGGTGGACACCAACATAGAAGCAGATGACATCATGTGCTACGCTTTGCTAGTCCACCATCTCCCCATGATGAAGCAATCACCAGCTGTGGCGCTACAATGTCCTCATATTCTGTTTTTTAAAAATGCATTTTGTAATTGTATAGTGTCTTTCAAAAAGAAACAAACAAAAAGGAGAAACAACAATGCAGGTGGACAGAGTTATGCCATCCAACCTCCCAAAGCATGGCAGTCATGCAACTCCAAAGCTGTGCAATAAGAAGAGTCACAATGCTAATAAGTTGTCACTACCCTAAGTGTCAAGAATGCTTTGAAATAGTGGTTTCCATGAGGTAAAGTCCATAATTGGGGAAGTTGCATGCGGTATGTTCTTATTTATACTGCGAGCCAGTAGGTTGAAGGTGAATCCAGCTAAAATGGAGATCCTGTGGCTGGGTCGCTCAGGTGGGGTGGAGATCCAGCTTTCTACCCTGGACGGTGCGACATTACGTCTGTCGTCAACAGTTAAAAGTCTCGGCGTCACTCTGGACTCTCAAAGGACGATGGAGACACATATCTCCACCGTCAGTAGAGTAGCTTTTTTCCATCTTTGTCAGGCAAAGAAGCTGGCTCCCTACCTTTCCCATTGTGATCTAGCCACAGTGCTCCAAGCCACGGTCACCTCAAGATTTGACTACTGTAATGCTCTCTACGTTGGCCTTCCTTTGCTGGTGATCCGAAAATTGAAGCTGGTCCAGAATGCGGCAGCTCGGCTGTTGGCTGGCATTTCCATGAACAGCCACATTACACCTATTCTATCCGAGCTGCATTGGTTACTAGTGGAATGCCGGATCACATTCAAAGTGCTGGTATTGACCTTCAAGGCCTTGAATGGTCTGGGGCCAGTGTACCTTGGGGACCGCCTCATCCCATATTGTCCCGCCAGAACACTACGTTCGGAGTCGGGACAACTTCTGGAGGTCCCTAGCTTCAAAATGTACCACCTCACTGCCACAAGAAGGAGGGCCTTCTTGATAATTGCCCCCACTTTGTGGAATGCACTGCCTTCCGATGTTCGTGCCGTCACCGATCTGTTGGCATTCCAGAAGGCATGCAAAACTCTGTTTCAGCAGGCGTTTGGTATTTAAGGCTGTTGATCCTTCGGACACTTTGCCCTCTCGTTTTATGTGCACAGCTCTTGCTGAGTTGTATTTTATTTTGTTAATATCTGTTTTATCTTGTTTTTATTGTGCTTTTACTCTGATATATCACTTTGTAAGTCGCCCCGAGCCACACTGGGAGTGGCGACTGATAAGTGCAAATAATAATAATAATAATAATAATAATAATTTTCGGCCCCACAGAAGGCCATCTGTTTTTCCTTTCAAAGTTTCTTCACTGAAAGTGAAGATAGTGGTCAATGATTGATAATGAGGATGCCCTGGATTTGTTGTTGCTGTTCTTGGGGATCAAGGATAACCTTATAATGGGATGTGGGAAGAATTACAATCAGATTCACAAATGAAGCCCCTGTTTATTTTACTGTAATCAGTTACAAAATAAAGTGAGCTTATATTAAATTGCATAAGAGTAGAGAAAATCTTGGACTGAAATGAACTGATGTTACTTATCACTTCAAAGAGCACTGTTTCTAATTTGATCCTTCAATAACTAAAATATGGAATATCCAGTCCTTTACATTTAGATTCAGGGCTTGTCTAATCATTTTAGGGCCAGACCAGAACAGAAATGCACAGTCTACATCAGGGGTGGGCAATTACCGGCCCTCCAAGTGTTTTGGACTTCAACTCCCAGAAATCCTAACAACTGGTAAACTGGCTAGGATTTCTGGGAGTTGAAGTCCAAAACACCCGGAGGGCCGGTAATTGCCCACCCCTGGTCTACATGGTCCAATCACGACAAAACCAATTGGTCTTGCTGGGCTCTCACCTTTCCTTCTCTGTTCCTGAGAGAGCTTCTGTCCATTGTGGAAGCCCCATACTAACAGCAGCAAAGTCCCCTATGTAACAGGGAAAACAATCAGCCATGATGGGAGCAACATGGGCCCGATACTGTCCCCTTTCCCCTACACTGATAAGGATGGGGAAAATGAGATGGCAATGCCAAGCCATGAGGACAGTGGACTAGTTTGAATCATTTATTTATTTGAGTCAATTTTACCCCATTTTTCTCCCACTCCAAGGCCAGCCCAGCTCCAGTTAGAATCCTGGCTGCTGTCCTTTGGACAAATTGAAGTTTCTGAACACTTTTCAAGGGTGGACCACATAGAGCATGTTGCAGTAATCCAAAAGGGATGTATCTAATGCATGTACTATAGTGGTCAAATCTGACTTTTCCAGGATATGTCATAGCTGGCATACCAGATTTAACTGAGCAAAGGCAGTCTTGGTTACTGCCACCACCTGGGCTTCCAGGTTTAGGGCAGAGTCAAGGATTATCTCCAAGCTACAAACCTGTGATTTCAGGGGGAGTTGTGACCCCATCAGCACAGGTGGTGTCATTATTCCTCGGTCCATCATACGGAAGACAAAGAGCACCTCTGTCTTGTCTGAATTTGGCTTCAAGTTGTTAGCCCTCATCCAATCTATGACAGCTGATAAACACCGGTTTAGGTCCGCAACAACTTGCTTGGCAGTTGGTGAAAAGGAGTGATAGAGTTGAGTGTCATCCACATACAGATGACACCAAATCCCAAAACTCCTAATGACCTCTTTCATTGGTTTCATGTAGACATTGTACAGCATAGGAGATAAAATCAAGCCCTGCGGTACCCCCCAGGACACAGGCCAGAAGGTAGAGCAGGCCTCCCCCAGCATCACTTTCTGTGTAAGACTGCTGAGAAAGGATCGGAACCACTGTAGTACAGTCCCAATCCAGCCAGATGTCCCAGAAGGATACCATGCTTGATGGTATCGAAAGCCACTGAGAGGTCTAAGGGAACTAGTAAGATCACACACCCCTTATCTAGTTCTCTGTGTAGGACATCTACCATGGTGGTCAAAGCTGTCTCTGTCCTATATCCTGGTCTGAAATGGGACAGACATGTATCCAGATAATCAGCGTCATCCATCAACCCCTAGAGTTGCTTGGCTACCTTCTCCAAGACCTTACTTAGGAATGGTAGATTGGACACCAAGTGATAACCTTCCAACTCAGTGGGATCAAGTGATCTCTTTTTCAGAGCCAATCTGCTAGCCACACTCTACCCTAAGTGTGGCCCTGCTTCAGAGAGTAATCAAAGCTCTGGAACATTCCTTAGCGTTCCATAGCACGGGGCTAAACCATTTCAACTTAATTTACTCCACATTAAATACTGGAATATCCTGGACAACTGCGGACCCAGTAGTGATAGGTGCTCTGATAGCAATTTAAATGGAATTGACAAAAGATCTGGATGAAATTGTAAACAATAATGTTGATGATTTAGAAGACATTTATAGGATTGCACTGTAAAATTTGCAGAGCAATCCCATAATTTTTCTCAGATTTTTTTGAATAAACTATTCTATTGTATACAATGAATTGTGGTATATCTACCTATAATTCCAATTAATTCCATAATGTATCTTTTGATCAACCTAGATACAGTATTTCTCCTATAGTCAGAAGAGATACTATCAGAGAATTATAAAACGTATCTGAACTGTTAACTCTTCTCTCATCAGAGGATTCCTTGCGTTGAAAAGTCAATAAGTACTCCTCAGATTGGTATAATTGCAGACCTTTAATCCAATCAATAAACTATTTAATACAATTTGTATACTAGAGTATTTTGAGAAGAAGAAAAGACTATACTTCCTCATTTTTAAAAAAACTGAACAAAATTTAATTTAGTTTGCATTATTTTAAATCCTTTCAAACAAAGCTGGGCAGTACATTTTGCCCTTTAAAATTTGCTTTTCATTCAAAGGCTAAAAATAACTTTTGGCTTTATCACTCATTTTTACTGCTGGTATCCTTTAGCTTCTGTTCTCTGCGCAACAATTCTAATTATATTGTATGTGACCACTTCCAAAATCTTTTCTTGCTGGTTTACTTTTTACAAATTATTTTCAAACATGCATCTCTTCTTTTCTCTTCTCTCCCACCCCCAAACTGTAGTAAAGGCAAAACTCTAAGAGCCCTTCTACATGATACTAAAATCAAGGAGGAGACGAGTTAAAATATTTACATTAACAGAATATCAAAGTTACAATATTTATAATTCATGCTTTCCACTTCTTTGTTTCAGCTTCTACTCTGGCTGCATGTCACAGCTAGGATAAGATGCAAAAGAAGAACAAAATGCTCATGGTTTGCTGAAATATGTGATTGCCAAAGGGGTTCTTCAGCAGGTAATGACTTTTCACACTGAAAAGAGTAATTGCCAAATCATGTGGAAGACTTCCTCCTGTATTTGACACCCCTCCCACAACCCTGAGCTTTCCCTCGATGGGTGACTAGATGTCATCCCATATCAACCAAAGATGGATCTGGGATGGCATCTACCCCCACCCCCACAGCCCCCCAATTCCTCCCTCAATACCTACCCCAGGAGCGTGCCAGCAGCACATGTGTCTCTGTAGAGTCCTCCTGATGCTTGGAAATGACGTGTCAGGAGGGGGGAAGGAGGGAAATACCTCCTCTCTCCCCACCTCCTGACGCATCATTTCCAAGCATCCAGAGGACTCTAGATAGAGACCTGCACTACCAGCAGTCTCCATGGGTAAGTTTTGAGTGCAAAATTGGGGGCTGGAGAGAAGCGGGTGAGTGCCATCCCACTCTATCAGGATGGCAGCGAGGACTGACCCCTAGAATCATAGAACAAGGACTCGAAAGTCAATCCCCACAGGCCCAACACCTCAACAAACCCGGGCCTTTCAGTAAAGACTGGATCTGTTGAGGTGTTTAATTAATCCAAAGTAAACTGGGAAACCCCAGTTTACTTTGGCTTAATCCACCTTTACCTGAGGTGTCATTTGGATGTTTCAGATAAATCCATTACCTATCATGGGTTAGGGCCCTAAGGCACACAAATTCTTGAACAGCTGGCCACTCTTTCAAATGAAACTTTTAAACTTAAAGGAATAGAAATCCTGGAAAATGAAAATAGGTGAAAACTTCATTTAGACTAGGATCTTACATGGTAGTTGCACAACATAAATCTACTCCCACTGATTTACACAGAGGTTGTGCTATGCCATTTGTATAATGAATACTGGTAAAGCTCAGTTATATATCTATATGGAAGAACAGGTGGGTCAAGAATAGGGCTCCACAGTCACCACTAAGACACTGCAATTGGAAGGCTGTCATATTCGGACAACGCCTAAGAAGAAAGAAGATCTATCTATCATTCCTTCATCAACAGCCACTGTGGAGAAGGGTCATGGCATCCCTTTGATAGGCCCTCATATCATTGTATCAAGTATTATTAATTAAAATATTTACCGTATATACTGCTATTTATATAAATAACTCAGTCCATGATAAAATTAATAGCATTTGAGATTGAACAGAAACCACTTCTGTGAGTGATTGCAAATCTTTAGGGGTAAAGAGTAAGTTGGTTAGTTTGCTGTGTGGAAAACAATAGCCTTATGAAATTATTCACTTACTCATGTAGAGCTAAACTGAAGCAAGGAATCAGGGTCCATATGTGGACCTTTCCCCCCAAATATTGTGATGTGGTTGAAAATTTCTTAGGCTTCAAATATTTAATGCAATGGCTTCTATTGGATTCTGTAACCATATTAATTTCTATATGGATTCCATCTGTTGTTACTGCCAAAGCTTCCACGACCCGAAGTCTCAAAAATGTTAAGGTTCAAATCATAGTTAAATTAGGGTTTATGCTGACCTTCACAATGCACAAAGATTTGGGAAGTGGATAGAAAAGTTTCAGTAGATGGAGATAGAGCTTATAAAATGTGCATGTCCCTACCATCTATTTAACTCTTCTGCTCCCCCTATCAATGAATGCCGAAATAGAACTGTTGGCTGTTTTAAGGGAGTCCCATAACAGGGAATATCAGAGGAGCTGGAAGTGGGCTCATAGCAAGTGACTAGGTAAGAATGAACCCATGCTTAAACCAGACTTCAGAATAGAAGCTGGCCAAATAAATCATTGGATTACTCGTGATCTCTCCTATCCTATTGTTCCATAATTCATTTGACATTTAATTTATATGGAAAATCCAGACATCACTGCTTGGAATCTCTGGTTTATAGAGTCTTGAGAACTTTTTTCAAGTGTAGCCAGTAGGGCTGTGTCATTTTTTATTCTCCCATTCCATATATTCAGTTCCTGGATTCACCACACTGAGAAGTAAGTTCTGGAATATTTTACTTCATTTTCCTTGAATGAGAATAGAACCTCATATGTTTCCAGAAAATATAATAATAACAAGGAATTGTATACTGATGTCCAGGTACCCACAAGTACAGAATCCTTTGGGAACTTGTTCAAGATTGCAGAGCCCTTCTTTTAGGACAGGGCAAATTGATGTAGTCATAGGGGTAGCAGATTCTGTCCTCATACTGTCCATCGATCTATCTATTGCCCATGTGTATACTGAAGCACTGATCACTATATTAACAGCTACTTGGCCACAGAAACCCAGATTCACAAGATATCATCTGGACCATTAATCTTGCCAAAAGAGAACAGAATAATCACAGAGAAATCTTGAAGATATGTGTTTTTTGGAGTTGCGATTTTTGAATAGTGTTGACAATCTGTGAACATGAATAGACTGTTTCCTGACACGAGGCCAAGTTTATTTCAACCCATTTGTCTCTGTGAAAGAACAATATTGTCAGTTGGTGAGTAATCAGTAAAGAGATGTGTGATAATGTTTTGAAGCATGATTAAATTTGGTGAGGGCTTTTGACATCTTTCTTTGTATTGTAAATGCTTCAAAAGAAACAAAGATCAATAAATGCAGCCATTTGGCATCATCATATGATGTAACTTGCAGAACAAAGTCTTGTCACAGACTGAGATTAATGAGCTTTTAGGCCTAGATTTTTGAGAGATCATAGGTTATTTCAGAAAATCCTCAGCCTCAAAAGCCATATTTTGTATTTTTTATAACCGGCAAGGAACTCGTAGAAAGCAGCTTCCACAACCAACTAGGGCTGTGCAAAAAATAATTTGTGCATCGCATGTTGGATCTATTTTGAAAGATTTGTATGTATGATGGGATTTTCAAATCACAGGTGGCAATCACACAAAAACTTATGTTTTAAAAAACTGACCTATGACTTTTTGGAAGAGTTATGTAAGTCTTGTAAGTAACTCCAGGTCTCCGTCACAGGCACTGCTTCTCCCCCATAAGGGCTGGGTTTGGTTCTCCCAGAGAGCCCCAAGAAGGATGGTGAGGCCTGGAGTCAAGGAAGAAACCCTGGCTGGTTAAGGGAGAAGCCCCTCCGGCAAATGGCCAGCCCAGAGAGAGAGACAGGCAGAGATCACACTCATCACATTGAGGCTTTAATTACTCGGTCCATTAATCCAAAGCAAGCAGAATTCTGGGAAATGTTGTTTAGGGCAGGGCCCTTAGTATTCTCTGTCACAGGGGTCCTCGTCTCCCCAAATTATATGCCCCAGAATTCCTCCCTGAATGGATCCAGGCTATGAAGATAACTTTCGGGACTCATATTCAGTCATTCATAAATGTAAATACAAATCCAAAGAAGTTTCAATAAGTCAAGCTAGTATAACTTATTTTACAACTGTTGAACATTTATTTATTTATTTGTCATGTTTCTATACCGCCCCTCTCAGCCCGAAGGTGACTCGGGACGGTTTACACAGGCAGTCTCTGCCCTCAATACAACACAGCAACAAGTCGAACCCCCCCCCCCAAAAAAACACATATAATAACAATAACATGTAACAATAACAAGAACATATCAGGAATGTTGTACAGCAAAAAGTCTTGCATAGTTAAAACATGTGAGTATATTTTTCATGTGCCAGATTGCTGATATATTCATTTTTTAAATAGTAATTTTGTGCACATATACACACACACCCGCAAGTCTAGAAATAGCAGTTTTTGCACAAAACCCTGTTGTTGTTGTTGTTGTTACTCTGCTTTTATCCCAGGACACGGACCTTCAAAACTATACAATTTAAAAACCCAAAACACCTTAATATTAAAGAATTATTAAATATTACAATTATTATTAAAATAATTATCAAAACAAGTTCACAACTGCTAAAAAAATCCAAACTCCATGCAGCACATCTTGGCCGTTCTCAAAAAAATGCTTCTAAAGCTTTCCTGAATGAAGAGGTTTTAGCTTGCCTTTGAAAGGACAACAGAAAGGCGGGCATTCTAGCCTCCCTGGAAATTCCAGAGTCTAGGGCTGCCCCATGAGAGGCACTTTTTTTTTGCATCCCACCAACCATCTTTGCAGTGGTGATGGAACTGAGATAAGGGCGTCTCCTAAGGTTCTCAGAATCTAGGCACGTTCTTTACAAAAAACCCCACAATATTTCATGTACTTCTGCGCAAAGTCATTTCATGATACATTTTGAGATATGCAAGTAGTGGGCAAAAACTATGCAGAATTCTTGGCACTGTGTTATTCCTACTAGTTGTGTTTCCCGGATCCTGGGAAAACCACGTTTTAGCCAGGAAACAAATCAGCATTTTTTCCTTTCCATCCCTAAATTCTTCCTCCTAGTTTGGGAGTAAACCCAAAGAAATCTGTGGGTCGTAGGTATAGGTAAGATAGCACAATGTATGTCAGAGTCTTGATCAACTCTAGTTTCCTTCAGGGATCTCCCACACAGCCATATAACCCAGAATGTCAAGGCAGATAATCCACAATATCTGCTTTGAACTGGGTTATCTGAGTCCACATTGCCATATAAACCAGTTCAATGTGGATTTTATACAACTGTGTGGAAGGGGCCTAAGTGCAACATGAAATTATATGTACATGTTATAATAATAATAATACACTTTATTTATATTCCGCACTTCTCACCCCGAAGGGGACTCAGTGCGGATCACAGAACACATACAGCAGACAATCCCTGCCGGGTTTTTTGACGCGCAAGACATACAACAACATATAGCAGGAGGATCTTCTGGATTGATCCTTGTTCTTCCTCGCTTCCAACCGGGTGCTGTTGCTATATTCGTCACGGGGTGCTGCTGCTTCATTTCAACACAGGGGGGCGCTGTTTTTCCATCCTCCTTGCTACCTCTTCCTTCTTTTTGACGAAGAGCCTGCCAGCCAGCCAGCCGAATCCTCTTCCGGCACTCGTCTTCAATATTCGTCTTCAGTATCATGTAAAACAACTTTCCACAAAAGAAGGGGGATATTAAAACTGTTTTTAAAATTTCTACTCAAACCTATGCTCCATGGGCCATGACCAGTTGTAAGCTTCCAAGAAAGAAAGAATCAGTTGGAAGTAATTCATAGGAATAAATATGGTGCTGAAGAGGGGGAGGGATTTCTAAGAAAACACTAATATAAAAGCCATATTACTACAAGAGATGTATCCAAGCACCTGTACTTGCTCCAAGAGGTGTGAGGAGCTGCTGTGTTCCAGATGTTTGTCCCACCAATTTCCCACTTGGAATGGACAAAGGACAAAAATATAAAAAGCATAATATTCTGTCTCTAGACCAATATTAAAGAATGACAGGAATACAGGATTTGGGTATAAAAGAAAACTTTATGATCATCTGCAGAATATATTCTTTGCCTAACAAGCAGTAATGTGTTTCAGCATCACTCTTCAATTTCATCGAAATATTTACATTAATAGAATATCAAAGTCACAATATTTATAATTCATGCTTTCCAATTCTTTGTTTCAGCTTCTGCTCTGGCTGCATGTCACAGCTAGGATGAGTTGCAAAAGAAGAACGAAATGCTCGTGGTTTGCTGAAATATGTGACAGCCAAAGGAGTTCTTCAGCAGGTAATGAATTTTCACACTGAAAAGAGTAATTGCCAGATAATGGGGAAGGCGACCTTTTCATTTAACACATAAAAGGATGTGAACACAAGAGTATAATGTGTAATAGGGGAAAATGACTTTTAAATTCACAAATGGATCACTGCCCATTCTATCCATGCAGGCAACCGGCATTGTCCTCCCTTTTTAGATTTAATACAATTCCCAGACAATATTTAGTAAAAGACTAATGGGTGATATTTGCAGTTTTAAGTGCGAGTGACTGTGGACTCGAATATCCCATCAGCAGAGTTCTGCCTATTGGAAGCCTCTGTTCATTAAAGTGAGGAATCTGTTTGCGCCAATCCCCACAAGTGAGAGGTAAGGGTCAAAATATCTGCCTAGGTTTTGCTTTCTCCTGCACTCAGGAACAAACTCACACATCCCTCTATGTGTGATTTTGGGTAAATCTTTTTAAAAATACAAAATTATACTTCATCTGCTCTGGCCAAATTCAATGGATACAACTTTTTCCCAGAATTGAGAACTGTGTTGTATCTGCCTCCAATAATCTGTGAGTGTTAAAAATGAGGGGTGGGGTGGGGGAGATGATGACCTTAAATCAGCATGAATGTAATTGAACACGCCATTTCAAAGCAATACTTTAAGCATTAATCGCAAAAAAAAAAATTCAAACCTCTATGGACTGATATGTTAGTTGTTTCAACTTTTCTAAAAATATTATTTCGCCTCTAATTCTTTCTATCCTAAATAAGAATACCTTTGAACATTTTTCATTATTATTATTTTTTATCAAAAACAAACTGAAACAACATTTTTATTTCACTAAGGAAAGGATCCATTCTGTTTGTGGAAGAGCAATTCTGAACGTACATTTGGGAATTAGAAAATTCATCACTGTAAGACTGATAATAATCATAATCATCATCATCATCATCATCGTCATCATCATCATAACTGACAGAGTTTTGGAGCACAATACTCCCAACCTCAAAATTGTGGGGGGAAAAGTATGGATTATCAATGTTGCAATCCAAAGTGACAGCAGGTTTGATGAGAATCAACTGGAAAAGCTTATGCAATGTGAGGATTTAAAGATAGAATTGCAAAGACTCTGGCACAGGCCAGTAAAGGTGGTCCCCCAGTGGTGATCAGCACACTGGGTGCATTGCCTAACGATCTTGGCCTGCACTTAAAAACAATTGCCACTGACAAAATTACCATCCGTGAGTTGCAAAAGGCCACCGTACTCAGATCTGCACACATTATTTGCCAATACATCACACAGTCTGAGACACTTGGGAAGAGTGATCTTGGTTTCTGTGTACTTATATTGTTATGTATCTAATAATAATAATAGCTAGCATAGTGATGTTGTTTGCTGTGTAATAATCTTATTGTGTATCTAATAATAATAATAATAACTGTATTCATAACCCACCCTCTCTCTGCAAAGGGACTCGGGACTGTTTCCAAAAGTATAGCAGAAGTGGCAAACATTCAATTCAATGCCAGGAACAAACAGACAGCAAACAAGACGAAACAGAAATAAGTGAACTCAATATAACTTATGAACAAACAAAATTAAACCAGGAATACACAAAAAATAACATAAAATATAACTACCATTCTTGCTATATTTATTGCTATTTTTGCTTTTTGTAGAAGTAGAATTGCATAATATTATCATTCAGCATATATATTATGACATTTCATTTATGCCAAATACCTCAAGACGAACATCTTAGTAGTCCATTAAAACAGTGGTTGTTGGTGGCTTCCATGTGAGTGGAGAAGTGAATTTACTCTGCATTTTAGACTGGACAAGAGACAATATCTATGGTGCTTGACTCCAACCCAAAGATTCAGAAATTGGGATAAATCACTGACATGGATGTCACCAGCCCCCTAAAACTGACTAGAGAAAAACTGACACTGTAGTAAGTGATGGAACTGGACCATCACTTTATTTCTATAACAGTAAACAGCACACTGCGCTCAACCAGAAAAATTCATTGCCCAGGCTCGAAGGGCACATCCAACCTTTGAATCATCAACGCACACATAGAAGCGTGGGATGAGTCCTTCCTGAATCTTCGTTTGCAAAGAAAAGTCAAGAGAGAAACAATGAGCATTCACATTGCTAGATTGAAAGCTAGGCATTTTAGAGAGAAAGGGAAAAATACTAGAGCAATATAATAACTTCATAAAACTAGTAAAGTTACTGGGTTGTGAGGAGACAGGTTAGAAATAGGAATGTAATTTATACCAATTATTTTCTTTGGAGGAAGCAATGAATAATTTAGCTATGTTTTTTTCACTGTGAAGTCTTCAAAAATCCAAATTTCTTTAAAATTATTTGCGGTTCAGTATGTATTTGGCACATAATTCACATGATTATGTGCAAAAAAAGAGCAGCATACTGTGCACAGAAAACATGTTTGTGCTGGGAAGAAATCCCTAAATTGAAGTTATATTGATTAATATGAGAGATATTCAATGAGATAGTAATTGTGACTTTTTAATATAAAAAAGGTTTTTGTCAAAACTTTTTAAAATTCCAAAATTAAGCAGATATATAGATATTTCTGGAAGTCGCACAGGATGATCCCTTGTTATCTTGTGTCATTGTATAGAAAATTCAAGGAGATAGCTTTTGTCATTTTAATTTTTAAAAGTGTTGTTTGTAAAAAATTTGAAAACCCCTAAAATACGTGTTTGAGTGAAACATTCTGAAACTTGATGGGCTAACAGTGGTAAATGTGTTCTACAATTGTAGCACATTTTATGCCAATAGCTCTAACAATGAGGGAGAAAGGCATTGAAACATTTTTTTCATTGATCACACAGGCCTAATGAATATGTACATTTTCTGGCCAGAATTGGAATAAAAGGGGACCTTTTGACTCCATGTTTTTTGTTCATTGCATAAAATCAGCACAGATTTACCACTAGCATCATGTAGCCACTAGGCATGGTTTCAAACCCAAAAATAGGGAATCAAAAATCTAATTGGGGGGGGGGGGATTTTTTTTATTAGTAATAGAAAGACTTACAAAAAAATTCCAAAAATTTCTAAAATGTAACATAATTACTAACGAAATTCGTTAGTAATTCTAAAAATAGGCAAAGCAGGGAAACAGGACCGATACTGTTTTAAGCACAGGCAAATCAAGGGGCAACATTTCCCTTAGTTTCCTTGCAGGGAGATATAATGCATTAATATATTATTATTAATATTATTAAATACCTCTGGTGCAGGCCTTGCTACTCTGTAGAGTTCTCCTCACTCCAGCTTTTTCCCATTCAGTTTTACCATAGCAGTCTAGGACCTCCGTTTGAACTCTATGGCTTTTCTTGATTCTGAACTCTTCCTTCTCCTCTCCGTGCTCTTTTCACTCCTGCTGCCCTTCTCTCAGCAGTTCTTATGTCCTTCTACTCTGTCCTTCTATCTAAACCCCCTTACTGGGTGTTTAAATCGCTTTTTTCGTCAGTCCTCCAGCCCCTCTAGGAGTCCCGATCTGGATCTCTCTATGGTTTCCGGCTCCTTTTTCACTTCCTGGAGGAGGCCTTTCACTCTAATTAGGCTCCAAGCATGGAAAGGCCCCGATTTGACTGTGAGTTATGTCTGCAAAGCTATTTTGGAGGGGGAAATTTTCCTGTTGGGTGGGCATCCGAAATATTTAATAATCTAACGAAATTTTGGGCCCAGGGAGTGCGAAAAAGAAAGTCCACTTCCGGGATTGGCCTTGCGATCCGTATAAACTTGAAAGACCCATACATACGAATCCCTTCCGATTTCTTTTCATTTTCATAACTTTTTTCTCATGCCTAGTAGCCACCCCTCTTTTAACCCGGTAACTTACAAGTTTTAGGTGCTGTGTTGAAGGGCCCTTAGTGTTAGTCCTGAAGCAGCTGTAGGAACTCATAATTTAATAAGTGAAAAAAAATGTTTAAAATTTTGTTTCAGGTGAGGGATTATTTTAAAATTATTAACCAAACATTTCTCCATTGTCAGGACCTTCATTTTTAATATCAGCATAGCAGACAGGAATAACTTGATACATTACATGCTGCACATGACTGTATATATTGGATCGAGTCCACGAAGAATGGGAATAATTTCAGTTCAGTTAATATATTTTGAGAAACGTGTCGAAATTTACAATTTTCCTCTGGAAAAAACAAAACTTGATTTATTTATTTATTATTAATTTTTATATACCGTTCCTCCCTGCAGGCTCGGGGCGGTTTACATAAAACTATAAAACATACATAAAACCATTTAAGTGCATAAAACACAAGGACGTGGATAGAAATTATCAGGAGGCGCTTAGATTGAAGGCCTGCTTAAAGAGGAGCATCTTGCAGGCCTTCCGGAAAGGGGCCAACTCTCCATCTAGTAACTCATTCCATAGAGTTGGCACCACCATGGAGAAAGCTCTTTGTCTTGTTGAAAGGCGGCAGGAACAGGCTGATGGAATCATCAGAAGGTTTTGTTCTTCTGATCGCAGTGATCTCGGGGGAACGTATGGGGTGAGGCAGTCCCTTAGGCACACTGGCCCTAGACCATACAAGGCCTTGAAGGTCAAAACTAGCACTTTGAAGACAATCCGGTACTCTACTGGTAGCCAGTGCAATTGCTGTAAAATTGGTGTAATAGGCTCTCTTGCCGATGCTCCCACCAGCAATCGAGCAGCAGCATTTTACACCAGCTTAAGTTTCAACAAGGGAAGGCCAATGTAGAGTGCATTACAGTAGTCTAGCCTCAAGATGACCATCGCCTGAATCACCGTAGCTAGATCACTCTTGGATAGGTAAGGAGCTAGATGCCTAGCCTGTCGAAGATGGAAAAATTCAGACCTGTTAACTGTGGAGACCTTGGTCTCCATCGATAGCAGTGGGTCCAATTGGACCCCCCAGGCTTTTTACCAAAGACGGCGGACTTAACCGCTCGCCATCCAGGGTAGGCAACCGGCAACCGGCACTCACCAACACCAGGACGACCCAGCCATAGGATCTCCGTCTTTGATGGGTTTACCTACATAGCCATCCAGTCACGGCTTCAAGGCTTGTTGATTTTTTAAAAACCAACAGTAAATGCTAGGCCTGGGTAGGTTTGGTCGGAATCTTCAGAATACATTCCGATCAAACAGGACGAGAGCCATGTTTAACCCTGTTTGGATGCGGATGTCCTTCCGTCCCGCATCAGACCTGGAGCAAGAGCCGTGTTTAACCCAGTTTGGATGTGGCTCTCGCCCCAGGTCTAATGCGGGACGGAAGGACATCCACATCCAAACTGGGTTAAAAATGGCTCTCGCCCCAGGTTTGACATGGAAGAGAAGGACATCCGCATCCAAACTGGGTTAAACACTGTTTAACCCAGTTTGGATGCAGATTTCCTTCTCTCCCATGTCAGTCCTGGGCAAGAGCCATGTTTAATCCGGTTTGGATGTGGATTTCTTCCCTTTGCTTCCACCCTTTTCTGGAATAAAATAACTACTTTCAAAGTAAAGTCCACCCAATGAAACTGGAAATAACACTTTGAAACCATTAACGAAGGATTTAGAAGTCTTGGAAGTTTTGAACAATTTTTAACTTTTTTTTCCCTGTGAAAATTGGAATTGACTTTAGATCCGAACCACCCTACATCCGAAATAAATTTTGAACCTTTTTTTTTTATCAAACAGGCCTAATAAATGCAGAAGAAATGGAACCAAAAAATTTTCCACCCAGAAACAGAACATAATTTGAACCAACAGTCCTCTATGGATTGCCAAAGGTTCTATGACATTCAAGACAAATTTGGGTAAGAATTGGCTCGATCAACTGCACCATGTTCATTGTCATTGCTTTAAAAATTCAGTACAAAACTATTTTCTATAAATATGGAGGAGTACTCAGAATATGGAAACTGATTTTAAGATTGTGGAGCTGAGATTTGTATTTTGTAGTTTTAACTGTTAATTTATATGGTTTTTATAGGACTGTTTTTATCTTATTATGATGTATTGTATGTGGGAACTTGCTGCCGCTTGTTCACTGCTTCGAGTCGCCTTCGGGCTGAGAGAGGCGGTATAGAAGCATAGCAAATAAATAAATAAATAAATACTATGATCTTCAATTGTACATGAACACAATCTGGGCAATGTGTGTACATCCATCTGTCAGGACTTTCCTGATTAAATCAAACAATGTAACTAGAAGCATTCTTACAAAATATGCCTGGACTAAAACATGAATAGAATGTTAATAATACAAACAGATCAATTTTGTCAGCTGCAGTTCCATTAGCTATGTATTTGACAACTGACAAAACAATAAGATCCTCATTAAACCTATAAAGTATATACAGCTTTCAGGGAACTATCTGCCTAGAATATATAATGCAAGCAAATCTTATTGGCATTTTATTTGCTGAAAGGAGGGACAGTCCCCATGGACTGAGGTTTTGTTCGTTTATTTCAAACATCACTGCAGTTTTGCTAAATGCATAAAAAGAGAGGAAATGTTCAATACAGGAAGCTAATATAGCAATAAAATATGCACATATGCCAACTTTCTTAAAAGAGTCCATAATGTAACTTCTTAGGTCAAATCAGGCCACACTTGGGTAGGGTACACTATGAAACTACAAAGGAGGATGTTCAGCATGTATAAATGAACCATGCATCCAACCCTCTTTTTGCATGTTAAAGTTTCATCCCTGCAGCTCTCGTTCACAGGGCACTCAAGTACATGAAGAGAGAAGGATGGATTTCCCTTATTTCATACCTCCAGGAAGTTGGAAATGGTCATGTGGGGAGGTTGTACAGTTTAGAACAGTGTTTTTCAATCTTTTTTGAGCCGCGGCACATTTTTTGCATTTACAAAATCCTGGGGCACACCACCAACCAAAATGACACTCTAACACAGTAATACATATAGTTAATATGTTTTTAAATTTATTTATACACTCAGTATGAAACCTGGGCCTGTTTCGATGAACACAACATAGATATCCTGGCAGGAATGGCAGAAAGACACAAACTTCCCACACAGAACTCCCATAACCAAGAGTTTGGTGGGCATTGACCTTGAGTTTTGGAGTTGTAGTTCACCTATATCCAGAGAGCACTGTGGACTGAAACAATGTTGGATCAGGACCAAACTTGGCATGAATATTCAATATGCCCAAACGTGAACACAGATGGAGTTTGGGGAAAATAGACCTTGACATTTGGGAGTTACAGTTTCTGGGATTTATAGTCAACACACAATCAAAGAGCATCCTGAACTCTTGCAACAATGGAATTGAACCAAACTTGGCATATTGAACTCTCATTACAAACAGAAAGTACTGAAAGGGTTTGCTTGGGAATTGACCTTGAGTTTGGAAGTTGTAGTTCACCTACACCCAGAGAGCACTGTGGACTCAAACAATGTTATGTTATGTTGTTGTTTGTTTTCTACCCAGAATCACAATGTTGGAAGGAGGCTCACCACTTTAAGGTCCCTAAAACCAGCATGGGAAAACTTCAGCCCTCTGGGTGCTTTGGACTTCAACTCCCACCATTCCTAGCAGGCCCTTTCCTGCTTAAGTGGCTGAGAGGGAAAAAGGAAAAGAGCCTGAGGCTGCTAGGAATGGTGGGAGTTGGAGTCCAAAACACCTGGAAGGTCCAAGTTTGCCCATGCCAGCTTTCGACAGAGACCTCTTCCTCCCCCTTCGCGCCGTTTCTTCCCCCTCCTGCTGAATACTTTTTCTTCTACACTGCCGCTTCTGCCGCCATTTTGATCTGAGGGGGCAGCGTGAGCGTGTTCAGGGGGAGGGAGGAAGACATGACCCATGCAGGCACTAATGCGCAGGCTCACCCCAGAGCAAAGCGAGGCAGAGCGAGGCTGGGAAGAAGGGAGCCCGAGTGGAGAAGAAAAAGTGTTCGGCAGGAAGGGGAAGAAAGGGTATTGGAGGTTCCAATTTCCCACAGCATACCTGATGATTGCTCACGGCACACTAGTGTGCCACGGCACACTGGTTGGGAAACACTGGCTTAGAAGATAGATTTTAGGCCAGCTGTGCCTCCTGATGCAAGATCTCTGCCTTTATGGTCATTCGAGCTCCAAGTTCTTCTGGAGAGGCCCTTCTTTCTATCCAACTACTTTCAAAATAAAAAAATGTAATGAAAAAAATAATAGAGCAAAATCATGTAAATGTAATAATACCAATACAAGAATAAATAGAGAAAAATAATAAATGTAATAAAATAATACTAAAAACAGAGTAAAATCTATTATATAAAGGAGGTCCGGTCATGGAACGACTGCCATAGACAGAGAAACCATCCAAGGCAGAAACACCAAATTTGGCAACAAAAATAGGCCTCAGGCAAAGTAGGTTTTTATCAAAGAAACTTTCCCCCCCAAAACCTAGAAGGCCCCCAAAATAATGATACAAAAAACTACATTTCCCAGCGTCCTTTGTGGCCGCCAGCGAATCCCATTGGCCGACATCGGCCCACACAAAATGCAGGGAGGCTGAGTTCCCATAGTAACGGTGGGCTGAGCCAGCCAAGGCTAGGTTAGAATGCTGAGTGATTTGAATTTAGTCAGTTGGTGTTTGTGGGTTAAACATACCTCTGCTAAACAGAAACCTACACAGTACAACCAACTACACAGGAGGACATAACAACTACCAGGAGGACATAACATTAACACAAATAGGGCACCAGGGACACAGGCACCACTGACCAAAACATACCGCCGGAATAACACAAACTTGCAAAACCCCCCCAAAAAACAATCCTGCAACACAAAAACCCAACCCAACCAAAATTCACAATGAACACCACTGGCAAAAGCCACACCCCCTCCACATCACAACCAGCACACAGCCAGACTGAGACAACTATGTCACCACAACACACACAAAATAAACCCCACAAATACCTGACAACTTCCCCAACACAAAACCCAGGACTGCACTCAGTCCTCACCACCACGCACACCTCCAAATACACACATGTCCCAGGCACAATACTCCAGCAATTCCTACCCACACAACACAACACAACTTCCTATCACAACCCATCCGCCCAACCTTATGGGACCCCGCACACACAACACCTACCACCACCACAAACAAAAACCAACTCCACCTATACTCCAACCACAACACAACACTACATTGATACTCTACAAACACACACAAACACCCAAAACACCCCATCCACACAAGCATTCCACAACATACTACCACCCACAATGCCACCACACACCCACTAACTCACCAAAAAAGTAATACCTACACACAACACAATATGCACATGACCCCACCAAGACCATAAGTAACATCAATTCCAACCCTTACATACTCAGACTTTCTCGCATCTCCTAAATAGGGCACAGCAACGCGTGCCGGGTACAGCTAGTAATAACTAAGCTTGATTCCATTATAAGCTAAGCGGAGCTTTTTCAGCCTAAAAGGGGGCTGAAAAACTAGACTTACACATATATAATTGTGTGCAGAATGTATCTCAGTGCTCTAAAAATAATGACAGTCTGCATTGATAACAGCTGTATAAGTTGTGAGATAAGTCTTTTGCTATTATACCAATGGGATATGTGAGAGAGAAACAAGTACCCATTCCCATTCTATGAATACTTGAACTGCATTATACATTAACTGGGAGATAAGTGTAAAACAGAGATATATGTACTTACATCTGCTTTGTACTTCTTGTACTGCTTCCCCCACCTTTTATACTGCCAGCTCATTCCATCTGGTTTGAGCCCTTTTCTGCAAGCACAAATCAGAGTCCAGAAAAACAAGCATATGATAGAGAACTTAGTGTATCAGGAAGCAAAATTACAGTAATTGATGCTTATGTCCTCTGCAAGGTATTGTGTTTGCCTCTGATCAGAGGATAAGATCATGACTGTCCCTTAATACCTTTCTGCCTTCACAGACTAGAAACTGATATTTGATTTTAAAAATACATGTTGACATTCTGGGGGGGGGGGGTCACTCATTCCCCCCCCAAAGGGGTTATCCTGTTTGAAATGGGACGTTCTTGTCAAATGTCATTGTAATTGATATTGTGAAAAGTCTGTCTCTGAATTTGGCACCCTAAGTGTAATATTTAAATAGGACCGAAGCCATCATTTCACCTCAAGACATATATTCTATGGCAGTATGAAGAAAAATAACAACAAAAGGAAAGAGAAAGAGTTAAAAGATGGAAATGGAATCCATACAAGACAGAGGTACTCCTGGTCAGTCGTAAGGCCAAACAGAGCATAGGGTTACAGCCTGTGCTTGACGGGGTTACACTCCCCCTGAAGGCGCAGGTTCACAGTCTGGGAGTGATCCTGGATTCATCACTGAGCCTGGAGCCCCAGGTCTCGGCGGTGGCCGGGAGAGCTTTTGCACAGCTAAAGCTTGTGCGCCAGCTGCGCCCATATCTTGGGAAATCTGACTTGGCCACCGTGGTCCACGCTCTGGTTACATCCCGAATAGACTACTACAATGCTCTCTACGTGGGGTTGCCTTTGAAGACTGCTCGGAAGCTGCAATTAGTCCAACGTTCAGCAGCCAGGTTACTAACAGGAGCAGGGCACAGGGAGCATACAACTCCCTTGCTGCGCCAGCTCCACTGGCTGCCAATTAGCTTCCAGGCACAATTCAAAGTGCTGGTTTTAACCTACAAAACCCTATACTGTTCTGGCCCAGTTTACCTGTCCGAACGGATTCTCCCCTACGAACCATGAAGAACATTAAGATTCCCCGGAGAGGCCCTGCTCTCAGTCCCGCCAGCTCCGCAAGTGCGGCTGGTGGGGACGAGAGACAGGGCCTTCTCTGTGGTTGCCCCTCAGCTGTGGAACTCCCTACCAAGTGATGCCAGATCTGCCCCCTCTCTGTTGTCCTTTAGGAGGCTGGTGAAGACCTGGATGTGGAACCAAGCCTTCCCAGAATAGGCTGAGATGGGCTATTGTTTGAATGTATGACCACGCTTACAGGTTGAGTGGAATTGTTTTAATGACAATGTGGTTTTATGCTGGGTTTTTAATGTATTTTAATATGTTGTTGTAGTTGTTTTTAAATTGTATAACATTGATTTTTTGCTGTCTGAGTCCCTCGATAGAGGTGAGAAGGGCGGGGTACAAAATTTTTAAATAAATAAATTAGAGAAAGAAGTTATTCTTAGCATATGGAACTTTTCATTTATATCATGTGAAGGACAAATAATTTCAAGCATCTCAGCTCTAACTGCATTGTTATCTTTTAAAGAAATAGGAGAAACAAAGAAGTAAAATATATTATTATAGCTGTTTATATGAATAAATACCTGAAATCACCCATAATTATAATTTCCAGACATCATTATAGCCAATTCTTCTGTGCCTTTATCCTCTGAAAAATAATATAGAAGTTTAGCAGTAGTAGCTTCTTCTCTCCCTGTACTCTGTTTTTTCGCTCTCAATTTCTTTCTCATACACACATAGTAACATACTATATCTAATAACATTCTCCCTTGAAGCCAGCTCTCAAGAAGCCAGCTAGTGTCACCTCAGTGGTGGCATGTATCCACTGACATTAAGGCATGGGAAACTAGATAATAACTCAGGGCATAATTTTAGCAGCACTTCAGAAATGTCAGTGCCCTGCTTGTCAACAGTGTTTCAATCCTGTCATTCTAAGGAGAACAGCCTGTATGAACCTCTGGAGGTTATAGCCAGTGTACATTTCAGGAGTTCAAAACTATCCATATTACAAGGTTAGTAATGACCACCACCACAAGTGCTTGGATCATTATTCTAGAAGACCATCTGATGGGGGGTGGAAGAAGAGAGAAAGAAAGAGAAAGAGTCTGAATAGAAACACAAATAGACTCTTTCTGTTTCAGAGTAAGACCTGCATAATCCAACATTCTGTATCTAGTGGTAACTAGCCAAGTTTATTTATTTATTTACTTTGCTTCTAGACCGCCTCTCTCCGCCCGAAGGCGACTCGAGGCGGTGTACAAATAGCAGACAAACAATCAACAATTATCAATACAATTCCAACATATACAATTTAGCATTTAACGTTAAAAACACAATATCAGCGTCTCATTATTAAGTCGATTTCCAATTGCATCATCGTCGTTCCTTAGGTCTCTATTTGATAATCATACTTCATTTGCAAATGCCCGGTCAAATAGCCAGGTCTTGACCTTCCTGTGAAATGCAGGAGGGAGGGGGCTGATCTGATGTCATTAGGAAGGGCGTTCCAAAGCCGAGGAGCCACCACTGAAAAGGCCCTGTCTCTCGTTCCCACCAATCACGCCTGCAAAGCAGGCGGGACTGAGAGCAGGGCCTCTCCGGATGATCTTAAGCATCTTGAAGGTTCATAAGAAGAGATGCGTTCGGACATGTAAGTTGGACCAGAACCATTAAGGACTTTAAAGGCTATAGCCAGCACTTTGAATTGTGCCCGGTAGCAAACTGGTAGCCAGTGGAGCTGGCGCAACAGAGGTGTTGTGCGCTCCCTGAGTGCCGCTCCTGTTATCAACCTGGCTGCTGTCCATTGGACCAGTTGAAGCTTCCGGACAGTCTTCAAAGGCAGTCCCACGTAGAGTGAGTTGCAGTAATCTATACGGGATGTAACCAGAGCGTGGACTACCGTGGCCAAGTCAGACTTCCCAAGGTACGGGCGCAGTTGGTGCACAAGTTTTAGCTGTGCGAATGCTTCCCTGGTCACCGCCGAAACCTGGGGTTCCAGGCTCAGCGATGAATCCAGGATCACACCCAAACTGCGAACCCACAGAATAAAACCAAGGTTTAAATATCAGATGCCTTCAAATATGTTTGAGTTGGGCAACTTCTACAAAAAAAGTATTGGCCATGCAATAAAGGGGAGCTCTGGAAGAGATGCAGTCTAGAAATCTGTTGGGGAATTATGAATGCAAATACAGGCTGTCCCTGAGTTACAAACAGCCAACTTACAAATGATTCATAGTTAAAAATGGGGATGAGGCAATAGGAAGTGAGAGGAAAATAACCCTTAGGAAGGGAAAATTACTCCTAGAAGAACTCCACTGAAGTGTTCTTATCAGTCCTTGTTTTCACAGCAAGCCAATTTTTCAAAATCAAATTATCACAGGGACAGAAAATGGGATGAAATCTTCCAAATTGGAGCACAGACAGGAAAACAGACTCCATGGGGTATTAACCCTTTTCTGTGCGATTCAAAACTAAAATATAGAATTTTTGGCTGGAGTTACACTTACAAACATACCTGTTCCAAGTTATAACCAATTTAAGAACAAGCCTACAGAACATATCCTGTTTGTATATTGGGAAGGGCCTGTACACTGTAGATCAGGGGTGGGTAATTACCAGCCCTCCAGGTGTTTTGGACTTCAACTTCCAGAAATCCTAACAGCTGGTAAACTGGCTAGGATTTCTGGGAGTTGAAGTCCAAAACACCTGGAGGGCCGGTAATAGCCCACCCCTGCTGTAGATAGTTACACTGTTACACAGTGACCCCCATCCCAATTCCTCTCCAGTCTCACTTATTGAGCAGCAACCATTGCAGTCAATGGGAGTCTGTTTCCCTTTTGATCAAGAAACAGTTGACAGTCCCACCCCTTTTAAGTGAGCTGTTCCCAGTGCAGCAGGCAGAAACAGGATCCGTATTACAATTTCCCCTCATGTGAAAGTTATGGATCAATCATCTAGCTACTTCCCAAGTACCGAGAATTTGGCGTAGCTGGCTGGGTGTCAGCTGCATAAGATCTCTACTCACCAGAAGGTCATGAGTTTGAGGCCTGCCCGGGTCAAGGTGGGCTCTCAAACTATTGTGTAGCCTATTGTCAACCTTTGCAACCTGAAAGACAGTTGCATCTGTCAAGCAGGAAATTTACGGTACCACTTAGTGGGGAGGCTAAATTTAACTGATTTACGAGGCCATAAAGATCTCCAGGAAGCACGCTGAGGAATGAAGGAGTGTGACAGCTCCCCCTGGAGGTCAGATGTTAAATTGCCTCTGTCTGTCTTGTCTTGAATGCTTGCCTGTATATGTTCATTGTGATCCACCCTGAGTCCCTTGCGGGGTGAGAAGGGTGGAATATAAATGAAGTAAATAAAGTAAAATAAATAAATAAATAAAATCAACAAATTCTCATCAATTGTAGTTGCTGCTGCTCAGTAAGTGCAAACTGGGAGTCTTTAATATTATCTATATCTATATATCCTTTAAACTGGAGGCTATGTAGGCATTGTGAATACAAAATAGTCACAAGTTTATGTAACTCTAGGTTAACCATTTATAATTGTAAGTAATAGCTCTCTCTTTTCCAATTCCACTAATTCAGAACTTCTGCTGAATCATAGAAAATATATATCAGCAAAATATATGATCTGGTAAAATGAATAGAGTTCCTGCCAAATGAATTTGTCTACATTGTTTAAAAGGAAATTAAATTAAGGTCCATCACTCCTATCACAGCTACCATGTATTGAAGGGCAATAGAAAATTTCCCAGGTTTTGGGAAATTATTTTCAGTCTACAACTTCCAGAATTTACCAGATGGTAATGGGGTAGCGGTTATTCTGATAGACCAAAGATGTGGCATTTCTAAATCCTGGTGCTTTCCTATGAGTAAGGATGGCTCATTTCCCTTTCTTTTTTAGAATTATGTGTTGAAACAGCTGGTTTTAGAAGCAAGATACACATTCAAAGGCCAGTGACTGGAATATATTAACAGGATTCATATTATTTTATTTAACTATACCACATCTCAAAGAGCTGCTATTACCATATTTACAGTTTCTCCTCAGTCTCTTGAACATGAAAATGCATATGCACAAAACATCAAGACATGCCAAACTAGTTGTAAAGTCCTTTGCAAAAGGGCAAGCTCTCTGAGTGACTGAACTGAACCCCTTATAAAATTTATTTAGGTAACCTCATTTCCTATAATAATCATCTAGTACAGAGCAATAAAATGTATCACAGTGCTAGTAAAACAAAATGACTACATGCTGTTTATCTAAGATGGTCATAAAATCTAGGAAAGTGAATTAGTTCACCTGATAAGGTAATAATTTCAGTCTAAAGAAGATATGGTTGTCACAGCAGATGCCAGTTCAGAGAGCCAAACCCAATTGAAGTGTAAATAGTTTGTTTTAATATTCACAGAGTCTCTGTAGATAAGTATTTGCAAAACAAATGCACTTAATGGTCAGTGAAAACGCTAACAAAGGGAAGACTTAACTGGCATGAAAACAAACAGGGAGAAAAAGCCTGCATTCAAAATGCTAAACTCTTTAGCAAAATCAAAGCAAAACTAACAGAGAAAGGCACGCTGAGGGCAGCAGAGAAGATGTCATCGTCAGAATCAACCCAAGGTCATCAGCATTGAAGTCATCAAAGGGTTGTCCAAGAAGGTATGCAAAAGGGCGTAGGAGAGATGTAATCTAGGAGCCAGGCCAAGGTCAAGGAGAGGAGATAGACGTAGAAGCGAAGACACAACCCACAGTCCAACTGGGGAGCAATCCAGTGGAGTTCAAACCCCACCACTGGAAGCAGCAGAATCAGTCTGGAAACAAGGCTTCAAGATGCAAGATTACAGGGTGCAAGAGTCTTAGGATCCAAAAGCAACTCCTTGCTACCCACAGAGGTTAGTCCCAAAATGCCCACCTTTTAAGCTCACTACAAGTCAGATCCACTTGATGAGGTCGATGCCCTATCATCATCCTCAGGTGTTACTCTCCCAGCAGCTGCTGCCCTTTGACTGACCCACCAAGATTTCCACCTGTGGTTAAGACTTAGAACATCCCTCCCATTGTCTGGGGACTCTGAGGGTCAATCCTGATCATCAGTGAATCCTACCCAGGTGTCTGAACGTGTGGGCTCCTCACAAGCCCTTTGAATTTCTCTTACTTGAGTCCAATCCATTTCAGTAGAAATGTCCTCTGTACTCTGACTCCCATCATTCCCAGAGAATCTCTCAAATGTCTCAGAGTCTGTAGGTGCTGTAATTATTTGCTTGACTCTCTTGAGTTGCAAGTGATCCTCCTCACTTGACTCACCTAACTCATGAGTAAGCCTCTTTCTGCAAACACCAGTACTCCTGTTACAAACAGCCCCACCCAGTTCCATACTCTCCCCAGATGCTGAGCCATCAGAGTCTTCTGAATCACTACTATCAGTAGCAACTAGAGGCTCAATCACAACAATGGTTTTTACATATAATTTGTGTATTCTTAATTTTCCACATGAAGATAAAGACAGATGTAGGATTTCAGATGAACCAAAAATGGTTTCAAAACATACATACCTACAGTACATGCATACATTTTAACATGAAGCAAATCTGGAAGCTGCAGTTCTAAAAGTTTTCTATGAATGTGCTGAGAAGAAGCCATTTGGTTGCCTAAAAATGAAGAGCTAAAATCAATAGCATTCCCTCTTCCCCTGGAGAAGTACATCTGTGATAACTCATCTGTTATTTTCAAAGATGAAGGATGATCTCAGATGCATGAAAAGATTAGCATGCAACTATAAATATTTCCCATAGGAAAATAATATTTACACACCCTGATGACCTTAATCCAATTGTGAATCCCATATACAGTAGACCCATTGAATCAATGAGAACTTGGTAAGTCGACACTAACGTATGTTCCATTGATTCAGAGGTCTAGATGGAGCTAGCAATTAGATTTAGGCCTTGAAATGTTTCTACACGGGGTATTATTGTAGTCTGAATGCAGAGATAAGACTGGTGAATACGCAAAAGCTTATTTCAATGTCTCAAAACAAATCTTTCCAGTTGTCTGCCTCATTCTCATGGAACATTAGAGATTTTAGATCTTGTAGCTGCTGTTGTTTTATGGCTGACATTTTTGAGTTTAACTTATTGTTTCCAGGTGATTAAGGGTTCTCTCTGTATTTAATTTATTATTATTATTATTATTGTGCTTGTATGTGTTTTCTATCTTGGTTGCTTGCACTTTCAGAACTGTCTGGACCTCATAAGAAGAGTTGTCCATGAGAAGAGAAGAAAGCTGTAACAGATGAAAACAACCAAAGAGATGATTGTACCAAGAAAGACAAGGTGCTCATATACAGGGCCGGACTAAGGTAATTTAAACTGGTAAGCAAACATTATTTTGGCACCTCCTCGCTCTCCGGCTTTGTGGAGGGTGCGCATGTGTGCTGGGTGTGCATCCGTGGAGCCAGCTGGTTCTGCGCATGCGCACCTGGCACACATGGCACCCTCCACAAGGCTGGAAACTGAGGAAGAGGGTTTGGCGGTCAGGGGCAGAGGCTCTGCCTCCGGCTGCCGGGCACTCCTCCTCGGTCTCTGGCCTCGTGGAGCTGCTGCGGGCAGTTTTGGCCTGCTCACTAGGCATGAGAAAAAAGTTATGAAAATTAAAAGAAATCGTAAGTGATTCGTATGTAATGGGACTTTCTAGTTTATACGCATCACGGCAGCTAACCAGGAAGTAGACTTTCTTTTACGGTCCTTGAGGCCAACAATTTTGCGTTATGATCGTAATAAATTCTTAATTATTGTACTACGTACTCACTTCTCCCTGTCTTCTCCCCCTCATTTCCTTCCCGCCTTCATTCAGCTTCTTCTTTTTCCCGCATTTCTATGGGGAACTGGAAGTGACGCTGCTGCTAGGCAATGCATTCTGGAAAGTGTAGTTCTCCACACTTCTCCCCCCTTCTCTTCCCCGTTGCTCTGTCTTGCCCCATCGCAGGGGCCAACTTCTCACACACACACACACACACGCTTCTCCTCCTCTCTCTCCCTGCGCTCTCTCAGATGCTTCTCTGCCCCTCCTCTTTCCTGCTGGCTTCTCCCCTCCCTTCTCTTCCCCGTTGCTCTGTCTTGCTCCATCGCACGGGCCAACTTCAGCCCTCCAGGTAGGTGTTTTGGACTTCAACTCCCACCATTCCTCACAGCCTCAGGCCTCTTCCTTTTCCTCTCAGCCTGGGCAAACTTGGGCCCTCGCTCCCTCAGGATCGGGGTGAGGAGAGGCAGCGAGGAGCGAGGGGGCTCCTCCTTTTTTTGCTGCTTCCAAGAATAGAATACCCTCTCCCTCCCTCCCTCCTTCTCTCTCCCCTCCTTCCTATTTGGAGAGTCCCATCTAGAATTCAGTGTGATTTATTCAAGTTTTTGTTTACAACTCCCAGAAATCCCAGCCAATTTACCAGCTGTTAGGATTTCTGGGAGTTGTAGGCCAAAACCATCTGAATGCGCATGCTCTGGCATATGAACTACTAACGACTTTGTTAGTAATTAAGTTACATTTTTAGAAATTTTTGAAATTTTTTTGTAAGTCTTTCTATTACTAATCAAAAAAAATTCCCCCCCCCCCCATTAGATTTCCTATTTCCTATTTTTGGGTTCTAAACCATGCCTTCTGCTCACCCCGCATTTGGTGCAGCGCAGGCGGGCTGCCTTCCATGGGGCAGGAGAATGAGAAGGGGCATTTGGCGGCCAATGCACCCCTGAATATGTGGCGCCCCCCACAGGCGCATAGTTTGCGTAACATAAGATCTGGCCCTGCTCATATCCACCCACTAGCTGCCTGTTAAGGCTGAAAATCCTTGTTTTTCACCCAAAAAAATTGATGGCTTTTGATCTAGTGAGTTATTTTCTGTCACTCTCAAAAAGTATTTCTCATTAGTAAAAAGAACCTTTGCATAAACTAAGCAAATTTCACTAAATCCAAAAATTGCACAAACTGGATAGATAACTTATGAAATCTGGTACCTTGTTGTGAGGACTTTTAAAAATCAGAAACATTGGGTGAGTTTTGTGCCTCATTTGATCAATCAGCCAATGCCTTTTTGGTGTCTACATGGGCATGTGTTATGTGTGTGGTTTGCTTTACAAAAAGACATTACTTTTGCACAAAGACATTTTGCAAAATGGTATAACCCTCAACCAAAAAAGGAACACATTCTCTTGCTCTGATGACAAGTCTTACACAGTGAATACTCCATAAGCAATCTCTGTTTTTTAAGATAGACTTTCACATTGAGAAAGATTTCTTGACATTTCTTAATGAAAGCTTGTACAATAATTCTTGTTCTTGTGTAATGAACGCTGAGATTATCTGTAAAGATGACGCGCAGGCAGCAACTCGATCTCAAAAGATTTATTTCCAGGTATCAATACCTTTGAAGCCAGAACTGGCTTCACCAGGAACAAACATAACTTATATACAGAACACGCCCCCATCACCTGTCCATCACATCAAAAACCCTCCCCCCATGGCTTGCAATGCACAGAAGAGATTTCATCATTTCCCTCTGACTCAGCAGTCCCAATGTCCAGTGGATATTTTGTCATATCCTCCTGAGTCAGCATGTCACCAGTCATTGCCATTCATGTTGGTGTGGTGTGGCCCAAGGCTCATTCTCAGCACTGTACATGCTTCCAAGGTCACACCTGTTCAGGATTACTTCTGTTGGAAGGGTCTAAGATTAGAGCACCTTTGCTCTAATCGACAGATCATTACAAAAATACCCTCTTCCCTCCCCCTGTGAGAAAGAGGATCCAAAAATACCATTCAACCCTAATATCAAAATCTTATTCTAACACTAAACAAAAGTCGAGACTAACTCTACAATACACAAGGCGAAATGAGCCCACCTCAGCCTTTCTAAAATACACACACCATGGGACATAGCCGTTCCATCTACTCCTCAGACCAATCCGAACTCCCCACACTCAGATAACTAAACCTTCCTCTCTCGCAAATGTTCAGCTTGTTCAAGGCTATCCCAATCTCTCTACCAAAATCCACCAAAATCCTAAACACCCCCCATCCCTTCACTGCCATGG